>CM056051.1:456113240-456438240 GCA_029574335.1 Rana kukunoris | reverse complement strand
AAGACCTTCAAGGAGGCGATAGCATTTTTATTTTTCTCAGTTTTTTGGGTCCGGCAAATATCGTGATTGACAATGGACTTCGAGGGACACTATTTTTTATTTTTTTTAATAAAGGACTTGTCAACAACATTTTCTTGTGGTTATTACTTTTTGACACTTTTTTGGTGAACGGGTTGGGGTATGATGTACCCGATACCCATTCACATAGAATGGGGCAGGATCTGGAGGACCCCTTGTTAAATTATACAGTAGTGAGGTAGTCAAAGGATGAGTTGCGGCATTGGTTACAATCATTAAAATAACCATACATTTGAACAAGGCATGACAATTTTGATACACGGCCTAGTGAAAAGCACAAGCGTAGAAAATATCCTAACGCGTTTCGACCAAAAAAGGTCTTCTTCAGAGGGTTTTTGCCATAACTGAAAAACAATGTTACATACAATTATTGTCATTCTTTATAGTAATCAGAAATATTCCTCCTATAGGTCCACCCTGTCAAAGGGCATGGAAAGTCCCAGACTGGGGGGGGGGGGGAGAAGGAGGAAAAAGGGTCAGTAGGGTCAATTGAATAAAAATCAGCTAATTTACCAGGTTAATACGTATGGAAAGTTCCAAGCCAAACTCCTATGTGGAAGTAGGGAGGGTCCCGTGGACTCCACAGGTGGAATATCCGTCATCAGCGAGCTCCAGCAGACTGTGTCCCATGTGCTTGAGGTGGCAACATGTGACTAAACGAGGGGTCAATTGGCAGTAAAGGGCCGCACCCGGCACTAGGTGAGGGGCAGAAAAAAGTCCCTGCGATAAATGGGATATAGTTATGTTTATAACATAGGGAAAAGGTGATGCATGTATGTGCATGCACTCGTTTTTCTATTGAAAAGCCTGTGGCGTGCAAAACACAACCCAAAAACTTCACCCGGTGCAGGAAAAAATGTGCGCACACATAAAGAGTGAAACACAAAAAACTGCGACGGGTGCCATCGTCAATGGTCCTCCGAAGAGGACCCAGCTCTGATCCCCCGGGGCGTTAGGCTCCTGGCAGGGAAAAGAGTATAGGAGTCCAAGCAGCCGAAACCACTAGGACCCCACTAAGGCCCATGCAGCCGAAGCCACATGGCCTAACATCCTCGGAGGGACTGCCGAAACAGAACCCTCCTCGGTGAGGCTCCCCCAAAGGGAGACCCCATGAGAGCAGGTGAACTAAGCCAGAAGGCCATGTCCACCTACTCCCAAGACTTTCAGAGTCAGGCCCGAGGACCAGCACCCTACTCGCCACACTAAAGTGCAAGCACCAACAAAAAAAGTGACAAAACAAGACAGACAGGGGTAAAATAAAAAAGAAAGTGGGGGGAAAAGGAAGGTGGGAATGGTGAGTGGAAAGTGGCCACCGTGCAATACGATGGCCGGCCCTCCGGCCAGGAACAAAAATTCCTCTGGTCCTAGCCAAAAGGCTCGGCCCTAGAGGCAGGTGTCAAAAAGGTGTATGTGGAGATCAGTGACCTAAGGTGCCACACGTTGAGTGCCCCTCAACACTCAGTGCAATGTATGGCACCCCTGGACTGCCACTCCAGGGGCACCATCTCCACAGGCTTTTCAACGGACCCTGACCCCCAGTCCGGACCGACAGCACCCTTCCCAGCCAGGAAGGTGGGAGAAGAAGTTGGGGAGAGCCAGCCGCAGCCGACTACTACCCACAACCCCCATCTCTCCCACCTAATTACATTCGGGAAGTACTACCCGCCTCTCCCTGAAAGGAATAGCAAAGGTTCCCTCGCCGAACAACTGACTGGGGCAGACACCACCGAATCCAGGACAAAGGCCAGGGTCCCGGCCCTTCAGCTTCGACCTCATGCCTCTCTGCCCCGATCAGAAGGCTTTCGCCTTTATGCCAACAGGCTTAGCGTCCACCGACTGCCATCCCTTTCCCCCTCGCCGAGTACTGGGGACAGTCGGTTTAGCACCACCTATTGGCAACTGATAAGAACAGATACTACACTTGATCTTAGCCAAAAGGCCGATCACCGCCATTACTAGTAAAAAAAAAAAAGAATAAAAAAAAAATCATAATTCTGTTCCCCATTTTGTAGGCGCTATAACTTTTGCGCAAACCAGTCGCTTATTGTGATTTTTTTTTTTTTTACAAAAATACATCGAAAAATACGTATCGGCCTTAACTCTGAAAATTTTTTTTTTTTTTTTTTTTTTTCAATTCTTTATTTTGAAGTTTTCACGGAGATACAAATATATCTTTACAAATAAATCATCACATGCATATATGCTGCTTATTTTACTCTTCATCATATTTAATTTCTTCTATCTCCTGTCCCAACTTTATCTTTAAACTTGTGTTATTTTAGCTCTGTCCTTAGTTATATCCTTGAGATTTGGATATCCTTCTAGCCCTTCCACTTCATACTTCCCTCCCCCCAAGAAAGAAAGAAACCGAGACTCCCGGTTTAATCTTTAGATTAGCAATTTATACAAAAAAGAAAAAGAGAAAAAAGAATATAGCAAATTAAAAATTCCCTCCCCCCTCCCCTTCTCTCTCCGTCTCCTCCCCTCCTCCCTTCCTATTGGTCTCTTCCTTCCCCCTCTCTCCTCATCCGCTCTCTGTATATACATAAACATAAGGAGCCCATATCTGCCGGTGCTTGTCCTCCTGCTCCTTCATATTCATAGTAAGGTTTTCCATGAATGAATGAAAACTTGTATAGCGCGGCACATGCGAACTGAATCGCCTCTGGGCGCTTGTTGTTCCTGTCTCCTTTGATATCAAAAGAGAAAAGTCCCATTATTTGTACTTCCGCTAATTTTGCCATCCATTGTGCTTTACTTGGAGAAACATTACTTTTCCAATGAGCTGGAATGCATGCTTTTGCCGTTGACAATAAATGTCTCAGCAAAGAGTTTTTATATTTTTCCGCTGATAACGGGATATCAAAGAGCAGGAAAGCTGCTGGATTGTCTCCAAGTGACACATCTATCATTTCTTCTATTGTTTCTGAAACCATTTGCCAGAAATGTCTTACTTTTGAGCATTCCCAAAAGATATGTATCATAGTGCCCACAGTCTCTTGACACCGCCAGCATAAATTTGAAGTCTGTGGGTATATCCGCTTCAGTACTTCTGGAGTTCTATACCACCTACTCAGAATTTTATAGCTTCCTTCTTGGTACCTAGTTGCTATTGACACCTTGTGTGTGAACCTAAATATCTTATTTTTTTGTGCCTCTGAGAAAGTGATCCCCATCTCTCTTTCCCATGCCTGTATAAAGCCAAGGTCCTGTGGAGCTTTCGACTCGATCATCATAGAATATAATGTCGAAATTGCATGTCTCACTGACTCTCCTTTCAGGCATAAGTTTTCAAACTTGGATGGTATGGATATTTCTCTAGTACGCATCGAGATTGATCTGAGAAATGCGTTTAGCAGCATTCTCCTGAGAAAATCTAGCCTTTCTCCAAACTCACTGTCCAGCTCCTCTCTAGACATTACTTGATTGTCTACAGTGAAGTGTATAAGTCTGTTTTTCCCCTGTCGATTTAGGGTCATGACATTTTTATCTTTTAGGCCCATCTCAACTTCTGGATTGCCCAGGATGGGGATCATCGGGTTCATCAGATTCGATGTCTCTACTTTTTTAAGAACCCTTCTAACTATGCTAAGTGTGGCTCCTACTGTCGGGTGTTGCTTTGCTGCTTGCGGTATTATCGTATTTTTTAACCATATTAATCCCTCCAAAGGAATCTCCACTGTTGCTTGTTCGCTTTTTCTGCGTCTGTGGATACTAATACTAGTGGTTTTTGATGATATTGGGCGTAATGTATGGCACTTATCACTCTTTGCGTATTCTCCCTACCTTCCCTTCCTGGCGTAAAACCTACCTGATCGGAATGTATTAGAGTAGGTATATATGGTAATAATCTAGTTGATAGTATTTTTGCAAAGATCTTTATGTCCACATTTAACAATGATATTGGGCGGTAACTTGAACATTGGGCCGGATCTTTCCCCTCTTTGTGTATCACTGTTATATGGGCCATCAATGTTTCTACTGGTATTGTTTTCCCTTCTCGTATCGAGTTAAAAGCCTCCACAAACCTTGGTGCCAGTTTGTCCGCAAAGGTTTTATAGTATAGTAGAGTGAATCCGTCCGGGCCCGGGGCTTTACCACCTTTTAATGTTTTCAAGGCCTTCAAGAATTCCTCAATGGTTATTGGACCGTCAATGTCTTCTGCTTCTTTATCTGTCAGTCTAGGCATCTCCGAGGCTGCTATATATGTCCCTAACTCCTCTTCTTTGCATATCCTGCTTCCCTGATCTCGCGCCTCCAGTTGATATAAACCCACATAGTAATCTCGGAACGCCTTAGCAATTGCCTGGGATGAGTTTACCATTGCATCTCCCTGCGTTTTAATACGTTCTATATAATTTTGTGTCCTTGTCGCTTTTAATGCATTGGCCATCATCCTACTAGGCTTGTTTCCAAATTCATAAAAAGATCGTCTGCCCCGGGTCATAGCTGCTTTTGCTTTATCTGTTAACAGCGTATTTAATTCCTCTCGCAGACTGGTTAGTTCCTTCTCTCTCTGCAGTGTCTGTGATTTCTTATGTAGGGTCTCTAAACTCTTAATATTTCTGAGTAGGGATTCTAATTGGGCTTCCTGTTGACGCTTTCTGCGTGCTCCTGCTGATATAAGTATACCTCTTATATAGCATTTATGCGTTTCCCATATGCAGAAAGGTGACACTTCCCCTGATTTGTTTGTTGAAAAGAACAATTCTAACTCCTGTACTAGCTGTGTCTCCCACTTTGGTTCTTTCAGGAGGGTTTCATTGATCTTCCACTGCCATTCTCGATTAACAGGTTCCCCCCATTCTAAGACGCATGATCCGAGATGGTAAATGAGCCTATAGAGGTCTCCTTAATACATTGCAGCACACTTTGAGATACAAAGACATAATCTATCCTTGAATAGGTTTTATGTTTTGCTGAAAAAAACGTATAGTCTCTTTCGTGCGCATGCAAAGTTCTCCAACTATCTCTTACTTGCAGCTCCTGGAACATTCTTTTTGCTTTTCGTAATTTTATATATGACAAATGGGAGGTTCCCCTTGAGGCGTCTACAGTTGGATCTAGTGCCATATTTAGGTCAGTTCCCATCAGCAAAATTCCCTCCTTATTTTCATGTATTACATTCATATACCTCTCAAGTGCTGCTACTTGGCCCTCATTGGGTAGATACATATTCACCAGGGTAACCTTTTTATCAAATATTAGACCATTTACAATCAATAACCGCCCCTCCTCATCTGTAGTTGTCTTTATTTCTTTCCATGCTATTTGACTTGATATCATAATTGCTACCCCTTTTGCGTTTGAGGTCTGTGATGCACTGTGATACACAGTGGGATAGCTACGATTTCCCAACTTTGGGATTTTTCTTTTTTTAAAGTGTGTCTCTTGGAGAAATAAGACATGAGATCCAAGTCTCCTGAGTTCTGTATATAACTTACTACGTTTTTCTGATAGGTTCAGACCTTTCACATTATACGATGTCAAAGTTATTTTAGTCATCTTGATATACCAAGACAGGGGGGGGGTATAAGCAGGGAGAGGGAAAGAAAAGAAAAGGGAGAAAAAAAAAAAAGGGAGGCAAAGGGTGGGCGCCGGGGCAAGGATCAGCTTTTCCCCCTCGCCCTCTCTCCCCCCTCCCTTCCCTTCCGTGTTCCGGTTCCTGCCTGTGATCTCGGAAGGTATCAAAATTATATCCGTGCGTGTACGGGAGATCCCTCAGCTCGTGGGTCTACCTGGTCCCGCACGCGCACAAAAAAAAAAAAAAAAGTTGTATATATATATTTAAAAAAAAAGAAAGAATTTTTTTTTTAGAAAATACGCCTCTGACTTCCCTCCCTTTGGAGGAGAGGCGTATCAAATAGGGGAGTAGGTTAAGCGCATATGGAGGTTGCGGTCCCTAACTCCATACACATATTTCTTGCTCATGTCTCTCTTTCCCTTGATACCCATCTCTAAGCACCCATTCGCTAACTCAGACCCTAGGCTCTGGTTTTACATATGATGTATCTATTTATACCCAAATATCGTTTAGCATACTTAAATTGTTCAAATATTCTCGAAAGAAAAAGCAAAAAAAAGAAAAGAAAAAAAAAACAACAAAAAAAAAAAAACACAAAAAGAAAATACAAAAGGGACCTTCATAACATGTACATCCCTCATATAACGACTTTTATATACACATACTCTGTACTTTATTCCAAACAAAATAAAATTAATGTCTCATGCTCCTTCTATTCCTTATCCTATCATCCTTCTCCCCTCCTCCACCCCTACTTCTGTTGGATTCCAACTTCATCTTTGGATGGGGTCTTGTTAACTTCTCTTTTCTATGGACTCAGGTGGGGAAACTTCGCTCCCCTCTAGAAACCATCCCTCCACCCCCTCTACTTTCCCCCCCGCCTCCCTCCCCCCACCCCAACTTCTACCCCTAGGCTACTAACTAGGTGTTCTATGCGTACTATGTGTTACTATGTGTTACCCATTTACCCTATGTGTTCCCAAGTGATCTAAGCCCTCCTCACAGTGTCCTCTCTGTGTCTTCACCCTTCCCTACTCTTAATTAACCCATAATCAATGTGTATATAAGTGTATTCCACTTTATAGGGGGTAGAATCCTACTACCCTACTGTGCCAAACTTGAAAAAAAAAATGCATTACTATAGGATGAGAAGTCAAGAACGTTCTCGGACTTCCGTTTGTTGGGGGAGGGGCAGTTGCGTGATGGAGTGAGCAGGATCCGACGGTCCTGAGAGAGTAGCGGTCTGACAGGAGTACGTTTTGGCACGAGCAATACACCAAGCAGTACACCATCCCTTATGAAAACTCTGAGCCCCCGCTGAAAGACTGCCTATTAGGGCTGCGCATCTTCACCGGTCTCACGATTCGATGCGATTACGATTATCAATGCCACGATTCGATTCGATTCCGCGATGAATCGCGATGCATCACGATTGCAGCGCAAGTGAGCGTGGCTTTCATCAAAAAAAAATGTAAGTACTCCAAACAAAAAAACAACACACAATAACACTTCCTGCATGTAGCAAAGTCTAAACACAGCAGACATGCTACAGGAGATGGTCAGAGACTGCGGACATGCTACAGGAGATGGTCAGAGACTGCAGACATGCTACAAAAGATGGTCAGAGACTGCGGACATGCTACAAGAGATGGTCAGAGACTGCAGACATGCTACGGAGATGGTCAGAGACTGCGGACATGCTACAGGAGATGGTCAGAGACTGCGGACATGCTAAAGGAGATGGTCAGAGACTGCAGGCATGCTACAGGAGATGGTCAGAGACTGCGGACATGCTACAGGAGATGGTCAGAGACTGCGGACATGCTACAGGAGATGGTCAGAGACTGCGGACATAGTACAGGAAATGGTCAGAGACTGCGGACATGCTACAAGAGATGGTCTATATTTCTCCTCCATACAGCCCAGTCCCTGCCTGCAGTGACAATGACTTGTCACAGGTGACAGTACACCTCCAATATTCCAATACATGCCCATACCCCGTGTCCCCGGATCACAACACCCCCCCTCCTCCTCTGTACTTACATGCTGCTCTGCACAGAGGATGATTAGAGGGAACTTGCAGCCTTGTAGTGAGATGGGCGATCTGCCAGCTCACCATCCCCCGATCTCCATTCCAGCTCTTCATTCTCTCTCTCTCCACTGTCGGCCAGGAATTCTCAGCGTTGTACATATATTTATGTGACTGACTGCCCGCCTCTCTCCAGTCTCCGTCGGCCCCGCTCACTGACTAGAACTTCAGATTGGTAGAGGATAGTGTTTGTAAATGCCGCGCTAACATGATTGACTGCGCGGCTCGCCTATCTCCTATGTCCACTCGGCTCTTACGTCTCTCCTGGCATCAGTCCCTCCCGCCTTTCTACTGATCCAATCGTTAGGCAGTGGGCGGGGCTGACGCCAGGAGAGACGTAAGAGCCGAGTGGAGATAGGAAAGCCGTGCAGTCAGTCAGCGTGGCATATACAGACACTATCCTCTACTAAGCTGAAGTTCTAGTCAGTGGGTGGGGCTGACGCCAGGAGAGACGTTAGAGCAGGGTGGACCGTAGGAGAGAGGCGGGCCGGGCAGTCACACGAGCGCTGAAAACAAAGGTACCATAGAACGGAGCACTCTCCCGGGAGGGACGGGGCCGGGGCTAGGCATCGATTTTCGCGGTCGCATGCATCGGAATCGCATCAGGTACACCCGAATCGCGATGCACCGATGCAGCGATTATATTTGACACCCCTACTGCCTATGTAGTTTATATTGTTCCGTGTGGCTGCTTGTAACTTTGTTAAGGTAGTCTGAGCCGCAATAGATTTAGCGCAGCTGAACCGGCATCACCCTAAGAGAGCACTATACCTCCTGGGGACTTCTCGTGCTCAGCTGACGTCGGACGGTTCCTCGGTCTCTGGACTCTGATGCCATGCCTGATGAACTGTGAACTGTGAGCCAGGAGAGGAAAAAGTTGAGCCCGGACAGAGGGAGGAAAGGATAGGAGGACGGAGGCTGGAGCACGCTATTAGAGGAGAAGACAACCCCAGGAGTGACTCAGGACCTCTGACGCCGGGACCGACAGGTATTCTGGGAAGTGTAGTCTCGGAGACGTGCGGGGAAGGTCTCCTGTAGTGTACGGCAAACAGCAGCATTTCAAACCGTACCTCAAATCGTGGTTCCTCGGTCTTAAGCTGCAGAATTGTGAACGGAGCTGGAGGGAAGTGTCAGGAGGAACTGAGGACTGAGGTTTTTTTTTCGGAGGGGTAAGGCTAAAGATAATATTTATGACCAGTAAATCAGCCCAATAAGCCCAATATGTTAGATCTGTCACCCCTGCTTAAAGTACAGTTAAATACAAAATAGCAGCTTAGTGATTGGAAAAGGATAAGGAATGGGCAGGCTACCCCTGAAAATGAAACAGGAGGCACCTAAATACCTTCACTGAATCACTCTGACTGTTCTATAAGACTTCACCTAAAAACGCATATAATTTTCAGGAACTTACTGTGTATAATTCTCAGGTCCCGAAGGCACATCGAAGCTGAATACTTATAGAAAATATATTAGAAAATATATTAGATATCAGAATCTCCTGATCTCTTGATCTTTTGACCCCTCTATATACATGAATCCTTAGGGGGTCTAAATATATAGCGTATTGACGCAGGGTTACATAATACCTCCGCCGGGTCTACCACCCATACTATTATTGTAGAATCCCGCTCATGCAAAAGAGAGGGAAGAGCGGGACAAGTGGGATTGTATCAGGAATACAGTGTACCCCAGCTCACGCCTATCCTACCCGGTATATGTCGGGGAGACAGGGTATCGGCGTCCAACAGGACTTACGTCAGGGGGTGAGGAGAAGCATGGGAGAAGACGGGGGCACTATGATACGGGAAGCACTGCCGGAAGTATCAGCATTGGCGCAAGCGATTTCCCTCCCTCAGCAGATGCAGCAACCGTGGAGTGGAGTAGCCTGGCAGGCAGGAGAAGCATTGGGCATCATGGATGGGAACACAGAGCAGGCCCAACGGACCCTCTCAAAGTCTCAAAAGGCTCAAGGGGCTGTGGAACAAGATTCACAGGTATGTCTGACAACTGTTCAGCAAACTGTGCAAAACGAACAAGAAGGAGAAATGGATATCAGAAAACTCTTTCAGCTTATTCAGGCATTACCAACCAGGAAAGATATACAAGAGATTATGGTCAATTTAACAGTTTAACAATTTAACACTACGGGGGGAGATTGAGGAGGTCCAAACTCAGGTAGGGCGGGTGGAGGAAAGACTGTGCAAAGTAGAAAATTAGCAAAATACAACAGAGATGCGGCTCAGGATGCTGGAAGATAAGGTTTATACACAAACACAGCAGCTAACTGCGGTACAGCTCCAAGCAGAAGAAAGCGAAAATAGGAGTAGGAGAAATAATATCCGCCTCAAAAGGGTTCCTCAGCACTTAGATGGTCCAGAACTAAGAACCGTGGTGTTGGATATTTTGAATAAATTATTAAAAAATCCCCCAGAGACCCATATCGAGATAGACCGTGTACATAAAGTACCCACCACAGTAAGTCGTACCCAGAGTAATCCACGAGATGTCCTATGCAGGATACATTTTTTCCGGGCAAAAGAAGATATTATTAGAGCAGCATGGCAGGTGGGGACATTGGAATACGAGGGGGGGCGGATACAAATTTTTCCGGATCTATGCAGACAAACGAAAATGCGGAGACGAATGCTGAAACCAATCTTGGATTATATATTAGCGAATGGCGGTACTTATAGATGGGGACATCCATTAGCTGTGTTGGCGAGAAAGGAAGGCCAGAACTTTAACCTACGGGAACCAGAGCAGCTTCCAGAATTCTTTAATTTTTTGGGGGGGAGCCCTTCGAAGTACCTTATTGGCTAAGATTGGAACGGATGGAATATATCCCACGCCCGTACAACAATACCACTCAGGAGGACAGAGGAGGACAGAGGATAGAAGTATCGGATCAAGAGAACAGTAACCTAGGAAGGAAATAGACTATTCCAAAAAAAAAAAAATTCTTTCTTTTTTTTTTTTTCTTCACTCACCTCCGGAGGAAACATGTATCTAATAAGAAACTGTAAAGGAAGGAGAAGGGGGGGAGGGGAAGGACTTGTTTTTCTTTTGATTTATATCTTTTTCTCGAATCTTTCATTTTTTTTTCTCCTCGCCACCCCGCCTCTAAACCCTATTATCTATTTAAGAGGATGGGAAGAGGAAATGGGTGATTGGTTATTGGATATCGGTATCATCGGGGGGGGGGGGTTTAAGATAGGAAACAGATTGAGCTAGGGTTGGGAGTGGGGGCTAAGACGAAGTAAGAATATAGAAGAGATCCCTGTAGTAGCGAACATAGGTGGGAGGGTGCGGTGCAAGGTATTTTTTTTTTTTAAATGGGATATTTATTATAGCAACAAGTAAAAAATATATATATATATATATATATTTTTAAATTGTCGCTCTTTTTTTGTTTATAGCGCAAAAAATAAAAACCGCAGAGGTGATCAAATACCACCAAAATAAAGCTCTATTTGTGGGGAAAAAAGGACGTCAATTTTGTTTGGGAGCCACGTCGCACAACCGCGCAATTGTCAGTTAAAGCGACGCAGTGCCGGAAGCTGAAATTTCGCCTGGGAACGAAGGGGGTTTATGTGCTCAGTAAGCAAGTGGTTAACTGAATACCATATATAAAGGGTTAATCGTACAGACAGGTGACTTACCCAAATGGGTGTGCTGTTACTCGTGGAGATGACCGGGGTCCTCTGACTGAGTGCAGCAGGAGCAGGACATTTATGCTACTAGAAGGGTGTGCGGATAGGCCGAGAAGTAAACCAGGCCCACCTTCTAATTGGGGGGGAGGAATGTACCACCCATCCCAATGCAGGCCAGGTGCAGTGCATACCGCTGGTAGCGGGCCGCCATGTTGATCCCCCCGGGTATGGGGAACTGAGACCAGTGAGGCGATTGCCTTCACTTCCGTGCTGTCGGTGTGACGCCGATGACGTCATTGTGCACTCTCTTTTTCTATATATTGGCTAGCTTAGATATGTAATGTTAGTACCAGCGATGATGTATAATAGGAATGTAATCAAACCTAATCCAGTAGGTAGGCTGCTTCCCCCAAATCAGTCCAAATTCTAGGGCCGCGTACACACGATCAAATTTTTCTGCTGAAACCGGTCTGACGGACCGTTTCAGCAGACAAATCCCATCGTGTATACGGGCGAGCAGACAGGTTTTTCCAGCAGACAAGTTTTAAAGCATGCTTTAAAACTTGTCTGCTGGAAACCCGTCCATCCGACATGTCTAACCAGCGGACAAAAATCTCCAAATGGATTTGACGCATACGTGGAAGTATTTTACTTCCTGGAGTGGTGACGTGGCGGCGTCAACGTCACCGCCACGTCACTGTCTGTCCGCAGGGATTTTGGTTTGATCGTGTGTACACTGATCAAACCAAAATAGCCCAGCCGACATATCCGATGAAAAACGGTCTGTCCGACCGTTTTCATCGGATTTGTTTAGTCGTGTGTACGCGACCTAATTGTTACCTCCCTAGATCCATGCATTTATGCATAAATACATGACTGAGGTAGGATGTAGGATTCAAGATTATGTAATTTAGGAAGTCTTACAACAAAAATATAAGGGTCCTGTCAGCAATCGAGATGTATTGCCTGTTATAAAACGGTTTTGTATTAATTTTTTTATTCAATCTTTTTTATTATTATTTTTTAACAAAAAAATAAAAGCCACAGAGGTAATCAAATACCAGCAAAAGAAAGCTCCATTTGTGGGGAAACAATGAAAAATATTTCATTTGGGTACAGTGTTGTATGATCGTGCGATCCTTGGTTTAAAGGAGTTGGAAAGGAAAATGTTTTTTCACCTTAAAGGAGTTGTAAAGGAAAAAAAAAGTTGTTTGCTGGAATGACTGTTTACAGGGTATAGAGACATAATAGTTAACTGATTTCTTTTAAAAACGATTAAAAATAGATAAAAATCAATCATATAATGTACCTGTAGTATTTTAGTTTTGTTTTTGCGTCTAGTTTCATTTTTGCATGTTATGCTGTATCTGTGCTGGACAGAGCCATAGAGCAGTGATGGTTTGGAAAACGAAACTAGAAGCTCCCAGTACTGTGGTCCTCAGGAAACAGACAACCAGGAAGCGTCCAAAACAGAGGAGAATTTCAGCAACATCAGAGCAAAAACAAACAGTGAGGACATGAAACCAGAACTGCAGTAAGGTAAAGGAAGCTATGTAGCTAAAAAAAAATCCTTTAGTGACCCTTTAATGCAATCTATGCATTAAGGTGAAAAAACATCTGATGTTACCGGCCTCCCCTGAGCCCCATTATACTTACCTGACACCTCAAAAATCCTGCGTGGTACCGATATTCTTTTCGCCGCTCAGCCTGGCCGCTGATTGGCTATGGCGAATGGATTGAGAGCAGCGCAGCCATTGGCTGACGCTACTGTCAATCACATCCAGTGACGCGGCGCGCCGAGGGGTGGGGCCGAGTGATACAGCGAGCGGCTATGGGAGCACGCCAGCAATTACTGACCACCGTGCGAGCTCTGTCATGACTGTGGTGACTAATTGCGGGGAGGACTGAGACAGCCGCCGAGGGACCCCAGAAAACGTGGATCAGGGGCACTCTGTGCAAAACGAACTGCACAGTGAAGGTAAGTATGACATATTTGTTTTTAAAAAAAAAAAAAAAATTCCTTTACAAACCCTTTAAGTGCCCAGTAAGCAAGTGGTTAAAGCCCCATTCAAACTTGTGATTACATGTGGGGGAGAGACAGTAGAGTTTTGCGCTGATTAGCATTGAAAGCAATAGGAGACGGACAGCTCCTGCAGCTAAACTCGGCTGCTAGCATTAGCACTATTACTTTCTGAAGACACAAAATGACAGTCATCAAATGTGGCTGGATTAACCCGACAATCGGCCATGATCAGATGGCTACACTAATCGATCCTACACATTATCCCCATAAATCATCAGCAGCCTCCTGCTCCCCAATCTGTTCCCCATTTATTGATGTAAACTTGTAAGGTCAGCAAAGCCAAGCTTACCCATATTTGTCTTCAAACAGGTTATCCTATTAAATTTATGGGCAGCTTAAGCCCAAAGTGCTCTTAATTTTCCAAAGCATTCAAATTAAGCATTGTTAGTTGCTACAAAACAGAATTAGGCTTAATTACCATTTAGATGCATGTAATTTCTTCTGTTGTCATTGTTGTTGATGCACGCAGATCCAAACATCTGATATTTCAGAGAAGCAAAAAAATGTAACGTCATGTTCTTGATGATTGAATTAATTATTTGCTTGTCTATACAAAATAATTAATGGAGTATGTGGACCAAGAAAATGGCTGCTCCCACCAGGCTGGCTTTCATGAAAGTATTGCTAGAACAAACTCCTGACTGTCATTTACTGTAATTAACATTTTTTTACGTTCTGGGGACAGCGTTTTATGGCGGCAGGCCAGCAGCTAGACAGTTAAAGCTCTCCAGACTGGCATACTATGGCTTGGACTAAAGGTATCTAGGTCTTAAAAGCCGCAGGAATGTTTTTGCTTTGATCTCTTGTCCTAGTTACAAATGAAATAAACTCCACAGAGATTCTGAATCAATATGATTATGGAAAATAAACAAGCCCATCCACGGCCGCTGCCCTGCTTGCTATCTAGCTTAATTACCTCCGGTTAACCTCATAACTCCCAGTCTTT
This sequence comes from Rana kukunoris, assembly GCA_029574335.1. NCBI lineage: Eukaryota > Metazoa > Chordata > Amphibia > Anura > Ranidae > Rana > Rana kukunoris. Next base: position 456,423,870 of record CM056051.1, on the reverse strand, counting down.
ACTTTGTCAACAAGCGGTGGGCGCAGGAGAATAGATAGCAAGGGAAGAGCGCGGTGCCTGATCCACCTTGTCTGTTATCTGAGGGATAACAGGTGCTTGGCAATAGAATGCTATCTGCTCCCGGGTGTTGAAGGAAGAATGGATTTATCTGTGCAAATCCATTATAGACATTATTGCTAATAATTTTCCTGGCCTGTGCAGGTGTGTAGAGCGAATAACGAGTGAAGAATACCTATAGGATGATTGCAATTCTGTTTACTCTACTCGAGTGCCTGATATTTTCAGCTGCTCAAACACAGGTTGATTATATGTCAGAAAAAGTGGAACTCCAGGCAAACAAAAAAAATACACGGCTGAAATACATGTGATCCCTGGTTCACACTGATGCGATTTGACATGTCAATTTGCATGTCAAATCGGCAGCATTTTCTGGAAATTGCCGGAAATGGCACCGTCCTAATCAGTGTGACGCTGCGGTGCTGCACCGTTTTCAAAATATAGGGCCAGATTCAGGTACACGTACATTTGCGCAGCGTATCCGAGATATGCTACGCAGCCGTATTTTACCAGGCTCTACACCGAATCCTGGTAGATTTTTGCCCGTACGATACGGCGGCGTAGTCTATTTCTCACCGCATAATCGAAATACGTGATTAGGGGGCGTGAAGCATTTAAATTAGGCGCGTCCCCGCGGCGATTGAACTGCGCATGCTCCATTCAGAAATTTCCCTCCGTGCATTGCGCGAAATAACGTCGATACGTCATTCGTTGTTTGAGTAGCGTCGTTTACGGACATTCCTATTCCCGGACGTTTTACGTCAAAAATAAAAAAAGACGTCGGAAAACGTTGATATTCGACGCGGGAACGACGGCCATACTTAACATGGGCTGTCGAATATTAGACCAGCAAAAAGCTGGTATAGTTTTACGCAGCAAAAAGATGACTAAAGATGCCGTAAGAGATTGCGATAGACATTAATTTCGTGGATAGTCGGCAAAAGCTCATTTGCATACCCCGACACGGAAAACAACTGGAACTCCACCCAGCGACCGCAATTTTATTGCAGCGTAGATCCGAAGGCGTACGAACACGTAAGCCAGTCAGATTGAAGCGCAAAGCCGTCTTTTCATGGTTTGAGGATTCAAACTAGTGAGAAAACGCGCGTAATTAGAAAGTACTCCAGTCTAACACTAGTTAGACAGGAGTTAAGGCTCTCTGAATCTGGCCCTGGCCCATAGTTTCTGTACTACTTTTTGTTATTTTGGCACCCGATTTACATTGAAATGTATGCAGAAAGTGCACAGATGTCTCTGTAATCGTGGCCGAAATCGGGACTGACAAGCGGGAGTGAAATCGAGCGAATTTGGCTAAACTCGCACGGCTTCATTACTGCAGCCTAGTGTGCACCTGGGTAAAGAAGTTGTTTTAGCTGTCAAAGATTTTGTTATTCTGGAGATTTAACTAAGCTTTATAATGGTTGTGCAGAAAACAATTGGTAGTGCTACGCACCACATTAAAATGGCTGTAAACACTTTACAACCACTTTAACCTACAGGTAAGCCTATATTAAGGCTTATCTGTAGGTGCTTGAAATATCTCTCAGACCTGCACAGTCTAGGAGATATTTGCAAATCACCATATGACGATTTGTTCTACGCATGCGCCAGAGTTAGAAAGGGCACCCTGTGCCGTTTCTAATTCGGGTCATGCCATGAGTGGAGGATCCTGCGTGAATGCGGAGACTCACAGAGCCAGAGTTCAAGGCCCCCGGAAGAGGGGTGAAGAATAGTCGCTCGCTACTCGCGAGGAAAATGGGGACATCGCGGACTTCTCCTGCAGGTAAGTGTAACATATTGGGCTACTATGCAATGCATAGTAGCCCATTATGCTTTAGCTTTGCATGGCAACAAAGAGGAAGTAACACCCATCAGGGTTTACTTCCTCTTTAACTAATCATTCTATCTGCACCATCCACACCAGTTTCTATTTCAAAGTGAAATAGAAACTCACACAGGATTTGCACCTAATTAACAGAGGGAATTGCAGCAATTTTCTATATGAATAACTGCTGCAGACCTTATCCAGCTCTGTGCTGGTTTAGGGGATGTAAGCTGTCAGCAAATAGCTCACATCCATCTCTCTGCCCATGCAGTGACTACACTACATGAGCAGAACTTGAAGGGTTAGCAACCTCTTCTTCTCCCTGGTGCTCTGAGATGAATGGGGAGTGAGGACAGGCACAGAGACCGGAGAATGCAGCTCCAGCTTTTCTCTTCTCTGCGCTGTGTCTGTCAAACACAGTAGAACAGAGAATTGATCTCTCCTGAATAAGGATGAGCTCCAGCGTGTTCGCATGGAACACGTGCAGAGCCCGCCAGAAGATGTGCACGGCGCTGCGCTAATCACAGCCAGGGAGACATTTCCCGATCTCTGCAGCCGAGCATCGGGACAATGTCTCCCCGGCTGTGATTAGCGCAGCGCAGCGCCGCGCTGTCTTCCTGGCGGGCTCTGCACGTGTTCCATGCAAACACGCCGAAGCTCATCCCTACTCCGGAATAACCAAGAGGCTTGTATCGTGTTTGTTAATTAGGAGGAGCCTCTGCATCTTTTTTATGTTTAGAAGAGTGGTGCAAGCATTGTGCTTGCAGCATTCTTTGTTGATTTCTCCAATATTCCATCAGTTCTGAGATTTAAAGTGGTTCTAAGGGCTGAAGTTTTTTACCTTAATGCATTCTTTGTTGCTAAACCGAGGACTCTGCATTCACTTTCTCTGGTCTCCCACAGTAGACAGAACATGGAAATGCAATTATTTTAGTAAATATAAGTACCAAATACTTTTTACCTTGTGATTTCTATCAATGTCTGGTCGAGCACTGGTTAAAGCTTGAAGGAGGAGTTTCCATTCACCTCTGTTCTGTCCTATAAGGCTGCATGACCCCTGACCCTGTGTCTGGACAGCGCTGATTGGCCCTGTGCCAATCACATGCACCCTCCTCAAAAAAAAACAACCCTCTAGCAATACACATTAAACTGAGCATGTGCAGCTTGCCTCTGTACTAATCAGAAAATGGATTGGAAACTGTGGAAGAAGGGGAGGATTACAGAAGACTGGATAAAACATGTTTACATAATGCTGAATATTAATCCTTTAGGTTCCACAGTGAGTATAGCATGCTTTACGACACATACAGACTGATTTTACTGTTGTGGATAAAAAACCTTCTGAGGGCAGCTACCCCAGAATCCCCCTTATATTTACCTGAGTCCGATTTTGATCCAGCACTGTGACTGAGAGCAGTGTCTCTCTCTGCTCTCTCCCTCCTCATAGGCTCAAAGAGTGAGAGTCCTGCTGTCAACCACAGCCAGTAAATAGGGAGTCGGGGGGAAGCCTAGCCAATGTACTTACAAGGACAGCTGAGGAGCAAGCCCCTACGAGTGCCTCCAAAGCATTTTGTTATGTTGGGCACTGGGAAGGGGGGGAGGAGCCAGGAGCGCCAGCAGGGAACCCGAGAAGAGGAGGATTCAGACTGCTTTGTGTGTATAACATGTTATAAAATATGGGATTATAATCACATTAAAGTATTTATTACAGCACAGCCAGGCTACAGTAGCAAACAGATTTTTCTATGCTGCAGTTAAAACTTAAAGCTTGGTCAAAAAAAATCAGCACAAGGGATGGCATTCATTGCAAACTGTGCCCTTTGCTGCTGGCTGGTCTGTTAATTTAAACCCAAGGTCCTCTGCCTCCCTTATATCCATGCACCTGTCATCTTTTGGTGCTGCAAGACTTAGTACAAGTGCTTGATCTGTGACAGGTGCTCATCAAGTGTGCCAACTATGCCTGCCCTTTTCGCCCTCGCCTCTATTCATGGAAACTGTACCATAGTTTCCATCAATTAAAGAAGCTCTCTATAAACAGAAGAGGCAAACCCTTCAGTCATCTGCGCATCCTCCATTCATAGATCACACTCCATTGATGGAAGCTACAGTATAGTACAGCTTCTCTGAATGAAGGAAGGGGCAGAAAGGCAGTGCTCATATTATACTTAGGCCTCCGTGCACCTCCACACTTGGTGCGTGCCCCAGACACAACCCGGGCATTAATCTGTCGCACGTAATCATGGCAGAATTCTAAAGAGTGTTTTAGACACCCTTTATGAATTCCTCTGCGTATTTCTAGCTACATTTCCTCCAATTATTTTTAATAGGACAGGACTGGGAAGAACAATAGGAAGAAAGAGGTGGATAAAACGGGATCAACGGGAAGGAAGAAGAGAAATCGTTACTAGAGGCAGAATCCCCCAGTGGCAAAACACAAGTGGAATTTAGCTTTAATATTATAATAAGGAAAGATGTGTCGATAAAAGTGAAGTAACCTATATTGACTAATCAGAATATTTCACCAAGATTCCGCAGTATACTGAACCCTCATTGGGTTACTATACATTGCGCATCATAATTAATCTTTTTGTTATCTTACTAATAAGGAGTTTTTAGGTTAAGAGAAAATTATCATATGCAGGTGTAAAAGATTACACTTCTGTCTCAAAAAAAAACACGGATCCCATGACACGTTCTCTGATCTGTCAGTAAATGTGCCAGGAGGCTGTCTTAATTACTGTAAAATATAAGCTTGGAGAAATATAGGAGACCATGGAGGGTGAGCTGTACAGTAACTGTGATTAAGCAGGACTTTTTACAGTCTGTTGTGAGAAAAGCAGCTGTTAATGTATGTTTAAATCAGCTTTCTGCAAGTAATCTGAATGAGTTATGGCACGTTTCTTTTGTAGTAGCTATGCATAGCAGGGAAACCCCAAAGAATTGTCAATGGGTGTTTTTCACACATACCATAATAAAGGATTTATTATCACACTGAAAAAAACACATATTTTTATCAGAATGTTGAACATGTAATAAAAAAAAGCATTGGTATAACTGCATGGTTCAGGGGCATGTGGGGTGTAAGGGGGTGGGGGTTAGTGCTAAGGCCTCTGATGACTTTAGGATGATCTGTGTCATTAACAGCCACTGAAGTTTAGTTAACAAACATATTTTTTTCTACAGCTCTAGTTACATTATTTACCTATAATGACGTATGTCCTATGATGTGCAGCAGTGGTGACTGGTGGTTAATTTTCTTTTGGGGGGTCCCATGGCCTTCCCAGCCAGCCAGCCACCCAGCCAACCAACCACACCCCCAATCAATTGCTGCTTCCCCCCCAATCAGGTCTAAGGACTCCTGGCCAATCGGCTCTTAGGACCAGCTTCCTGATTGGCCCGGGAGGAGAAGCAGGAAGACAATGGTGAATATATAATTTGCTAATGTCACACAACTGGGTGGTCACCCTTTTTAAGCCAATTAGAGTCTCTGACTCTAATCATGTGCTTCTGAAAAAAAAATATATATTAGAATCCATGCGTCCGGCGCCCTGCAATTAGATTAGGGGTCGGACACATGAATTGGGGGGGCGGTGCCCCTGCTCCCAGCATTAGTGGCCGCCACTGATGTGTAGGCTGCTGGATTCTGTACAAATCTTTTTTCCTGCAGGTCTGCCCTGCCCTGAATGACAAGTGCTCTGTGCTAAATTTATTTATAAACAGAAGCATAGTAAACCAGTTTTCTATGCTTCCGTTATGATTGAACACAGTGAGTGTGTTCACTGTGTTCATTTAGAAAAGAAAGGCGTCGATCAATGACATATTGACCAGCCCTTTCCCCCTATCTTTATTCTAAAACATCCCGTGCAGCAGTTGGGTAGAAAGGAGGGGAGCCAGTAGCACTGAGGGGTTAAGGGGCACAACTCAGATGGAAGCCCGGGGAGTAGGAGGAATCGGCACCACACAGAGTGATTGGGGTGTGGCCACGCACACCTGGGTTACCCCCCTGTTCACACCTATGTGTGTTTGTAAAACAGTACATATTATCACAACTACTTTGTGCATCAAGGTGGTTAATACCTTGTTTTTTTTCAGGACAAATTGGGCTTTCATTTAGTTGTAAATGTTAACCACTTGACCACTGGGCACTTAAACACCCTTCCTAACCAGACCATTTTTCAGCTTTCGGTGCTCTCATATTTTGAATGACAATAACTCAGTCATACAACACTATAACCAAATGAAATTTTTATCCTTTTTTTCCCACAAATAGAGCTTTCTTTTGGTGGTATTTGATCACCTCTGCGGTTTTTAGTTTTTTCGCTATTAATGAAAAAAGAACGAAAATTTTGTAAAAAAATGAATTTTTCTTCATTTATATCATAACATAGTGGCACTGGTGGCACCGATGGGCACTGATGGGCACTGTAGTGGCACTGATAAGCACTGATGGACACTGGCAGAACCGATGAGCACTTTAGTGGCACTGGGCAGAGTAGTGGCACTGATGGAGCACTGGCGGCACTGATGAGCACTGTAGTGGCACTGATGCAGCACTGACAGACACTAGCAGCACCAATGGGCACTGAAGTGGCAGAGGTGGCACTGGTGGGGACTTTAGTGGCACTGATGGGGACTTTAGTGGCACTGGTAGGGACTTTAGTGGCACTGGTAGGGACTTTAGTGGCACTGGTGGCACAGATGGGGATTGTAGGGGCACTGATGGCTAGTGTAGTGGCACTGTGTGGCAATGTGTGGCACTGCTAGGCACTGCTGGGCAAAATATATAGATTCACTCACTGATAAAAAGCACTTCTCTCCTCACACGCTGTATCGGTGTGAGGAGAGAAGAGATAACCTCAGATTGACCCTTTTTTTGTTTACATTTGTCTGCTCCCTCATTGGAGGGAACGATCAGGTGGTGAAGAGCCGCTGTCATTGGCTCTTCACCGTGATTCGGTGTTGCGTCGGGTCCCGCCGACCCGGCGAACACAAAAACTTTTCGCGTGCACGTCGAAGGGGGCGCGCAATCACCGCAAATCGGGACGACGTCCCAGGGACGTCGTCCCGAAATAACAAGTTTGCGCTGTAGCAGTATTTCTGCTATAGCGCGGTTAGAAAGTGGTTAATAGATATCTTATGAATGTTTTTGTTTATTATCAAAGGAAAATTGGGCCAAAAATGTAGCTGTATATTTTTGTTACTACTGTAACCTACCACTAAAGAAGCCCCCAAAATAAATTCTTCTGCTCCTGATGATCGCAGATACCACAAATGTGTATGTTATTTGTTGTTTGCAGTTTGCTTTTTTTTATCCTACCTAAAACACACTATGTGACTTCTTGATTCAACAGGTCTGGCAGTAAACGGGTTTGGGTGTGGAAAGGGAAATTTAACTCAGCTTTCCCAAAAATTTGGGTTAATCAGAGTTCATTCATGATTCAGCATGGGAGGGGGCAATTACTTTTTCACATAGGGCCAGGCAGGTTTGAACAGCTTTTTTCCCTTAATACCAGTAAATTAAATAATAATTCAAAAACTGCATCTTGGATTTACTTGGTTTACCCTTGTGTAATATTAAAATGTGTTTGATGATCTAAATCATTTAAGTGTGAGAAATATGCAGAAAGGCAGGGATTCATAAAATTTGTGCAAAAACTAAAAATTGTGCAATCTGTGCAAACTACATAAAAATAATGGGCCAGATTCAGAGAGTGATTACGCCGGCGTAACAGGAGATGTGCGGCGTAAGTCTAATTGTGCGCGTGCGTTTCGATGCACGGCATCCCCAAAACGAGATACGCAAGAAATCTACTTTTTTTTGTCCAGCATAATTTCGTTAGACAGGCGCATCCACCCGCGCAAAACTGCGCTAGGCACACCATTGATTTGCTATTCAAATATGCTAATGAGGGAGTTACGGGGATCCACAAAAGAATGTTGGTGCAGCGCAGGCTACGCGCTGTGCGCAACAGCTAAATGTCCTGTCTAAAATCAGACCATATAAAAGCTGGTCTAAAATTACAAAATTCGTCTACATGTCAGATAAAGCAACAATGTTAGTGAGGAGATGAGCAGTCACACATGTTGCCCAACAAACTGTATGCCAACATGCCAGTGTCATCCATGCTCATAGCTATACTACTGACTTTAGATGAGCAAAGAAGGAGGAGGGCACTGAGGAGGGCACTGAGGAGGGCACAGGATTTTTATTTATTTTTTCTAAATATTTTTTTGGGCTTATATAAACTTTTCAATTTAATCTAATCTAATACAATATTCTTAGCTGATACAAGCCCCTTATTCTTCACTCTTCACGGGAAAGGATATATCACACGCCTAGGCATCTATGGCATGGGTGATTCTGAGGTGTCTCGCATCTTCAGATTCACCCCTCATGCCATCATGGAATTAACCACAACCCTGCAGGAGGACATCACCAGCCCAACACATGACACTACCCATGACACCCATGACAGCTACATATACAATCAGAGCCCCATCCCCACAGATTTTGAACAGAACATGTATGGGGACAGCTGGCTGGTTGGTGAGTGACATGGGTGGCAGGCATGACTGCCCCCCCCCCATGATGCACACATCACAAGGGGCACATTCACTACTAACATCCTCCTGTCTTTTCCCTTCAAGGTGACTCTGCATATGCACAGGGACCCCATCTCATGACCCCATCTCATGCCAGCTCACATTATGCATCTTTGCACGTTAAACACACACATTAATCATGGTACAATGAGAATGCATGCATGCACACCACTGTGGTCCCTAGCACACACACCCCACATCCTCATCACATTGGATTGGCACCAGTCCACCATGCAGGACTTGTGAGCAGCAACGCCACGCCAAGGCTCCAATTATGTCACTGTACATTCATACACCATTCACACGGACCTGGGGAACCCTTCTCCACCAAAATTGAGGGTGACAACCCTTTTCCCGCAGGAATGTCACCCCCAAATTCCCAAATCATACACAAACAGAACCAAAAAAAATAAAATAATGACCAGCAAAAATAAAAAATGGCCAGCAAAAATATAATTTAAACAAAATAACAACAAGAAAACACATAAAAGACAAAAATCACTCTCAAAGACACGTCACAAACAAACAAACGCTAATAAACAACAGAACAAAAGCACCTTGCTGTATAGGGAGGGATACAAAGGGATGTACTTTTGCAAAGGAAGTGCGTTTGTCTCTGTCTATTTATGCTGTTTGCGTAGTTCACTAATTTGCCCTAGTCCACTTCCAATTTCACTGATTGCGCCGTTCCCGAGTTGTGAGCATGCGCACAGAGGTGCTGACCATGGTCTGCTTCAAGCGCGCATTCGCGAGCCGGCCGGCCCTTCATTTGCATGGGGTCACGGCTCATTTCAATGTAACACGCCCACGTCCTTCCCAATTTGTATTACTCCGCCTTGCGCCTCTGAAATAACGTTGCGCAGGCGCAAATTTCTGCGTAAAAGCAACGAGAATAGAGTGATTGCGCCGCTACTTTGCGCCAGTCTAACGTAAAGGCGGTGCGCTACGCCGGTCCAATAATGCGCAGATGTACCTGAATCTGGCCCAATGTGCATAAAGAAAAACTTCCTTGTGACTCTTTGTTATTCCTCTACACATGGATATGCAATTAGCAGACCTCCAGCTGTTGCAGAACTACAAATCCCATGAGGCATAGCAAGACTCTGACAGCCACAAGCATGACACCCAGAGGCATGATGGGACTTGTAGTTTTGCAACAGCTGGAGGTCTGCTAATTGCATATCCCTGCGTGTACCACATTAAAAAAAAACTCTGCTCCTTACCAGATTCCTAGACCCCAGATTATCCACTTGCCCTTGCCTGTGAGGCAGTGTGTTGACATCAACTTTAGACCCTCCCCGATATGTTTCGTTGGCAGTCTGTTTGTAATATCGCTTTATAAATGTTGTATAATTTGAGTACCTTTTTAGTGTTAATAAACTAGTGGTTAAAGGGGTTGTAAAGACAAAAATATTTTCCTCTTAAATTAAAGTCTGACAGTAGCTGATAAAGTAAAAAGTAATGTTTTGCATTATAACTAGTTTGATACCTGTTGAAATCGAGCTGTTTTATTCACCTCCCTCACTCCTGAATCGTTATTCTCACTAAACTTCCTGGTTTGCGGTGCGCATTCTTTCTTGCTACATCACGGCCAAATGGGAACTATTTGGTGAGCACATTCTGCTTTCCACCATGCAAAACGGCTCAGATGCTGGTGGTAAGCAAGAAGAGGAGAGACAGGAAATAGCATTTTTAAACCTGGATGACTGTATTTTGGAGGTCAAAAGGAAAAATTAGGTAAGTGATATTTAAATCCTCTAGCTTACAGCAATCAATGGATCTAATAAAAAACGAACCTTTAGTGTTCCTTTAAGGTTTTACGCTATGTGGCTTCTATGATTAATATTTGTACTGCTACAATATTACATCCTGCTGGTGAAGCTAGTGAACAATACTTGGTCTTGATAGGAGATTGCAGTGGACAAGCCTCTTGCTTAGTGAGTGCCATATAGACCTCCTTTAATCTGGGGGTCAAGGAATATGGTAAGAAGCAGTTGTTTTTAATGTGGTGGAGGAATCACAAGGAGTGATCACCGATTGCTATATTAATGTCAATGGTGGTAGATAGTTTGTAGACACTATAACTGTCACACAAACTAGTAAATATACACCCATTGGGATTTTTTTTTACCAAGGACATTTTGTTGGCCAAAATTTATGAAAAAATTTGATTATTTTTTGGATATGTTTTATAGCAGAAAGTAAAAAAAAAAAAAAAAAAAATATATATATATATATATATATATATATATATATATATATATATATATATATATATATATATATATATATATATATATATATATATATATTTTTTTTTTTTTTTTAATTGTCAGTCTTTTTTAATTTATATTGCAAAAGATAAAAAAAAACAGTGGTGATCAAATACCACTATTTGTGTGGGGAAAAAAATGGCATACATTTTGTTTGCATTAATTTTTTAGTTAAAGTAACGCAGTGCTGAATAGAAAAAAATTGCCTAGTCATGAAGGGGGTAAAATCTCATGGAGGGCAAGTAGATAATCTGGAGTCTAGGAATCTGGTAAGAAGCTGATTTTTTATTTTTTATTTGATGGAGGAATCACAAGGACTGAGTCACAAGGAAGGTTTTCTTGATGAACTTTATTTTTATGTACTTTGCATAGATTGCACATTTTGCAGTTTTTGCACAACTTTATGAATTTCTGTCCTAAATGTACATATAATGAACTTTATGACAAACTTTATTTGATGAAGTCTTCTATTTATTTGAATGTTTTGCACAGTGTGGTGTTTGCAAATTGTATGGTATTTGTTGATTTAAAGGGACAGCACAACATTTGTTAGTATTTCTGTCATCACTATAGTATATGGATGTGTTATTGAATGTTGCTGTACCAACAGGTTTATAAGTATTTAAAGGTGTGGAATACTTATCACCAAGCACACTTTTTTATTTGTTTTTAGTTTATATTATAGGAACAGTTTGCTGGTTTGGAACTGCCTAATATTAATCCTTGTTGTTATTTGCTCATAATGCAGAAATAAGCCAGGATCAGGATGGCAGTTCATAGGCGCACTGGTTTCTGTATGCAGAGTCTCAGTCAGATTTCGGGCGTCCATTGTTCAAAACCCACACCTCCTCCTCGTGCTGTTCCGTGATAGGCGGAACACTCAGTTTCCCAGCAGAGCCTGTGTTCAGTGTTCCACCTATCACGGATGTCTTTTCATCCTCGGCCTCGGACGAGATGACATCCGTGATAGGTGGAACACTGAACAGAACGGAACAGCAGGAGGAGGAGGCGTGGCTTTTGAACAATGGATGCCCGAAGTCTGACTGAGACTCTGCATGTCAGGGATAAGGTATGGGATCGTCGAGGTGAGTCATGTAATGAATGGCACAGTGAGGCATGTAATGCATGGCACAATGAGGCATGTAATGGATGGCACAGTGAGGCATGTAAAAGATGGCACAGTGAGACATGTAATGGCTCTGTGAGACATGTAATGGCACAGTGAGACATGTAATGGCACAGTGAGGCATGCAGTGGCACAGTGAGGCATGCAATGGCACAGTGAGATTTGAAAAAAAGCTGAACAAAGCCTGTTCCTGTTAGCGGTTGTTCCTGTCAGGAAGTCATCTTATACGGCAAGTATATCCCAAAACCAGCATTTTAGCTGGAAAATTAGGGGGTCGTCTTATAAGCCCCGTCCCCTAATACGCCGGAAATACGTTAGGCAGATTACGAAAAATGCTTAGTAACAGCCATATACAAGTGAGTAATTTTTTTTTTTTTTTTTTACACATTAAAGGCAAGCTGGTAATAAAAAGTTTGTTTTTAGGGTGGAACTCCGCTTTAAAGGCAACACATTTTGACCTAACTTGCCTACAGTATTTCTTATTTCTTGCCAAGATGTAACTTAGCAACCTGTAAACCTTATATTTAATAGGCAACCAAATAAACACATCAATTTTATATTTCCATTATCCATTAAGTCTTAATGCATTGAGAGCAAAGATGGTGCTCAAGACACTAAACCATTAAAAAAACGTTTATAAAACACAATAAACCAAATCACTGGGCCAGAGCATACTACTGAAATTATGTCATAAGAGCTCATTCTGTGTTTAAAACAACTCATTAATTACCACAATATGTAAAGTGGTTCAATTAATTAGTTAAGTGTGTTTGTTGGTAAGCCCTAGAGTGTAATTGTTTTTTCTGTGTAATGGATTTATTATTGTTTGTTTTATTGTTTACCTGCAATATTTATCTTTTTTGTGAGTTAAGCAATCTACTTAGTTTTAGCATTAATTTGCGTTAAATAATGTTGTATCATCTAGCTTCCACAGCTGTGTCCACACACATTCCAATTAAAGCATGTGTTGAAAAAGGTTTGTGTATTTCTACAATGACTGAGAGAGATAGTAAGGCTGTGCAGATATTAACTAGAGAGCAAGTAGAAGTGCATCATTCATGTCTTTATGGACCTTGCTTTATGCACTGGTGTGCAGTTAAGTTGCAACATTTAGGGGCCATCCCCAAACTGTTCCCACAAAGTTGGTAACATGAAATTGTCTAAAATGTCTTGGTAAGCTGATGCCTTAAAGCCCTGTACACACGATCGGATATCTGATGGAATTGAATCCAATCGATTTTTTTGTCGGATATCCAATGAAGCTGACTTTCATCAGTCTTGCCTACACACCATCAGTCAAAAATCTGATTGTCCCAAAACGCGGTGGCGTACAACACTATGACAAGACGGAAAAAAAAGTTTAATGCTCCCGAGCATGTGTCGACTTGATTCCGAGCTTGCGTGGATTTTTGTCCGATGGAGTTCCACACAGACGATTGGATTTTTCTATCATTTTTTTATCCATAGGAAAAATTTAAAACGAGACGGAAGTGCTCGGTCTGGTAAAACTACTGTTTGTAATGGAGATGGAGCATTCATCACGCTGCAAAGAGCAGTAATGGACTGAAAAGCACGAAGACTGAAAAGCGTGAATCGTCTCTCACCAAACTTTTACTAACACAAGTTCAGCAAAAGCAGCCAAAGGGTGGCGCCGTTAGAATAGAACTTCCCTTTTATACTCCTGTCGTACGTGTTGTATGTCACCACGTATTTGATGGTCAGATTTCAGTGTGACCGTGTGTGTGCGCAAGACAGCTTGAGCGGAATTCCGTCGTAAAAACTATCGAGGTTTATTCCGACGGGAAAACCGGTCGTGTGATAACTGTATCAAGTGGTTGACCTCCATAACTAGATTTACAGTCAAGGGGCTAGATTAAGGTATAATTGCGTAATTTTGTGTTGGCGTAGCGTATGCTGTTTACACTACGCCGCCGCAACTTTTACGGGCAAGTGCTGTATTCACAAAGCACGTGCCTGTAAAGTTGCGGCGGCGTAGCGTAAATGGCCCATCTTAAGTCAAATTGGGTGGGTAGGGGAAGTGTATTATTTAAATAAAGCGCGATCCCGCGCCAAACGTACTGTGCATGCGCCGGCCGTGAATTTATCTTAGTGCGCATGCTCCAAATCACAACACCAATACGCAATGTAAACGACGTGAACATCACTTATGCAAAGCCCTATTCGCGAACGTTTTACGTAAACGACGGGAAAAAAACGCTGGCACGCCGTCCATACTTAACATTGGCTGCACCTCATACAGCAGGGGTAACATTGCGACGGACCTACGCTAATGCAAACGACGTAAAAAAAATGCACCGGCCGGCCATACGTTCGGGAATCAGCGTAGAGGCTCATTTGCATATTTTAGACAGGAACGCCACCTAGCGTCCAGCCTAAATATGAAAATAAGATTTGACGGCGTACGAGACTTCTATGAATCAGTCGCATAGATAGGAGGGCTCAGACGCAGAGATACGCCGGCTTATCTGGAGATAAGCCGGCGTATCTCTTTCCTGAATCTGGCCCAAGATGTCTAGATGTCTCAGAACTCTGCACATATTCTCAGCCAATGGATTGTAAGGAAAAAAAGTTTATCACCTTGGTTGGATCATTTAGTGTTCTTCCTAAGTAAGACCTGGCGTGGTATTGTCTGATTTTTACTTGGGCATGCGTGCTGGAATTAACAAAATGTTAGTTTAGTATTTGGTTTGCTATTGAAGATCTGACTGCATTCCCTTGTCTTTGACCACTTTTATTAAACTATAGAATATTCTAGAATCAACAGCTGGATTCAACAACTTTGCCATTCATAGAAAATTAAACTTGTCTTGTGAACTTTTATTTGATATCACGTGCTGATCATTGTAGTTCACCTTTCTTTAGATTAGGATGATGCTGCCCATACCAAACAGTGATTGTAAAAGTTTAAGTATGGTTGTAAAGAGTAGTTCTCCACTTCCAGGGCATACTAAGCTGATGGATTGCCAGTCTCCTCCAAATCACTAAACCATCCCCAGAGTGTCATGCGAGTTACAAATGGGTAAGCAGACATCTGGTGAACCCCACATTAGGCATTAGTACACTCATTCTGGGGACACTGTGTCCTTTTAAATACCTCTGCCACAAATAAACCCTAACAAACACGCACCTGAATTTCACATTATCTGTCTGAATGGCTTCCCCGGGGAGCTCATGTACTGGCTGGAGGAAATGTGATTTCAGACTCTATGGGAGTGGAGGGAAAGGCAACAAAAACTCTTCATAGATACATATAACAAAGACTTTATTTACTCAGACATTAATTTGCAACAGTTTAGCATTGAAAAACTAAAGACATTAGTCAAAATTATTTGCTTACTTATATAAGTAAGAATTATTTGACTTTAAAAATGTAATTAAAGCCAAGATATGCAAGGATAAACTGCTGGTTTTGCTCTGAGAATGCTAAATAAGGTGATACCTAATACCTCACTCTCTCTTTCATGTCATCTGTCCCCTGGTCAAAGCTCTTTGATAACATCTTGTAAAAAGTAGGACTAGTAGTCCTGCACTGTGGCAGAAGAAATTAAGGATATTTCCACATTCCAGAGCATAGGCAGTGGAAGAGAGCACCGGCTAACGATGGAGCAAAGAACAGGTAAGTATAATACCTTATTCATCATACCCTAGGCAAAACAAGTAGTTAACCCTTCCAGTGGGCTGGGGAACCCACTGCAAGCATAACTCACTTTCCCCAGAATTCAGCTTTAAAGCACAAAACAAGCATAGTATGAAAGTTGGCAATGTTTGGAGAAAATCTCTAAAATCTTAACCACACCTTAGAAAATGTACTGAAAAGATTCCCAAAAAATAAATCAATGTGTCTGTGTCCAGCAACCTAATGCTATGGGAGAAGACTATGGTATTCAATGGACTAGAATTCCCACTAATCCTCAAAGTTAATGTATATCCCATGGTCACACGGAGACCAGAGTTTCTGCTAGGGGTACACTTGTTAGGATGCAGGGTTAGGATCACACCTTTTATGGTAGCCTTCAGAAGATAAAGTCTTTAAGATAATTCAGCCCAGTATTTAGTCACTGCA
Organism: Rana kukunoris; assembly: GCA_029574335.1. Lineage (NCBI taxonomy): Eukaryota > Metazoa > Chordata > Amphibia > Anura > Ranidae > Rana > Rana kukunoris. The sequence goes on along the minus strand of CM056051.1, from coordinate 456,407,902 downwards.
GAGACTACCATACCTCCCAACTTTTTTGAGATGGGAATAAGGCACAGGACACACCCCTTGCTGCGCCTCCTTAACCACTTCCTTACTGGGCACGTATAGCCCTTCCTGACCAGGTGAAATTTCAGGTTCTGGCACTGCGTCGCTTTAACTGACAATTGCGCGGTCGTGCGACGTGGCTCCCAAACAAAATTGGCGTCCTTTTTTCCCCACAAATAGAGCTTTCTTTTGGTGGTATTTGATCATCTCTGCGATTTTAATTTTTTGCGCTATAAACAAAAAAAGAGCGACACTTTTGAAAAAAAAAAATATTTTTTACTTGTTACTATAATAAATAGCCCATTTTTTTTCTCATTTTAGGCCGATACGTATTATTCTACATATTTTTGGTAAATAAAAAAAAAAAAGGAATAAGCGACTGGTTTGCCAAAAGTTATAGCGCTTACAAAATAGGGGACAGAATTATTATTAATTTTTATTATTAATTTTTTTACTACTAATGGCGGCGATCTGCGATTTTTATTGGGACTGCGACGTTATGGCGGACACATCGGACACTTTTGACACATTTTTGGGACCATTCACATTAATACAGCGATCAGTGCTATAAAAATACACCGATTACTGTATAAATGTGACTGGCAGTGAAGGGGTTAACACTAGGGGGCATGGGAGGGGTTAAATGTCTGTCCTGGGTGTGTTCTAACTGTGTGGGGGGAGGGGGGTGACTGGGGGAGGTGACCGATGCTGTGTCTCTATGTACAAGGGACACAGATCGGTCTCCTCTCTCCCCTGACAGGACATGGATCTCTGTGTTTACACACAGAGATCCATGCCTTGTCCCTGTAACCGCCGATTGCGAGTGCCTGGTGGACAAGTGCTTTTTTTTTACCACTTATATTCCTTTATATAGGCTTTTAGAGATTATAAATGCAGCAATTTGAAAATCAGATGAAAGGTTTAGCGCTGGAAAACACTTTTTGATAAATAAAAAGAGCACTTTTTTATATACATCTATATAGATCAAAAGAAGGTGCACACTAGAAAAGGCTCCCACAAGTGCACTTCTTGGTGCCAAAGGAAATTAATTAACTGATTAAAAGACTCCAATGTTAAAAATGGAGTAAAAACAAAACAAAAAAAAAAAATATATAATTTAGTAGGTAAAATAACCAGTATCAAATTGATGATATGAGATATATAGCAGCTGTTTAAAAATAAATGAAAAATCATCTATAAAAGTAAACATATAAAAAGTATTAAATACATTGAAACAGAAAAGTCCAATTGATAAAACAGCGCTGTGGATGAAGTCCAAATCCACATGGATAGAAAAATAAAATGATGAAAAAACAGTCCCAAAGTAGTAATAATGTAGCAAGAACACAGTTCTAAAGTGGTACGTGCTTCTAGGGTTGGAAAAGTAGTGCACCCTACACCAACTCACAATCTTCACCGCAGAAGTGAGGCACAACTCCCCCTCTGGGGTTCACACTCACCAGAATAATGAATAAACTAAGCCTTGAATACAGATTCCTCTTATTAGACCTCCGTCATCACCTCAAAAGCAGCAAGGGTTAATCTCCATTCATGGTGCATAGAAAACACAAACGCACTGGCATAGTGTAATCCTACTTTAATTAATATAAAAACCTGCATACCAACACCCCGCTTCCATATTCATACACTTGTAAAGAACATAAAAGAGAAGGGTAATCACTGCTGTCCTCCGAACACAGGAGCCGCACTTGTGCTGAAAGCACAGTGCTGCTGAGATCTTTTCCTGGTTACGATATTGCAGGCGGTGGAATGCACTCTTCTCACTTCCTGGTTATGCTGTTGTAGCAATGCCCATGTACCGTCATACTCTGCTCCCCATCACAGACTGCTCCGGAAGTGCTGTGGCGGCCAACTGCGCATGCCCGATGCGTTCCAAATGCATCTGCGATGCGTTCCAATGCATTTACGACAGTGCACACCAGCGAAACCTCGTTCGGCATCCAGGCTCTTTCCTTAACATCCCCGTGGATTGCAGGATGTTAAAAAAAGAGCCAGGAGGCCGAGCGAGCGGAGCGAGCCGTCCGAGCGAAGCGAGGATGTGAGGCCGACTGGCCACTTTCTCCTAAGTCCACGTCGCTCTGAATGACGGCTTTGCTGGTGTGCAGTGTCGTAAATGCATTGGAACGCATCGCGCATGCGCAGTTGGCTGCCGCAGCACTTCCGGAGCAGTCTGTGATGGGGGAGCCGAATATGACGCGTCACCCAGCGTAACTGGCGTAACCAGGAAGTGAGAAGAGTGTAAATGTCCAGCACACCTTTTCCACCACACCCCAACCCACTTGAACTGGATACTCATCGCAGCTTGCAGAGGGCCTCATCACAGGATCATATTCACCATTGCATCCCAGGAAGTTAATCAGACGCTCATCCTGTGTTGCTTGGTTTTGAAAGTCTGAAAACTAGTTTCAGCAAAAGTATTTAATCTTTGACATTCAGAAATCTACAAAGAACCCCAGAGATAAAGCAGTAGCCATTGGCTGAGGAAGGTAAGAGCACTGCATTACTATGGGCCAGATTCAGGTAGAGTTAGGCTGGCGGATCAATGGATCCGCCAGCCTAACTGTCACTTTAAGCCGGCGTTTTTGTTTTCTGTAACCAGAAAACAAGAAACGCCGGGTTGGAGTTCCGATGCGATCGGCGTAATTGAATTTCGCCATCGCATCGTTACTTCAACTTAAAAATGGCGCCGATTTACGCTAAAAAAATATGTTAATGAGCGGAAATCGGCAATTCACGATCTTTTTCGGGCGCGACGCAGTGACTTTACGACGTTTCCAGAAGCGATACGCGGCATATAGATAAAGCAGCCCCCTAGTGGAATATCCTATGTTAGGTATAGCCGTCGTCATCGCGTCGGAAAAAAAACAAATCGCATCGTTTGCGTAAAACATTCATGAATGGGGACGTGACGTCATTGACGTTCACTGACAGAACTTGGAGCATGCGCACTGGGATGCATTGACACTCGACGCATGCGCAGTACGTTCGCCGCGGGATCGCGCTTAGTTTAAATAATACACGCCCCGTACCCGCCCAATTTGAATTCCGCCGGCTCATTTGCGATACGCTGCCGCAACTTTAGGAGCAAGTGCTTCATGAATAACAGCACTTGCTCCTAAAATTTCTGCAGCGTAACGTAAATGAGATGCGTTACTCCAGAGCAAAGATGCTCTGATCTACCTGAATCTGGCCCTTTATGTGTAAATGTAACAAAGATGGTCTAGTCTAGTGCTTTCAATTGTACTAGGACCCAGTGGCGGCTGGTGAAGTTTTAGGATGGGGGGGCGCAAGACCCCACCCCTCCATGTTTGGTCCCTCCCACTTCTCATAAGACACACCCCTTATATAATCTTCCCACTCCGTCCCCTGTATTCCACTTCATATCACAAATCATGGTATATATAGTACAGCCTTACAGATCAGCGCAAACAAACTAATAAATTACACTGTTAGTAATGAAGGACTCTAAATGGGCACGAGATTATCAGAGACTGCGGACATACTGCATGAAATTACCAGATATTGCGGACATACTGCACAAGATTACCAGAGACTGGACATACTGCAGGAAATTACCAGATACTGCAGACATACTGCACAAGATTAGCAGAGACTGGACATACTGCAGGAAATTACCAGATACTGCGGACATACTGCACCAGATTAGCAGAGACTGCGGTCATACTGCATTGTGGGGGTAATACGGGCGCTATTGTTGCCGAAAAAAAATCTTAATAAGTGGTGGGGGGGAGGGGGCTTGTAATTGGATGTCTGTCGCTATTTTTTATGAAATAAAAATAAATGGTAATAACCCGGTGGGGTTAATGACTGCCGAAAATCATTTAAAAAAAAATCATTTAACATGACGGAGGCACCAGAGTCGATTTCCTTCTAGCATTCATAATAATAAATGGACAATCCCTGCAAGCCTATGCAAGCATCAGAACCACCAAATACCTTCCTGACAATAGAAAGTTAAGAATAATCATCCCAGAGGTTAAAGTGCTACCCCCCCTCCCTTCCCCCACCAGAAAGAAAGCTGAGCCAAGCCTGAAAATTCTGCCAGCAGCTAAATACATGTTAAATCCATCAAGGTGTCATATGGTGGATACATACATTTAATAGAGCACAGCTCCTCCTGTAATTGACATATAGAGAGCAGTGGTGTGTGTGGGACAATACCGACCAATCATATTTCATCCTTTCCTCCTTTGGGGGGGGGGGGGTGCTGGTGGATTCCCGGCGTATTGCCGCTGCTGCCAGCTGCACATTTAAAAAAAAATTACCGAGGGGAGGTGGGGGCTGGAAGCCGCAAAACGTCCGCTATTTTACACAAGTATAAGTGTAGGGAGAGGGGGATCGGGGGCCCGCTTCCTTACCTGGCTCTCAGTGATGCGTCCCTCTGATTTGCATAGTGCCAACGTCACTTCCTGTTGTCGGCACTATGCACAGCATATACTGGGTGCCGTGCACCCGCCCGGCCACAAGTCCATTGCGCCGGAAACTGTGGCGCGATGGGCATAGCCACAATGGCATTTTTCGCCTGCCATTGTAGCACCCCGTCGGCAATCTTGTGATTGCACAGACATGGCGCTACTTGTACTGCACTGTGCCTGGCGCCCGGCGCACGGGCACAGTGCATATAAGGACTTTTTTTCCTTTTTTTTTTTAAAGGAACATGTTTAAATAAACTTTTTTTTTTTTTATAATGTTTTTTTTTTTTTTTTTTTACTGATTTGGGGGGGGGGGGGCGGTGCCCGGGCGCCCCCTATGGACGGGCCGCCACTGCTAGGACCTCTAAAAGGTTTGGCTGATTAGTGATATAGTAACAATCATTTTCGATGTAGCAGCTACTGCTTATTAGTGAAAACGTCAAACCTTAGTGGGAAAAAATTGTGCCATAAATCGCACTGAAATTGTAGTGGTTCGTTTGGAAGGTTGCTTCCTTCTAGCCACTAGTACGGTCCTTACTTTCCTTTTATAGCATGTCCTTAAAATTTACATATATTTACTATATATATATATATATATATATATATATATATATATATATATATACACAGTATATGTACAATATTTATGTATGTGTGTTCTTCTGTAAACTTTCCAAAGCTTTTCAGCTGAGGGTAATAATAAGCAATAGGTAGCGAATAAACAGATCTCATTGTACATTATTTAAACAGTAACACATTTATATATTTTATGCATACAGCATTTCAAGATAAAAAAAAACCTTTACCTTTCACTCCACTGTTTTTTTATTCATTAGCTTATTCTAAAAATAACGACTTGTTTTCTTTAAATCCCAGAAAGGCTGTCTACTTTCTTATGATTAAGTGTTTCAAGCACATTATCCAGCAGAAAATGTAAAGGAGCACAAAACAAAACTGAATATTTATGATTTTTTTTTTCTTTTCCCGAAATGTACAGAATGTATTTCTAAATGACATTGCAATCATCCTAAACACTGTTCTTGTTCGAACCAACATTGCTGCCACACTACATCTATTGGTAGAGTTTATAAAGCGCTTAGAATACCAAATAAGCTCCATTTACGAATGCATACTGATCTGTGGGGCTGTGGATACATTAGCACATTAGCACAAGCCTTTAATAATTTTCTCTGAGGAGTGGAAGCTGGTATTACATCCTGTAATGATTCGAAAAGCACCACACATGTTAATATTATGTTGATTTTGATTGTACCTCTATAAAATCTTCTTTAAGTCTAGTACACACAGGCCGAATATTCCATCGTAGGCTCCTGACTGAAAAAAGGTCTGCTGTCCGTCTTCTGGTCATCGCACTCAGCCAATGGCAGGGCCCCCCGTCAGAACACAATAGCTCAGCAGAGGAGATCAATGTACAGTACTAACATCGCTGTAGTAACATCGGAGCTGTCAGGTTTTTTTTTTGTTAAAATCGTTGGATTGAACAAAAACAAAAATAGTAGTGTACTAGGCTTAAAACTACAACTGCAATGTAGTGAAATGGACCACCTAAACCAGGGGTTAAGTCCTGTGGAAAAAAGTGTGGGAACTCCCACCCAAGATCCACTCCCCCACCAAAAAAAATAATGATACGCTCATATGCATAATTACTAAACCGCATGTTTTTTTTTTTTTCGATCCACTGTACCTTAGTAATCCTTTATGATACTGCCCACTTCCTGTATATGGATTCATCGGGTAGTGTGCGGGTATTCCGTCACTTCCTCGATGCCGCAATGTCTCCTGGGAGCTTTTGTCATTGTTCCCAGGAGACATTGCGGAGGTCTGCAGTGAGTTATCGCAGGATTTAGAAAGAGCTTCTTTGCCTGCCCCTGACAGTGACTAGAGCTGGACATCGCTGCTTAGTGAAGGATTGGCTCGGCCGGCTCGACCGGTTTGGCTGCTCTCGGCTGCTCTAGTCTTGCAAAGGGAACTGAGTTCCTGCTGTGAAAAGAGTGCAGGAACTCCATTCCCACACGTTCCCCCAGGACTTGAGTATATCTAAACACACATTATGTGTGTGTGTTTGTGTATATATATATATATATATATATATATATATATATATATATATATATATAGATTCCCAATTTAGTTAAAGTGGTACTAAATACACAGGGCCAGATTCTGGTAGAATCTGTGGCGGCGTAGCATAAACAATTTACACTACGCCGCCGCAACTTACTGGAGCAAGTGCCGTATTCTCCAAGCACTTGCTCCGTAGTGTGCGGCGGTGTAGTGTAAATGGCCCGGCGTATCCCCGCGTAATTCAAAGGGGGCGGCTTGTATTTAAATTAAGCGCACCCCCGCGTCGATCGAACTGCGCATGCGCCGGCCGGGAAAAAGCCCAGTGCACATGCTCCAGCTCACGTCGGAAAACGTTGTTGAAACCGACGTGAAAACTACGTGATCGTCACTTACGCAATGCCATATTCGCGAACGACGCTGACCCGACACCATACTTAAAATTGGAATACGACGGAACTTCGTAAGGTTACCCCTCATATAGCAGGGGTAACCTTACGCTTATGGAAATGACGTAAATGACGACAGGGCAGCGTAAAAACGTTCGGGAATCAGCGTATTAGGCTCATTTGCATAGGCAAATGAGAAATCAAAGTAAAGGCCACCTAGCGGCCAGGAAAGTAATTACATCTACGATCCGACGGTGTAAGTGTTTTACACCTGTCGGATCTTCACTGTATCTATGCGTAAGTGATTCTAGGAATCACACGCATAGATACCCAGTAAAAAAACAGAGATACGACGGTGTTTCCTGCGATACACCGTCGTATCTCTTTTGAGAATCTGGCCCACACTGTGAAAGTATCATTTTCCTAATTTATATACAGCTGTCACATGACCCAGATCTTTCCCAGTCTGTCTGTATTGAAACATAAGCAGGAGGAGCTTCTAGTCCCCTGCTGCTGTTCACATGTTAAAAAAAACAGCCTTTGGAATACGGAGTAAAAATTAATAACTAATATATATATAAACAGTTTTAAATTGGCATGCAAATATATAGTTGAAATCAAATCTTTATTATTTTTTTGCAATAACATGGTGTGGGCTGATTTATGCCAGTCAACGGCTGTGTTATGCACCTCCAGCCAGGGACTGGATTCCAAACAAGGCCACCGAGGCCAGGCTTCGGGGCGGCAGGGGTGCAGGAGCGGCACTGCCGCAAAAGGAGTGTAAAAAAAGCCTGGCCTTGGTGGCCTTGTCTGGAATCCGGCCCTGGGGATGCTGCATTTACTATTACTACCTGCACAGATTCTGCCCGCACTCATTAGGAGCCGCCCCCGGGCCAAGCCGCCCCCGCCTACTTACACTCTCTCTGTTGACCAACAACACTAAACCGCCCCACCATTCACCGCCCAGTCTGCTCCAGTATCAACACAGTGCATCCTTGCCCCGCCCTCTGTATCCTCAACCACCGGATCTCCACAACAACGCACAATGCTCTCCCCTCTCACTGGGCGGAAGAGGGGACCAATAGGAGTGAGCGGGGTCGCGGGTTTCTATTGTGAATGCGATGGAGGAGGTCGGGTGCTGCTGTGAGAGATCCGTCTGACCCATAGAGACAGGGGAGAGACAGACCCGACCATCCAATCCATTGAGAGGGAAGAGCCCGAGATACGGACCAGAAAATCTGATCCATAGAGAGTGGAGAGCTGGGACCCGACCCACTGATCCAATCCATACAGAGGACTGAGCCTGAGATCCAGACCGGACCAATACTGAGGGGAGAGCCTGACATCCTGGACCCCACCGACCGCCGCTGGCTCACAGGTGGGTGCTGAGTACCGGGAGATCTGACCCTCGTCCATTCACCATACACTCTGCATATCGTGTAAGGGGCTACACAAGAGGGAAAATTTTAAATTGCTGGGCAGAGGTATACCTTGTAGCCATTCTATAACCATAATAACAATATACTGTATAAGTATTGAAAATGCCCATCAACATTTTTATCATCTTCTTCCATCATTTTAAAATGTGCCCTCTTCTGTAGCCATCCACCCCGTACACAATAAAAACAGTATTAAACCTGCCCCTTGCACGAGATAGCATTAATACACCCGCCCCTTGCCCTGCATGAGCATCGGGAGCGTGCCACTGCATCGTGGTCATTGCGTAGGCGCCCTGTAACAGCTGACTCAGTTATTCATCTTCGGCTATTTTCGGAGGCTCTGTTGTGGTTCGTACTGCGTAAGCGATGTGCCTGTGCAGTACAGGGGGGTCAAAATCCACTGGGGGATCTTTTTCGGCAGACGCAGCACGAACCATATCGGGGGCCGACACGGGGCCTGCGCAATGACGACCTATGTGGTTGAACCAAAAAGAAACAAATGGGATCCCATAGTGTATTACCGTTTAATTAAAATACATTTAAAAACATACAGCTGGAGGCGCATGCGCGGCAGCTCCCAAGATGGCCGCCGGCTGTTAGAGCTCCGCTCCACCACGGCCCTGCGATAGCCACCGGAGCTCTCAGGGCGCCCCCTCAGCACTCTATCCGGGACCTTCGGGTAGGGGAAGTACCCAGGAATCAGCCCAGGATGGCGGCAGCGTGGCCAGACATACCTCCTGAGGGAGACACAGGACTGTCCATAGCCGACCGGGACCTCGATCCACCGCGTTCCCCAGGTACAGATTGCCCCCCACTGCCCCAGGCAGCATCCCCAGCATCCACAGAGTCCTTGCTGGGAAGGATGAGCTATGGCCCCCCCTCTACCCCCAGGCTGGATCCACACACAGGCCTACTGCTGGAGGCCAGTGATGCTGCTGATTCTGCTCCCATTCCCACTGACTTTCCATCTATGATGGAGGCTTTTGCACAAAATGCTCTCTAAAAGCTTAGCCCAAAAATGCTGCCCAGATTACTTCATCCATCCACGCCGATCTGCAGCAAATAGGGATGAGGATGGACATGATTGAAAAAAAGGCTGATCAGTCCGTGGCCCAGATAAATCAGAACACAGCACGGCTACAGGAGGTTCAGGACCAATTAGAAACCGCTTTCGCAAAGATTGATGACCTCGAGAACCGATCGAGACGCTATAACTTTAGGGTCAGGGGACTCCCCGAGTTAGTGAAAGAGGTGCGGGTTGCTGTGAAATCCCTCATAAAAAACCTTATTTCAGATATCGCTGATCATCGTCTGGAGCTGGACAGAGCAGGGGAGACCGCTCAGATGGTCTCCCCAGAGACATAATAGTTAAACCCCACTTTTATTCGGTTAAGGAAGAAGTGATGAGGAAGGCGAGATACGCGGATAACCTAACGCTGCATGGACACAAGATACAGATTTTTGCCAAACTTTCCCCATACACGATACAGAAAAGAAGATCACTTAAACCGCTGCTGCAGCTTCTACTGGAAAAGGAAATCATCTATAGATGGTCCTTCCCTCTCCGCCTGAACTTTTCCTTCAAAAACAAAAGCTATGGCTTCTCCTCCTTGGCTGAGGGGGAGCACCTCCTGAATCATCTGGGGATTCTCTCACAGGATCCCATGCCCATGCAGACCGGCAGGGGCACCCCTGCTTCTACCAAGAGGCCCTCACCAGCGAGCCCGTTGCAGCACACCTGGCTGAAACAAGGCCACAAGCGCTCCAAGGAAAATTTCCCGCCATGAGGGTCTTTTCCCCTTTATTTGGATCGGAGATCTTGTCGGCGAAGTTCTCGCTTTGACTACGTCATGACTTTTCTTTTCCACTTTCCCCCTTTTTTTTCTTTTCTTTAGGAACCCTGCGGGCGCTGGAGCCCTGCCTTCAGTGACTTTATTACGGTGTTATTTAACCACTTCCCGACCGCCCACCGCAGGTATACGTCGGCACTTTAGAGATGGATATCTCGGTAACGGCAGCAGCTGCTGCCACAACCGAGATATCCATCTCTTCTGTGGGCGGTCGGGTAAACGATAATGGCGGTCTCCGCGGCGGAATCACCGCGAGATCGCCGTTATCGGTGGCGGACGAGCGTCCCCCCCCCTCCCGCTGCGCTCCCGCGCTCTCCGCCGCTTACCGGAGCCGTCGGTAGCGGCGGAGGCGATCGGGTGCGCTCGTCTGGTCAGCGGGGATGCGAGTGAGGGAAAAAATTTCCCTCGTCCATCCCCGTGGCTCTGCTGGGCGGAAGTGACGTCAAACGTCAGTTCCAAACAGCGTCAAGAGACATTTTTTTTTAAATGTCATTTGAAAAATGACATTTAAATTTTTTTTTTTTTTTTTTGCATTTTAGCCTAAATATGAGATCTGAGGTCTTTTTGACCCCAGATCTCATATTTAAGAGGACCTGTCATGCTTTTTTCTATTACAAGGGATGTTTACATTCCTTGTAATAGGAATAAAAGTGATAATTTTTTTTATTTTTTTATTTTAGTGTTAAAAATTGGTAAAATTAATACAAATAAATACGAAAACAAAAAAAAAAATTTTTAAATCGCCCCGTCTCGACGAGCTCGCGCGCAGAAGCGAACGCATACGCGAGTAGCGCCCGCATATGAAAACGGTGTTCAAACCACACAAGTGAGGTATCGCCGCGATCATTAGAGCGAGAGCAATAATTCTAGCCCTAGACCTCCTCTGTATCTCAAAAAATGCAACCTGTAGAATTTTTTAAACATCGCCTATCGAGATTTTTAAGGGTAAAAGTTTGACGCCATGCCACGAGCGGGCGCAATTTTTAAGCGTGACATGTTGGGTATCATTTTACTCGGCGTAACATTATCTTTCACAATATGTAAAAAAATTGGGCCAAATTTATTGTTGTCTTATTTTTTAATTTAAAAAAGTGAATTATTTCCAAAAAAAGTGCGCTTGTAAGACCGCTGCGCAAATACGGTGTAACAAAAAGTATTGCAATGACTGCCATTTTATTCTCTAGAGTGTTAGAAAAAAAAATATATAATGTTTGGGGGTTTTAAGTAATTTTATAGCAAAAAAAAATGTTTTAGTCTCGTAAACACCGAATCTGAAAAACAGGCCCGGGGCTAAAGTGGTTAACCACGTTCTTCTTGCAGGTTGCCATGTTGGACCTTCACTGCTGAACTGGGGGAGGGGGGGTGGTGGGTGGTACTCGCCCTTTCTTTGCTTGGGGGGATTACTCGGGCTCCTGTTAGCCTGTGGTGGTCGTTCCCCCTGGCACTCTGTGGATGCCCTGCGTGGTGTCTCTCGTCCCTTCAATACCTTTATGTTTTTTTTTTTTTTTTCTTCTGTTGAGTATATGTTTATCTAACTTACGATGGCCGTTTGGTCATTGACATTGTGTTGCTGATAGAATCCTCTGGGTGACGGGTGGCGGCTGCGCCTTCTGTAGTCCAGGGGATGGTTTCTCAGATGCCCCCGGACTCTACTCTCTTTGCATAGTTCAGGGCCCCCTGGCGTCCGAGCGGAGTTCGGGGGACTGGCCGGGTAACTATTATTTTAGTTTATTACTATGCATTCGTAGTAGGGGCGCCCTTATATGTTGATTATATTAGGCTCGGATCCGAGCCTTTAGTTTCGTTTTTGGGTGGTTGGGCTGTGGTGGACCCAGTGCACCTCACTTAAGGACCGGGAGTGCTTATTGTGCTCCATTAGTCCTTTCACGGTTTTCCTGGTTCCAGGGAATTCCGGGCCTCTCAGGTTGAAGGGTAGGTGATGGCCAGTCCATCCCGACTCCTGGGTGGGTGGGGGTCAGGGGACCCCCGTGTTTATTATTCTGATGTTTTGACTGTGTTTGTTAAGCTCATATTTTTGTTCTCCAAGTATGTAACCTGCCTCTCTTCTTTGCTCCCTTCTTTTCTGCTTCTTCTTCTTCCTGAAACGGCTCATCTGAGTTACCACGGATGCCATGGCTGTCACCGACTTCACGTCCCAGAGACCGGGCCCCCGCCTTCTCTTCATCTCAGGAACCCAGGTGAGTGCTGCTCTCTAGATCAAGGTGAGCCCATATTTTTTGCTGTAGTGCTTCCCACTCTGATCCATGCCTAATACACATCCTTCTATACCCTCCCTCAAGATTATCTCACATAACACTCAGGGCCTTAACTCTCCCGTAAAACGTAGGAAACTTTTCCAGCAATACCAATCCATGCATGCAGACATTCTCCTGTTACAGGAGACTCACTTCCCGGCCTCATTTAAACCCACCTTCCTTCACCAACATTACCCTCAATTTTTCTTAGCATCGACGGATAATAAAACAAAAGGGGTGGCAACCTGCTTTGCCAAACATATCAATCTCTCCCAACCGGAGGTGGTCATTGATCCGCTAGGGCGCTACATTCTGGTATCCGGTCACATTGACGGTGAACTATATTCCTTTGTATCATATTACACCCCCAATAAAGGTCAGAAACCGTTTTTTGACTCCCTACTTCACAAACTGCTGCCTCATCTCAAAGGGACGGTTTTCATTGGCGGCGATTCCAACACCGCCTTTGACTTCTCATTCGATAAATCAAGGCTTGGGAAACCAATGCCCAAGCGTCCCTCCAAACAAAATGTTAAAATCACTAAACTACTAAACTCTGTGGGGTTGATTGACATTTGGAGGGAGGTGAACCCCCATGCAAAGGACTACACCCATTTCTCTGCCCCGCACAACTCATTTGCCAGGATAGACCACATTTTCACACGATCCTCCACAATACCTCTGATTACGAATTCCAAGATGATTGACACTCCCCTCTTGGATCACTCGATGGTCACTTTGACCACATTGCAATCCTCTGGAGTGAGAGGTCCCCCGCATTGTTGTTTGCAGGAGTCCCTTCTGAGCTACCCAATCCAGTGTTCCCTTCTGGAAGAGGCTATTAAGGATTATTTCCTTGTTAATGTGACAAGCGAAGTCTCTGCTGCCACAGTCTGGGCTGCGCACAAATCGGTTATTAGGGGGAGACTCATTCAGATGAGGTTGAAACTTAAGGCGGAACACAGAGCGGACATACTGAAACTTACTGAGGACTTTCGTTCTCTTGATAAAGCGCACAAACGACAACCCACGGCCGAGTCTCTGGAGAAATTAGACAGGGCACGAGCCCTACTTAACTTGAAACTGACAACAGACGCTGAAAGGCCCCTTAGATGGACGGGGGCGAAATTTTATTCCCAGAAGGATAGAATTGGATCTAAATTGGCGATAAAGCTGAGTCCCAAACAACGCACTTTGACCTTCCCTAAAATTCGGGCGACCTCAGGGGACGTGACTCAAAACCCAACCAAGATCATGGATTCGTTTTTGCAGTTCTATTCGTTTCTATACAAGCCTTCCCAATCCCCCCGGGGCCCTTTGGCGAACAAATTTTTAGATGATCTCCCTCTGCCCACTCTATCTACAGAGCATAGAACTCTCCTTGAGAGTCCGTTCACCCGCGAGGAAATTCTGGACACTATTAAATCCCTTAAGTTAGGTTCCTCGCCTGGGCCGGATGGATTCTTAACCGGATACTACAAGAAATTTGGACCCTGTCTGGCACTGCATCTGGCTCGGTGGTTCAACTCTCTCAGGGAGGGAGGTCACCTGGATAGGGACCTGAACTCAGCATATATCTCAGTGATTCCCAAACCTGACAAGGACGCTAGTGAGGTGGGTAACTACCGCCCAATCTCACTAATTAATAATGACGTTAAAATTATGACCAAAATCTTGGCCAATAGGGTTTCAGGCTTTATAGCTGCATACATCCATAAAGACCAGGTGGGCTTCATCCCTGGGAGACAGGGCCCAGGCAAGATCCGACGGGCCATTGATGTCATATCGCTGCTCAAGTCATGATGGGATGGGGGTCCCCAACAAAAAGGCTTTTTGCTCTCCATAGACCTCCACAAGGCCTTCGACTCCATAGATTGGGCCTACCTGTCGGATATCTTGGGGAGGTGGGGCTTCTTAAATCTTATTCGGGCACTTTACTCAAACCCCACTGCGCAGGTACGCTTAATGGGCAGATACTCGGATTCTTTTAACATAGGGAGGGGTACCAGACAGGGTTGCCCTGCTCTCTCCCCTCCTTTTTGCTATGGCCATAGAAAAGTTGGCCATTGCGATTAGATCTAACCCTGACATTAGGGGAGTGACGTGCGGACAAGGGGAACACAAGTGCGTGCTATACGCGGATGACCTTCTCCTCTTTATTACCTCTCCTCTGATCTCCACTCCTGTAATTCTAAAGACGCTGCAGGCTTTTAGGGAAGTTTCGGGACTCAGAGTTAACATGACTAAATCGACAGCGTTGAACATTACAGTTCCCCCGGACCTTCTCAATCAGCTCTCTAATAATTTTGAATTTCCCATACCTAGGCATTAAACTAACATCAGACGTCAATGGCCTTTTTAAAGCCAACTATCCCCCTATGATACTGAAATGTAGAGGTGACTTGGAAGCTTGGTCGAGATGTGGTCTGTCCTGGTTAGGTAGGGTCCACGCAGTGAAAATTACTCTTCTCCCTCGTTTGTTGTACTTATTCCGCTCCCTCCCTGTGCCAGTTACAAAACGCTTCCTCAGTACACTGCAATCACAAATAGTTTGCTTTGTGTGCGGTAATAAGGGGTATTGGTGTCCCTCTGGAAACCTATGGGGCTATTATCAGGCAGCTCAACTTACACAAATCTCGACGGCCTTTTTTAGGGGGCCAAAGCCTGACTGGCTTTCTATGGAAAGAATGGCTACCCCTTTGCATACCATTGATTACCTTCTCTGTTGTGACCCCGGGATCAGGCCTGCAATATTGTCCCCCACTCTCTCGCACTCTGTAGCCTTAAGCACAAAGCTCTTTGGATTTCCTGCTCTAACATCCTCCCTCAGACCCCTGGCTCATTTATTTCACAATGCAGCTTTCCCCCGGGTTTGAACATTGAGGCCTTTCGGTGGTGGACCGATAAGGGGCTCTACCGCATTGGACATTTTCTCTCTTCGGCGGGTCCGATTTCCCTGTCCCATTGAAGGAAGAAACTGGAGATGCCCGATTCGGAGCTCTTCAGACTTGCCCAAATCTCCCATTTTATACGCTCTATTTGGACCGATAACAAGGTTCCCCTCACGATAACGCCCTATGAGCATTGGTGCTCTTCTGCAGAGGATCAGAGGGGAGGTCTGGTTCTGAGCTGCACAGAGGTCGTTTAAAGGTATTCTTAACATTTCTCTCATAGAGGCTAGCTTAAAAGTTTTGGTAAGATGGTACTATGTTCCTTCCAGGTTGGCAAGGATATTTCCAGGGACCTCGCCAGTGTGTTTTAGGGGGTGTGAACTGGAGGGCTCCATGCTCCACATTTGGTGGTCGTGCCCCCGTATTAGATCCTTTTGGCAAAAGGTGTTCCGCACCATTAGCCTTAACCGGAGTGGGGGTGGCTCCCCACCCTAGCGTGGCTCTCCTAAATCAGTATATCCCTAATCTTCCCAAAAGCTCCCAGACCTTATCGTTCTTCATTCTCCTGGGTGCCAGAATGTCCATTGCCAAAGCCTGGAAGAAGCCTAGGGTCCCCTTCCGGGGGTTCAGGAGGAAAATATCCTGGATCATGATGCAAGAACAAATTGTTGCTATACTCCATGACAAAACTGACAAATTCCTGGCGATTTGGGAACCCTGAGCTGACTTCTGTAATCTATCTCTGAGGCCGGGTGTGCGGCTCAGACACTTGACCGCTGGTGCTGCCCCCTGACGGAGGTAGCGCGTTTCTCTCCTTTTCTCTCCTACACTTTTCTTTCCTTCTTTCTGTCGCCTCCCTTGGCTCCTCTACTGCAGGTTATGTTACCATATATGACCTCCCCCTGTCGTACCATACATGGCTGCGTTTAAGCCATTTGAGTGATTACCTTCCTCTCTCATTTTTACAGTTATAATTAGGCTTATAGCCAGGTGTGGGAGGGTGGCGATTGCATCCCCTGAGAGGCAGTTTGACCCCATGGGGGCCTCTCGGGAGGGTGGGGTCGCTACGCCCTTCCCGCTGGGAAGTTCCCCCGATATGTCTTTAGGGGGACTCATTGCCCCAGGGCTGGTCAAACAGCCTTGCTTGAGGATGGGGTAGGTTGATTTTCTTTCCCCTTTTTTTTTTGGATACTCCTTAGTGTTATTGTGGGAAGGATTTAGTGGTTCTCGCTTCAGGACTTGGAATGTAATGTCATTGTTACTATTGTTGCCTCAATGTTTATGACATTTTCTTTTGAATGCTTGTTATCTTTTTAAAAATCTCTCAATAAAAACTATTGAAATAAAAAAACATACAGCTGATTGGCCTCTTACTGGCCTCTTACTTGGAAGGTGCCTGCCCAGCACTGGGACTGTAAGCGTGTCAAATTCCTAAGGGGCACGGTAATACACTATGGGATCCCATTTGTTTCTTTTTGGTTCAACCACATATCGCATATGAATTTGGAGTCTTAGTTCAGTCCATCCCGCAAAGTGTGCAGGCACTTATCCTGCTCAGCGTACATGACTTACTTTTTCATTAAAGTAGTCCATGTGTTGTGGTAAGCGCAATATCTATCCAGAGCACTTCGGGTGAAGCTGTCTATGTAGTGAAGGCTGAAAATGTCACGTTGAAGTCAGATTGCATGACAAGTTCCGGAAAAATCTGTTTTATGTGTTTTCACTTCAAATTGTGATTGCTGGACTTTTTAATTTTTATTTCTATCTACCACTGGGACTTTCCCCCTTCCCTTTAATTTTTATCCAAATTGTTGGGTGTCATTAAAATATATTTTTTATTGTGTCCACCTTCACAGGTGAATCACATCTCTAAGTAATAACACTTTGTGATCATTTCATAGATCTGTTTAGAAACTACAGCACCCTCCCATCCTTTTTCTATATCACCATACACAGTTCACCACTGTATTTGCGGAGCAGCTTTTTTTAATTAACACTTATTATTTACCACTATTTATCACTATTATTTGGCGCGGAAATACCCTTCCTTTTCACGCATTACTGTTATATTGTCTAAGGGGCGGATAGCTACTGAAGAGGCCAAGTTTTTAATTGATGGGCAGAGCTGATAACTTGGGGGTGATATTAGCAATATACTTGTGCAAAGCTGTGCAACAACATTGCAAAAGCCGCCTTTCATTTGTTTAAACACGCCCCTCTAAGACGTATAATATATTGCTAATACCACCCGGCATTGCGCAGGCGCCGTGTTCATCTGACTGAGCTATTTATGTATCCTTTTCTATCACATGGGGGGCTCAGAAGCCCCCTATGTGATGGTGTGTGTGTGTGTGTGTGGGGGGGGGGCGGCATTGAAGGACCCCGCCTTGGGGCGGCCAAAGGAGTAAATTCAGGCCTGCCTCCAGCCCATGTCTAAGAATGAGAGGAGGGTGAAGCCTGCATTAATCTACATGTAATATTCCCACCCCTGTTGTGTTTAGCTGGTTAGTTGGCATGAAGGAGGAGGGAGAGAGTGGGCTATCATTTTCCACTGTGTATACACCCACATGTGTGACTCTATAGTCTCATCTCATGGGCTGCTCGGGTGTCATAGGAGGAATTACTTAGCCTAGAATCTCACTGAAAACTGAGCATTTGCCACCACAGCTACCAAATTTCTATCTGAATTAGGGACAGAAGATGGAGATAGAGAGCAGCAGGATCAACCAGTTTTTTTTTTGCAGAATACTGAAAATTAATTTCATAGTGATTGAGTGAGTATGAACAGCATGTAATACAGCATTTATTGATAGTTTTATTTTATAAGAAGGAAAATTGCGCAAATCTAAACAAAATAAGTGTACAAATATTGAGCAGCGTCTCAAAGGTGTTATACAACACCAAAACAATATATAGAAAAAGTTTTATTTTATGATGAGGGTTAGTGACACTTTAACCACCTCCGGCCCACCATGTAGCAATTAACGGGCGGAAAGTGGTTGCATTATCCTGACTGGGTATCATATGACATCCAGCAGGATAAGCCGCTAGCGCACGCATGCGGGGTGAGCAGGCAGCGCAGGGATATGTGGTGTGGTGTGTCAGTCTGATTAGTTAATTAGCATTTCCTCTTCTTGTGCTAACAAGACGTGGGTAGAGAGCCGATCAGCTGCTCTCCTGACAGGGGGGTCTGCACTGATAATCAGTGCATTAACTATCAGTGCAGACCGATCGAGGGTGCCCACTAGAAACACCAGGGATTACCCACCAGAGACCACCAGGGATGCCAATCAGTGGCCATTAGAAATACCAATCTGTGCCCATCAGTGAAGCCTGTCAGCGACTACTAATCAGTGCCGCCTATCAGTGCCCATCGCCTACAAGTTCCACCTATCAGTGCCTATGAGCGCCCATCAGTGCCACCTATGAGTGCCCATCAATGCTGCATATAAGTTCCTCATCCTCAGTGCCCATCAGTGCCACCACCTCAGTGCCACCTCATCAGTGCCCATCAGTGCCGCCTCATCAGTGCCCGTTAGTGCATCACCATCAATGCTCATGAGTAAAGGAGAAAACTTACTTATTTACAACATTTTATAACAGAAACAAAGAAAAAACATATTTTTTTCAAAAATGTTGGTCTTTTTTTATTCGTAGCACAAACAAAATAGAAGCCAGTGGTGATCAAATACCACCAAAATAAAGCTATATTTGTTGGAACAAAATGATAAACATTTTGTTTTGGTACAGTGTGGCATGACCGCGCAATTGTCATTCAAAATGTGACAGTGCTGAAACATAAAAATTGGCATGGGCATGAAAGTGCCTAATATTGAAGTGGTTAAAGCCACATTTTTAAACATTATTAAAGCGGATGTCCACTCAAAAAAAAAATATATTAAAAGCCAGCAGCTACAAATACTGCAGCTGCTGACTTTTAATATTAGGACACTTACCTGTCCTGAAATCCAGCGCCGTCCACAGCAGAGGACGAGCGATCGCTCGTCACTCTGCTGCTCCCCCCTCCATTCACGGTGAGGGAACCAGGAAGTGAAGCGCTCCGGCTTCACTGCCCGGTTCCCTACGGCGCATTGCGCGAGTCGAGCTGCGCCCGCCGATTGGCTCCCGCTGTGTGCTGGGAGCCGAGTGTTTCCAGCACACAACGGGGGGCGGCGGGATGTGACGACATGCCCGTATTCTGCCCCCTCCCCCCTGAAAGGTGTCAAATGTGACACCGGAGGGGGGGAGGGTTTCGATCACCGTGAGTTCACTTTAGGGTGGACCCCCTGCTTTAACAAACCCACAAAAATCTAAAGACCTTTATCCTCTTGATATGTATCTTCAATCTTTAAACATTTATTCATATAAGCCCTTGCCCTACTATATATAAATTATATAATCAAATTATCAAATTGCAGTGTGTGAGACATGCGTAGCAGCACTCAGACTGGGATGTCTCTATTCTAATAAACTAAGGCCGCGTACACACGATCGGACCAATTCGATGGTGTGTATGGCCTATCGGACCGTTGTCCGTCGGACCAAAGTTTTAAAACTTGCTTTAAAATCTGTCCGTCGGACAGATTCGATGGTTAGTACGCAAAAATCATTGGACCAAAAACCTGTGCATGTTTAGAATCCAGTCGACCAGTTTCATCATACCGGTCTGATCGTGTGTACGTGGCCTGAGAGACGCATACAGCAGAGTTGATGACTTGCAGATTTGATGGTAAACCTTCATTGTCCAATCAGCAGACTGTGGGTGTGAAGGTGACACCAACAACTTTCCTAGGCTCTTATAGAACAAGTGGTGTCATACCCCAGGCTGTGCTGTCTAGCAGCCTGAGCCAATTAATACTGCCCTCTTAAAGATAAGCTAGCATATTCCTTGTCCTCGTGTACCCCTCTGGCCTCCACAGCTATAAACACACAAGGTCAGGAGTTTTAAATGCCCAGATTTATAGAAGAGTTTGAGAAAAATGTTTTTTTTCAGAGATCAGATCATGCTAGCACATTTGTCCATTCTTTGATGTCTACTGCTCAGTTAGGGTTGGCCACTAAAAGCAACAGAACATTTGGCATTTGCTTTTTTTCTTTATGATCTCAGAGGTCTTAGGTTCCACTGTATCTCTAATCCTGCTAGCTGCTCTTTTTCTGAAACAGGCTGCACAGAGATTATTATAAATACGTAATGCGGTCATACTCTGAAAGAAATGGCTTGAAAGAGATAGACAGGACATGGAACTCACGGTCATTACCCTAATGAATTTGCAACTGATACAAAGCATAGCTGTACTAGAGTCCTGTTGGCCTTCGATCAATGCATAAAGGTATAACCTAAAACTTATGTCAAAGTGAAATAAAAAATACATATGCAGTACATCTCTGAGATACAGTACATGCACAGTTTAATCCCCTTAAATAACCTATAGCAGTACAAAAAAAATGTGTTGATCACACAAAAATCGCAATCTTTGCATATTGAACATTGTCAGCCCTCCTTGTTGTCTTTTTCTAAACTACCCAACCACTTCTACTCTACAACATAAAGGCCCATATATTCTGTAGTCCAAGATAAGAGCTAGGAGGACACTTACTGATAACAAAGAAAGTGTGCTTCAGCCATGTCACCAACGTATGGGTAGAACATGGGCTAGCACAAAGGTACTTAAATTAAAACACAACACGAAGATACAATCCAACACATATTTATTAATTGGAAAAATTATATATGGCCACGGTGTCATCCATAGGGGTTAATTGATTTATTTAAATAAAAAATAAATAAAATAAGTAAATAAAATAAATAGGCCAACTTGGCTAAGATATAATTTACAGAGAATAACATGGTGTCCATCCAGCCAAGGCTGTACGACTAATCCGCTTTTGGACAACAACATGACTAAAGGATAGGGAGGGAGGGTGGGCACTGCTGGCTGACTGGAAAGGACTGATGGAGACCGCCGCGCTGGAGCCCTTATATAAACTGCCTCCGCGCGGGCTAACTCCCGCTCGATTCGGCCAATCAGCTGCTTCCTCTGACTGCCAATCACACGCTGTTGCCGCCCAGAGGGGGTGGATACCTGGGGTATAGAAAACAAGGCAGGAGAACCGTACAATTTGTACTTTCTCCTTTGAGCCAGCCCATGTTGGTCCAGCATATTGCTGGGACCTTTCATGGGCTAGCACAAAGGTACTTAAATTAAAACACAACACGAAGATACAATCCAACACATATTTATTAATTGGAAAATTATATATGGCCACGGTGTTATCCATAGGGGTTAATTGACTTATTTAAATAAAAAAATAAAAAAATAAGTAAATAAAATAAATAGGCCAACTTGGCTAAGATATAATTTACAGAGAATAACATGGTGTCCATCCAGCCAAGGCTGGACGACTAATCCCCACCGGCCGATGCCGGCAGAGCAGCTGCCGGCTGAGGCCCCCCCACCACCGTGGCTGCTTCTATCAGATCCTGTAGCCCCATATTAAAAATGTCAATGCCAATGGGCGATAAATGAACCTTATCTTTGCGAAAAAGGCCTGGGATAAAGCCCTCCAATTCCGCATGGCTGAATGACACGCCGCCAGACGAAACTAGAAAACTATGAATGGTCCTGTTAAGTCTCCTCCGAATCCTGTCCAAATAGAACAAGGCACCCTGAGGAGACCACAACAACCTTGGGATCATTTCAGAAAATGCCAACACTGTATATGGAAACATGAGCTTCACTGCGTGTAAATCCCTCTTTATCTCACACAATAATTCCCAGGTACCTAACTTCCCCAGGTCATTGGCACCAGCATGTAAAACCAACATTTGAGGGGGAGGCCATATAACCGATAAGCGTGCTAAATGATCTTTGACACTCCTCCACCGCAAACCCTTAACCCCTGACCATAATATCATGAAAGACGTGGAGTCTAGACCTAGATTTGTGGAATAGGACCTGGATCCGGCGTGCTTGGCGGCCCAGAAAACATAAGAGTGGCCCACTATCCAAACCACCTTCTTGCTTTGATCTGAAAAATAAATCACAAAATTAAAAGCTCAGGACGAACATATAGGGCCAGATTCACGAACAGTTAGGCTGGCGGATCGAGTGATCCGCCAGCCTAACTGTGACTTTGAGCCGGCGTTTCTGTTTTCTGTAACCAGAAAACAAGAAACGCCGGGTTGAAGTTCCGATGCGAGCAGCGTAACTGAGTTTCGCCATCGCATCGTTACTTCAACTTAAAAATGGCGCCGGGGGCGTTCCCGCCGATTTACGCTCAAAAAATATGTTAATGAGCGGAAATCGGCAATTCACGATCGAATTCCGGCGCGACGCAATGACGATACGACGTTTCCGGACGGGATACGCGGCGCATAGATATACCTACATGGGGTTGGAGTATCCTATGTTAGGTATAGGCGTCGTCATCGCGTCGGGAAAAAAAAAAAAAAACGTCGCTTGCGTAAAACGGTCATGAATGGGAATGTGACGTCATTGACGTTCATTCACAGATTTTGGAGCATGCGCACGGGGATGTTTTGACACTCGACGCATGCGCAGTACGTTGGCGACGGGATCGCGCTTAGATAGCATACTACACGCCCCGTACCCGCCAAATTTGAATTCCGCCGGCTCATTTGCGATGCGCTGCCGCAACTTTAGGAGCAAGTGCTTCGTGAATGACAGCACTTGCTCCTAAAATTTCGGCAGCGCAACGCAAATGAGAAGCGTTACTCCAGAGCAAAGATGCTCTGGACTACCTGAATCTGGCCCATAATTTGTACCTAGAACTACTCCATCGCCCAACAGACTTCAACCCCTCCTCAGCAAAACCCAAAGAATCCGCTACCGTGGCTGCCCCTATCCTAAAAGAATGGGAAGAAAAGCGATAACCAGATAGGTTCAGAAGCTTCAGACAAGAGGAAAAAATAGCCGAAAATCGATATCTAGTCAACGGGGACAAATCCTTGTGGATAAAGAAAGAGTCAGGGGCTACCGGCCTAACCGCCATATACCTCACCACCTGGGTGACCGGGCATAGCGTCTTGTTGTTTGAACTAGAGAGAGAGAACCAGCATCCGGCCGGGGACGATTTGGACCTGCTAAGAAAAATGTAAAGACCACCATCTTGCAAACGAACATGACCAAATCTAAGAAAAGATAGGGAACTCCTGTTAGCGGCCGTGAATTCGCCAACCCTAAGGGCACCAAAGAAAGCGACTGAAAAGGCAGCTCTAAACAGAAGAGTTTCAAACTCGGATGTACATACCTCCCGAAGAGAACCAAGGAGGTCCAACAATAAGGCAACCGAAATGGGACGCCTGCTGTCGATTGCAGGTCTGGACCTCCTGAAACCCTTCAGGACCTGTGACACTTGAAAGAAAGAAGTTAAAGCTGGCAAACCTGAAAACTTCAAGAAGAATGAAACCCCCGCCAGGATTTTACTTACTGAGGCCGGGGAAAGGCGAGCCTGAATGAGGTTGGACAAAAAAGTTAATGCTAACAATGAAGTGACATTTAAAGGATCCGAACCAACATCACCGCAAAAAGAACACCACCTGGACCAAGATAACCTATAGTCTGACCAAGTCTTACTTGAAACTGAGTTGCGTAGATTACAGAAAATCACTCCCATATCAAGCCCCAGAGGAATTCCGGGCAAGGGGTCCCTTCCAGATCCGCCGATGGAACCAGGTCCCGAAACTTTGAGAACTGTAGGCGAGATAAAGCATCGGCGATATTATTATGAATGCCAGCTATATGTTCAGCTTTAAGCCAAATATTATAACGCATACAGTGCAAAACCATAAAACGCAGTAATCTAACCACTGGCTCGGATTTTGAGGATAAACCATTAATGGCAAATAGAACTCCCTTGTTGTCCGTATGGACCAATATTCTCTTGTTTTCAAAAAACTCTCTCCAGATCACTACAGAGACTATGACTGGGAACAATTCCAGGAGGACTAAGTTTTGCAAAATTTCCTCCTGCAACCATTCCGAATGCCAAGCACTGGCGCACCAGTGCCCATTCAAGAACGCCCCGAAACCCGCAGACCCGGCTGCGTCCGTGAAGAATTCCACTTGGCTACTAACCACAAAATCCTGCTGCCATACTGTAGAGCTGTTAAAATCGCTTAGGAAAGTATCCCATACCCTAAGGTCATCCTTCACCCCTCTTGATAGCCGGACATGGGCCCGTGGGCTTGTAAGGCCTCTAATGGCCAAGGAAAATCTACGAGAGAAAACCCTAGCCATGGGAATAACCCTGGCAGCAAAAGCAAATAGCCCCAGAAGCGACTGGGCTTCCTTCAACAAGACTTTTTTCCTGGATAAGAATGACGAGATCAGAGATTCCAGCTTCAGCAGTTTTTCTTCTGGTAACCTGAATTCCATTCGTACCGAATCAATGATTATTCCAAGGAATTCAATAGACGTGGAGGGAAGAGAGGTCTTTTCATGAGCCAGGGGGACACCAAAGTCCTCACAGATACCATAAAATGCTTGGAGGGCCTCGAAACATTCAGAGGATCCGCCCGTACCAAAAAAAAAAAAAATCATCCAGGTAATGCAGTAGAGCCCCATGGGGAAACTTCTGGGATGTGACCCAGTGCAAAAAGGTGGAAAAGGCCTCAAAGTAAAAGCACGATAAGGAAAAACCCCATGGGCATGCATTTATCGAAGAAAAATTGCCCCAAGAATTGAAAGCCCAAGGAGTTGAAACCTTGGGGGTGAACTGGCAATAACCGAAAAGCCGCCTTGATGTCGGCCTTGGCCAGTAAGGCGCCTTGACCCATTCGTCTCAGGATGACCAAGGCTTCATCAAAAGAAGAATAAACTACTGGGGCTGCGATATCTGACACCTCGTCATTCAGTGAGGATTTAGGGGGATAGGAAAGATGGTGTATCATCCTAAAAGAACCCGCCTTTTTCTTTGGGACTATCCCCAGTGGGGACAAGCGAAAATTCAGGAAAGGGGGGGCATGAAAAGGGCCCGCTATCCTCCCCTCAGCCAGCTCCTTGGATATTTTCTCACATACCACATCCATATGGTTATAAACTTAAACTACATTTTTTACCATAACACAGCCCGGGCCTTGAAAGGTCGGGACTAAAAAAACGTCCTTGAAACCATCAATTAGCAGAGCCGCCATCCTGTGGTCTGGGTAGCGCTCTAACCATGGGGCATTGCGACTAACTTCACCGGAGTCTGCGCCCTTCCCATGACTATCCTTGTTAACTGGCTGAAAGGAGGATGCGGCTGATTTGCGAAAGCACCTGCTGGCTGCATGAGCAACGCTGCAGTAGGAGCACTCGTGTCTGTAGCGGCAATTTGTAAGGAACCTGCACTGGCCCTCATTGAAGGCAAAGCACAGACCCCTGCGAAAACTGCCCTGACTACCTGGCGGGGCCTAGGTGTAAACTGTGGCTTAGCTGGCAACATTAGGTTCAGCCACAGACCCACATCCTTCGTCCCCCAATGTAGGGTAGGGTGGACTGCCAGTTTCTGACGGAAATTCTCATCATAAGTGAACCAGGCTGAACCCCCAAAATGGCGAAATGCCTCGGCAATAATATCCAAGTGCTGAAACATGCCTGAACATTTGCCGGGAAAGCGTTCGCCCATTATTGCTGCATAAATGCAGAACGCCCGCAGCCAGTTTTGAAACGTTTTTGGAACGGACCGTCTCCTATCCTCCTCGGGCCTGTCATTCGCTTGCCTGTCAGATTTAACCAAGAACTCCTTAGCGGAGGGGAGTAAAGACAGCAGGTCCAAGAATTCGCCCTTCCAAATTTTCTCTTTTGTTGCCTTAGGCAAATGAAAGTCCAATGGGGACAGGATGCAAGGAAGGGGCTCCCTAAAGGAAGACTCACCCACTGTCAATGCTGACGGCCTTATAGGCAAAGAAGGATTAACAGTATTGGAGGCACTAGCACCAGTCACAGCAAATGCTCTTTTTGTGTCCTGTAAAACAGGGGCACTTGGCTCCTGCCAGATAGGACCAACATCATCCAAATAATGTATATTATCAATTAAAAATAAATCACTATTGCCATCCTGCAGCATGCAATCAGCACCAGAGAATTGTGCCCTCTGGCATTCTACATTATTCTGTAAATGAATGCGCTGTTCTGCACCAATAGATTGTGCTCCTGACAATTCACCATAATTCTTTACATTACCTGCACCGGACCCCCGTGCCCTCCATAGGTGTAATGTGAGTAACGCTGCTCTCCCGCGGACGAGATGCACCTCTTGATACAGCCGACCCTCTTTTCTTCAGACCTGTTAACTGAGGAGAAGGAGCTGCTCTCTGACCCTTTTTCTTCCTCCCTGGCTGCTGCCTAGTTGCGCTTCCCACCGCAGCTGCGCCTTTTCTCTGCACAGGAGGAGTGAGTGTAGGCTGTACTGAGGCGTTCCCTTCCTCCAGACAGCGGCGCAGCCACTCCTCACCTCCACTGCTCTCTGCCCTCTCCATCAGCTGGCACAGCAAGGCCTCCCGACTGCTGACAGCGCGGCGCTTCATGTCCTGTGAGCGACAGACACGGCCCTTGCTGCAACGCTGGCTGACTGGAAAGGACTGATGGAGATCGCCGCGCTGGAGCCCTTATATAGACTTCCTCCGTGCGTGCTAACTCCCGCTCGATTCGGCCAATCAGCTGCTTCCTCTGACTGCCAATCACATGCTGTTGCCGCCCAGAGGGGGCGGATACCTGGGGAATAGAAAACAAAGCAGGAGAACCATACGATTTGTACTTTCTCCTTTGAGCCAGCCCATGTTGGTCCAGCATATTGCTGGGACCTTTCATGGCCAGAAACCCTGAAAGTAGCTTTATTATCAGTTATACCTGCCTCAATTGTAAAAATTGTAAAAATAAAGAAAAATAAAAAAATAAATACCGTATATACTCGAGTATAAGCCAAGTTTTTCAGCACATGTTTTTGTTTGTTGTCCAGGGGACCTACGGCCGGGGAGCACCGATTTTTCAAATCCGGGCACATGACTCCCATGTTAAACGGTCATTTCTCCTGTAACTTTAGGGACCCGGGAACCGGCCGGTCGTAGGTCCCCTGGACCCAGCACTTGGCACACATGTAGCCCCATTTCTCCTCTACAAGCATGAAAGTTTGTTGACTGGGGGATTTACGTCTGGGGAGCACCGATTTTTTAAAGCCGGGCACCCCTTCCATAGACTCTGATGTTAAACGTCAGTCTAGGCATGGGCACAGTGACGCATGGGCACAGTAAGGCATGCACATGGACACAGTGAGTCAAATTGAGGCACAGTGAGGCACAGTGAGGCACAGTGAGGCATGCAGATGGACACCCTAGGCTTATACACAAGTCAATAAGTTTTTCCATTTTTTTGTGGTAAAATTAGGTGCCTCGGCTTATATTCGGGTCAGCTTATACTTGAGTATATACGGTAATACATTTTGTTTCCTAATAATAGTTGATCGTGCGGTGATCCCCAGACACTGGAGAATGACCACCATCTCTCCTATTGGTGGTAGAACGAAACAGTATTGTCTGCATTTGTGAGTACTATCCAAAGTTTCTGGAACTGTGCTACACTTGGATTGACTTTTTAAACTTTTGCTAAACTAATACTTTCCCTCTAACCATTGAATGGTCTTTTGATTAACATCCCCACTAGGCTGATCGACCTCTCCCTGTTAGGTGCCCCCTCAACTCTTTTTCCCCTTTATTCTTTTTCTCATTTACTTCCCCCTGCCCTTTTCCCTACCCAGCTTTACTGCTCTAATTGGTAGCACCCGATTTGTATTTAGTATTTTCTATCAATGCACAAGAAACAGAACTTGATGTCTTCAGGTCCTGGTATGACCACGGTTGTCAACCCAAACTTCAAATTATTTAACCAGTAACCACAACCTGACTATATTTTCTTCTATACCAGAGGTAATCAAGAGATTTCCCGGGCTTGGCACTTGTAATAGTTTGAAGAATAAGCACCTATGCCTTGGGTGGATTGTCATTCCTCTTCCCTATAACCTTCTTTTGTGTTTGCTACCCGCACATTTTCTGTAACGGATAATGATGTTGTACCAATGGATGTATTGCTGAGTTACAATAACTAAAAAACATAAAAAAAAAAAAAAACAATGCCAATCAGCAGGATCCAATCATTCGGGAGAAGAGCAGAACAGCGGTCTGCCAATGTAAACAAGGCAGACCACTGTTCTGTGATAGGGGAATGTGCTAATCCTGTGTTCCTGCTAAGCAGGATCTTTACATTCCCCTAGTCAAAGCATCTCCCCCACAGTTAGTAATCACTCCCAGGGAACACATTTAATCATTTGATCACCCCCTGATGTTAACCCTTTCCCTGTCAGTGTCATTAGTACAGTAACAGTGCAAATTTTTTTAGCACTGATCACTGTATTAGTGTTTCTGGTTCCCATAAAGTGTCAAAAGTTTCAGTTTGATGTCTCATTTGTCCGCTGCAATATCGCAGTCCTGCTATACGTCGCTGATCGCCTCCATTACTATTAAAAAATAAACAAAAATAAATAAATAAAAATATACGATAGTTTGAAGATGCTATAACTTTTGCGCAAACCAATCAATAATCATGTATTAGGATTTTTTACCAAAAATATATGTAGCAGAATACATTTCGGCTAAATTGATGAAGGAATTTTATTTTTTATTTTTTTGGGGGGAAGGTTTTATAGCAACAAACTAAAAAATATTTTCTTTTTATTTTTTTCAAAAAAAATTTTTTTTTGTGTAACTACTTAAGACTGGAAGGATTTTCCCCTATAATGACCAGGCTATGTTTCTGAGATACAGCACTGCATCGCTTTAATGGACAATTACATGGGTGTGCGACACTGTACCCAAACAAAATGTATGCCCTTTTTTCCCCACACATAGAGCTTTCTTTTGGTGGTATTTGATCACCTCTGCGGTTTTTATTTTTTGCAATATAAACAACAAAAAACAATAATTTTGAATATATATATATATATATATATATATATATATATATATATATATTAAAAATGTTGCTATAATACATATCCAAAATAGAATATAAGAAGTATTTTTTTTTTTTATCAGTTTAGACCAATATATATTCTTCTACATAATTTGGTAAAATAAATCGCAATAGACGTATATTGATTGGTTTGAGCAAAAGTTATCACGTCTACAAACTATGGGATAGATTTAGGGACTTTTTTTTATTGTTCCTACTGGTTATGGTAGCGATCTGTTATTTTTAGCAGGACTGTGACATTGCGGCGGACAAATCTCACCCCAAATGAGACTTTTTGGGGACCAGTGACATTTTACATCGATCAGTGCTATAAAAAATGCACTGATCAATGTAAAAATTACACAGGCAGGGGAGAGGTTAACACTTTGGGGCAATCAAGGGGTTAAGTGTGCTTCCTTAGCGTGTTTTAACTGTAGGGGGGATTGGCTACCTGGGACATGACAGAGATCACTGTTCCCAATGACTGGGAACAGTAGATCTGTCATGTCATCTGTCAGAATAGGGATCCACCTTCATTTACTAGGTGATCACGGGTCGCTGGAGGACATCGAGTCCGCCCGAATCGCATGCATGCTCCCACAGCATGCAGCGGTTGCAAGAGCGCACCGGCGCATGCCCGCCCGCAACTGCGCCTGTGCGAGCCGACGTACAATGATGGCAATTCACGCAAGGGAGCCAACCTGCTGCAATACAACTGCGGTGGGCAGATTAAGTGCAAAAAATAAAATTTGCAGAGGTGATCAAATACCACTAAATGAAGGCTCTATTTGTGGGAAAAAATGACTTAACTTTTATTTGGGTGCAGTGTCACACGCCGTGCAAAAAAAAAATACCTTCCAGAGCTGAAGTGGTTAAACTATAAATTTTCTGTAACTGTACAACAAGTATTGATGGCAAGTACTGTAGTTACAGGATGAGCTAACTGCCCTATGACCTCAAGACCACAAGCGCCCCAAAGGTTTTTAATTCTCTACAGACGTTCCTAAGACTTATATATACTACGGGGAAGTCAACGAAGCTGCTGCGCCACTTTTCTGGTGTTTATCCCTCTTGTTAATGTCTAGCACTAAATTCATGAAGCATCTTGTGCACCAAATACAGGTAGTTCTAAAATTCTCTGCTTTTACATTGTGCCGCAACGAATGCTCCAAATAAAAAAAAAAAAAAAGGCTGGCAGTTCATATCCTACAAAAGTGGACCTAAATCAGTGGTTCTCAACCCCCCTATTACCGTGACCCCTCGATAAAATCTCCCAAGTTGTGGGGACCCCTAACAGTAAAAAAAAAATCGTAGCATGGGTGGTCAGCACCTAAGCCAAGACAAGTAATTTGCGCCCCCTAACCCATGGACATTTAGCGATCCCTAAGTCCCTTCCAACTTGTACAGTATTAAAGCCCCTTATGGTACATTTTAGGATGTACCACTCTCCTCTTTGTTCTCCTTTTTTCCCCTTTTATCTCTCTATCCTAATTTCTTGTCGTCGTCCCCCCATCCCTCTCTCTCTCTCTCGCTCGCCATCTTTCTTGTTCTTTCTCTTATTCTTTCTCCACCTTTATCTTTGTCCCTCCCCCTCTTTTCATGTATTCTTTATTTTTTATTCCTTCTCTTACTCCTTGGTGGGGGGGGGGGAGGGAATAGAATTAGTGACAGTGCAGGTGGAGGGTGGGATCAGTGATAATGCAGGGGGGTTCTGATCATAACCTGAAGCTGTTATACAGGTGTCTTCTGGTCCCACAATACATACACCTTGTCAGGATGCAACATGGTGAAGGAGACACCACAGAGCATTATCTCGTTCCACCAGTCCAGCTTTACTCTGCCACCTCTCTCCCTGCAAAAGAACGAGGTCCCACCAAGCACCAGCGCGGACCCTATGTGCATGCATAATTAACTTTATTCTGTTCTACTATATGGCTAGGTTCCTAGGGTCTTGGTCATGTGGGTCTAGTTCCAGTTGCTGGGGCACCAACCGCTTCCATCATCATGAATGAAACCAGTCAACCCTGCTGGTACAACTGTCCTGCTGCCTGGCTGTCTAATCATCCTTCTCTTGTACTCATTGCCCCTAGTAATAGCATGTCATTACTTCACCTCATGTGTGTGCATTACAGGCCCTGTTCTTCCATACGTCATTACCACCATGCACCCCTTTAAGTAACTTCAAACCAGGCTAGGACAAAAGTTTTAAAAAGCTTTACTAAAACCTCTCAGTTATAAAACAAAGTATTTTCCCAAAACGAAATGCTAACTTAGGTTTGTGTCTGTCCCAGGGTACCTGTACAGGCAAAAGTCCATAAACAGTAAAGTCCTCAGTAGCATATCTCCAGAGCTAGTGTTCTGCAGGGAGGTCTACGTGTCTGAGCAGCCCCACACTTGTTGACAAGTTCCACAGGCAGGCAAGCTGCAGTGATGACAGTCAGGATAGAAAGCAGAGAGAAGAAGAAGTGGTTGCTGAAAGATTGGGTTACAGCTTCAGCTGTCAGGCTTCCCTGTTTCCCACATGGCTGAAACTCCTCAAGGCAGTGTCTGCCTCCTGAATTTATAAGCACTAGGAGGGGGAAGAGGCCAGTAGAAGCATGCCAAAGCAAGAGACCCGGGAGATAGTTAACTCATTCCATCCTGGGCAGCCTGTAACTCACTATCTGCATAACTAACAATGCAGTGTAGACAGGGCTAAGATATTCACAGGCGCCCTGTCAGCACCTGTTTACAAGTGTCCCACTCCAACTCTTGAATGTGGGTCAGCCCACGATGCCCTCACATATTATGCAGGATTGATGTTTCTTAATTTTATGTGATGTATTTCAGAGCAATAAAGAGTGCAAGATAAATAGATATACATAGGGGAGATTTACTAAAACTGGAGCATGCAAAATCTGGAACAGCTCTGCTTAGAAACCAATCAGCTTCCAGGTTTTATTGTCAAAGCTTAACTGAACAAGATGAAATTAGAAGCTGACTACCATGCATAGCAGCAACAGATTTTCCAGTTTTAGTAAATTGCCCTTATAGTCTTTAGAAATGGTTCCGGTGCAAGGTTTAATTATAATTATTACAATACCATACAATAACTTAACCACTTAACACCCGCCCGCCTTCATTTGAATGCTCTATTGTTCTGACAAGACGTCATATGACGTCTTGACATTTAAAGCCGCCCGCCGTGTTACTGGGAACACAGTGCGTGTGCCCAGCGGCTGTGATGGCCGCCGGGCACCTGCGATTGCCCAGTAACTAAGCAGGGACATGGAGCTCTGTGTGTAAACACAGGGCCAGATTCTCAGAGGCGTTACGACGGAGTATCTCAGATACCCCGTCGTATCGCCTTTTTTTTTTAGTCGTATCTATGCGTGTGATGCTGTGCATCACTTTTGCATAGATACGCTTCTACATCCGACAAGTGTAATCCAATTACACTTTCGGATCGTAGGTGTAATGACAACTCCGGCCACTAGGTGGCCTTTACGTTGTTTTTTCATTTGCATATGCAAATGAAGTAGTACGCCGATTCTCGATCGCTTTTACGCCGCCCCGTCGTCGCGTACGTCGTTTTCGTTCGCGTAAGGTTACCCCAGCTTCTATGTGGAGTAACCTTACGAGGTCCCGTCGGATGCCGTCGTGTCCCGTCAGATGCCATGTTAAGTATGGCCTCGGGACCGCGTCGTGTTGTGCGTCGTTTACGTCGTTTGCGTACGTCGATTCTCAATGGGGCTGGCGTACGCTGCGATTAGGTCGTTTACATTGAGAAAATGTGACGTCCTTTGGAGCATGCGCACTGGGCTTTTTCCGTCGGCCGGCGCATGCGCAGTTCGTTCGACGCGGGGGCGCGCTTAATTTAAATACAAGCCGCCCCATTTGAATTGCGCGGGTTTACGCTGCGCGATTTACGCGACGTAAGCGAAACCTA
The DNA here is from genome assembly GCA_029574335.1 of Rana kukunoris. NCBI lineage: Eukaryota > Metazoa > Chordata > Amphibia > Anura > Ranidae > Rana > Rana kukunoris. The sequence continues at coordinate 456,374,572 of CM056051.1, read as the reverse complement.
CGGAGCAAGTGCTTAGAGAATAAAGCACTTGCTCCAGTACGCAGCGGCGGCGTAGTGTAACTGGCTTACGCTACGCCGCCGAAAATATTGGAGAATCTGGCCCACAGACTCCACGTCCTTTCAGGGAGAGAGGAGACCAATCTTTAGTTCCTTGTACATAGGGACACAATCGGCACCTCCCCCAATCACCCCCCTTCCCCTACATTTAGAACACTACTTAGGACACACATTTAACCCCTTCCCCGCCCCCTAGTGGTTAACCCCTTCCCTGCCGGTCACATTTTTACAGTAATCAATGCATATTTATAGCATTATTCACTGTATAGATGTGAATGCTCCCAAAAATGTGTCAAAAGTGTCCGATGTGTCCGCTATAATGTCGCAATCCCGAAAAAAAATGCAGATCGCCGCCATTCCTAGTAAAAAAAAACAAAAAAAAACACAATCATGTCCCCTTTTTTGTAGGCAATATAACTTGTGCGCAAACCAGTCACTATATGGTTATTGAGATTTTTTTTTTATTTGTTTTAACCAAAAATATGTAGAAGAATACGTATCAGCCTAAACTGACATGGTGGTTAACCCCTTCCCTGCCAGTCACATTTATAATCAATGCATATTTATAGCATTATTCACTGTATACATGTAAATGGTTCCAAAAATGTGTTAAAAGTGTCCAATGTGTCCGCTATAATGTCGCAATCCCCAAAAAAAAACGCAGATCGCCGCCATTCCTAGTAAAAAAACAAAAAAAAAACAATTATGTCCCCTTTTTTGTAGGCAATATAACTGCAATATAACTTTTGCGCAAACCAGTCACTATACGGTTATTGCGATTTTATTTTTTATTTTATTAACCAAAAATATGTAGAAGAATACGTATCGGCCTAAACTGAGATAAATAATTTATTTATTCTTTCAAATGGGATATTTATTATATCAAAAAGCAAAAAATATTGTGTTTTTTTTTAAAATGTATGCTCTTTTTTTGTTTATAGCCCAAAAAATAAAAACCGCACGGGCGATCAAATACCACCAAAAGAAAGCTCTATTTGTGGGGAAAAAAGAATGCCAATTTTGTTTGGGAGCCGTGTCGCACGACCGCGCAATTGTCAGTTAAAGCGACGCAGTGCCGGAAGCTAAAATTTCGTCTGGGAAGGAAGGGGGTGTAGGTGCACAGTAGGCAAGTGGTTAAATGTCCCATCACAGAACAGAGAAAGTATAGTAGGATTAGTTGTCTTAGTGAAAAAGATCAGTACTAGTCTTGCATATTACATTTTTCTCAGTCCCAGTTGTCAGTTTCGCAGAGACCTCTCAACAATGAATCACCAAGGAACAGATCTATAAGCTGAGTATTTGCAGTAAATGCACAGCTAAGAGCTGACATACAGTAATGACAGCCTAGAACTATGGGTGCTGCTTAATACACTTTGTCATTGCAACTATATAGAAAACGAAGCTAATTTAAGAAAACTAATTAGTGACATCGTTTTATGAGAATTTGTGGGGAATAAGTCTTTTTTTTAATCACTTATTTAAAGCTTCATTGTGTTTCTCTGCATATTTGGGACAAATCCCTCTGTGTTTCCTTTTATGATTGCAGTTCATGTCATGTGCTTTGAATGTTAGTGATATAAGTATTGAAGAAAATTCTTCTGCAGGCTTGTATGTCGGCTGCTTTGTGTCATTCCCAGGGAGCTTGAAAAAAAGAAAAGACATATACAAGAATTGGTATAAACCCACACATCTGTTTATCAGACCAGAGAGGCAAATGAGATCATAATCAGCAGATGCCAATAATATTAATGTTTTAAAATAATGTATTCTGACTTTGTGTATATACAGTATAGAGTGTTCTTAATGTTTTAATTTGATTAGTTTTTTCAGTTAAGTGACTGTAAAATAATTATCAATATGAATATTTAGTATTCTTGGGCCAGATTCTCAAAGGAGATACGACGGCGTATCTCCAGATACGTATCTCCAGATGAAGGCAGTTGCCGTAACGCGTAGGGATTGACGGACACCTGGAGTGACTTGGTATAGATACCTTTGGCTCTGTGAGGTCCCGGATGTTTTCTAACCCAGCACACCTTACAAGAATATTGGAGATACTTGAGGTTATTTGATGCAGTTATTTTGTGGCAGTGAGGTGAGAGGCCTGTGAGGCTGTTTGTTCCCACGGAGTGGCACCCACACGAATACTGTGAACACTGGATGACACACGGACTGTCGTTTACTAACACCTATTCACTTTGGCACTTTATGCACTTTTGGACTTTAATATACAGATTTCTATATAGATTTCACATTTATATTTTATTTTAAGGCACGTGTGTTTAATTTGGATATTTTATTTGGATACTACATCATTATCTTTTAGTAGCGCAAGATCATTTATTATCACCGTATCTCCAGATACGCCATCGTATCTCTGTTTTTGCGGCGTCGGATCTATGCGCCCCGTCGGGACAGCGTTTCCGTTGTTTACGTTGTTTGCGTAACTCGTTGACGAATAGGGCTTTGCGTAAGTTACGTTCACGTCGAAACCAATGTATTTGAGGCGTAATTTGGAGCATGCACACTGGGATACGTCCACGGACGGCGCATGCACAGTTAAAAAAAATGTCAAAAAGGGGCGTGGTCTGACCTCGCTTGAAGATGGCTGCCTGACTCCACAGCTCCCGCTGCTGCAGCTTGTCTTTTCAATACCGGAGGGACCATTGCTACGTTTGCTCCATCTTAAACGTACAATCGGATTCGTAAGACATTACTGAATCCGGCGATTACCTTTGTTGAGGCCGTTTGAAGATTTTGAGGGAAAAATCATTGATTTCGTCTCTACCTTACTGGTAACTCCCATATTGATTCCTACCTGAAATCTCGTTACCATCTACTCCCATTATCGGATCGGTATGGAGACCGTAATATCAGGAGACAACTCTGATGCTGGATCAATACAGCCCAGCTTACTAGACCTTAAATCAGTGGCTACTGATATTAAGGAAACGCTCTCGGCTGCCATAGCGGAACTGCGCTTTGACTTACGCAGTATAGCTAACCGCGTTCAAGAAGTGGAAATATCCACTGCGCAACATGACACTGTACTTAAACGCATGGCTATCAAATTGGATGCTCATACAATGCAATTAAGAGACTTGAATCGCCATACAGAGGATTTGGAGAATAGAAGTAAAAGAAACAACTTGCGTGTCAGGGGTTTGCCTGAAGAAATTGACAGCGACCGTCTTTTAGACAACATCACTGAATTATTTAATGGAATCCTAGATAGACCTGCGCAAACCATTATTGGTATGGATCGCCTCCATAGAGCTCTTAAACCCAAGGGGAGACCCACAGACCCTCCCAGGGATGTAATTTGTTGCCTAATGGATTACAGATTGAAAGAAGAGATCCTTAAAAATGCCAGAGCCAAATCCAATCTCTCATATAATGGAGCACATATCCAAATCTTCCAGGACCTTTCTGCCATTACTTTAAAGAACAGAAGGGATCTGAAACCATTACTTGAACTCCTTCGCAGTAAAAACATTGTTTATAGATGGAAATTCCCATTTGCTTTGTCTGCTACATTTCAAGGTCGCACTGCCTTGTTAAGAGTGCCCGAAGACCTTAGATCCTTCTGTGACGCATTTAATTTACCAGTAATTGAGGTGCCTGACTGGTATGCGGAGTATCGCCACGCGTACAAGAAGAAGGATCGAGGCTATACTGAAACCATGGAAACACAAGCTGCTAGTCTGCGTAGGAGACGCTCCCCTTCTGTTGACAGACGTTCAACTACACCACGTGATTCCTGTTCAGATCCAACTAACTCTCCCAGCACGAGAAAACCGCGTCATGGCTATTGAGAGGAACTATCCTCAGATGTAAGGCAATACATGCCTCCTGTAATCGGTGTGCCTTTTAGTGACTATTGTAAGGAACTGCAGAGTAAACAAGATTTATAACCACATGAATCGTCTGGCTCAGTGAAGACACAAGCAATTTACATACCAAATTCCTCTTCATAGAGACAATGATGAACTACCATCACAAAGTTTCTGCTCCTATTCGACTGACCCTCCACGCACTCAGAGATTCCTGCACAAATACCTGGTATCTACAGTCATTGTCTTCTCCATTTGTGCTCATATAGTCCCATTGCTTTACATATCCTAAAGCTGATATTTATACCTTGCATAGTAATGTCTTTTAGGTTCAGGTTTTCGTACTCTATCTATTAACATACAGTTCTTGTTTTTGTTTACCATTTTATCGCTTAAATTATTCCCCTGAGCCCATATGCATCTTTATTTTTAATTCCTGAGGGGTTGGTTTATCTTTTTTACTGATTATTAATCACTTGGAGTGTTTTCTTTTTGGTTTCCAAGGATTTCCTCTTTAATTTTTATATCCACCTCTCTTCACAATTTAATTTTAAAACGCTTATCCACGCCCATTGTTGGGAATTAATTGCCTCTTCAGCCCTTAATTAACAATTTTCTATTTTTTTTTTTTTTTTTTTTTTTTTTTTTAACACCGGACACCTGCCTAAGGACTAGATGACATTTTAACTGGTAGATAGCTCTCTTGATTTTTTTTTTTTTTTTTTTTTTTTTTTTTTTTCCAACTTTGATGAGAGGAGTGGGGGCAGTGGAAGAGAAGGGAAATAAGAAAATAACAAGCATAATTTTATTTTTCCTTTGACATGTATCAATTACTCTTGCCCTTCACTTTTCCACAGTCCCCTCTTCATATTCTTTTATGTGTAAAAGATTTTCCCTACTCGTTCAATTACTTTTTGAGTAAAAAGTCCTTAGTTTCATGCAAAGTTTTGCATTGTTTCCTTTTTTCTTGTCAGTGGCGAAACATAGTCCTCTTAGATTGTTTCCAAAGCAGTGTCCCAAAGCAGAGGAAAGAAGGGAGAAAGAATTTTATTTATTTTTTTCTTTCTCCTTCTTTCACAGCTGCCTCACATATTTACGTCAGCTTTTCTTTAAATACCCTCTATAAATTACTATTACATTATATTGCTATAATATTCTATTTGTTTGTTTTATTACTCCTCCCTCCATTATTTCATTTGCTTATAGTTACAGAGCTGTAGCGGCGGAGTGCTGCTCCATTGTTTGGTTTCTTTTGGTAGTGGTTTCTCCAACCCCCACACAGTGATAGAGTGTTGGGTATTGTTCTCTTTTGCTATATATCCTTTACTTTATCCTGTTCCGTACCTTATTTAATATATACGGTAAAGAAAACAAATTAGTTTTCTCCGTGGTATTTTATTTTTTAAATACATTCCTCATTCCCATTTACCCCCACCTTGTTGTCTTCTACCCCCCCCCCCCCCTTGATTCTTATTTTAATTTTTTTTTTTTTTATCATCATTTTTATTTTTGATATTTAAGAAAAAGATTAATAAGGTGAAAGACCTTTATTCTTATTCTTAAGATAGAATGTCGTGTTCTCATACTAACCCATCCTCTGCCCGAATGATCAATTTATACTCATTGAATGTTAAAGGTTTAAATATTCCTGAAAAGAGATCTAAATTGTTTCTATTGTTACGGAAGGCAAAAGCTGATATTGTTTTTTTACAGGAAACCCATTTTAAATCTGACAATGTTCCAAAATTTCATAGTAATTTGTATACATCAACATATCACGCTACTAACCCTAATACTAAAACGAAAGGAGTCTCCATTTTTATTTCTAAAAATTGTCCCCTACAAGTTCAAGACACCCTAATAGATACCGAAGGTCGCTACATTTTTCTAAAAGGCTCACTCCATAACAGAAATATTACTTTGGCTAATATTTATGTCCCGAACAAACAACAAATTCCATTTCTAAGGGATACCATTGACAGTCTAAGCACGTTCCAATCCGGTTTGCTGATATTGGGAGGTGATTTTAATATAGCTCTTGATCCCCTAATAGACACCTCTACAGGCTCATCAACTTTACCCTATTCTGCTCTCCGTTCGGTTAAAAGTCTACTGAAAGGCCTAACTCTGCACGATACCTGGCGCACTCTACACCCAACTACTAAAGATTATACATTTTATTCCCCCCCACATAATACTTATACCAGAATAGACTACTTCTTTTTAGAGCAAACAAATCTCGATACATTAGTCTCAGCATCAATTGAACCTATGATTTTATCAGACCACCATCCAATTTCAATTTCCATCACACTCTCCAAACTGGTCAATAATCCATTCATCTGGCGATTGGATAACTCTCTTCTCAATGACCCACTAAACTGTCAACGCATAAACTCACGCCTAACCCATTTTTTTACAGAAAACACATCACCTGATATACATCCATTAACCCTATGGATGTCCCACAAGTGTGTCATTAGGGGCGAATTTATCGCTATTGCCTCGAAACGTAGGAAAGCTAGACAAGCTCTTTTAGCTACTCTAGCTGACAAAATCCATATACTTGAAAGTAAACATAAGCGTTCTTTGGCGACGGAGATACATACAGAACTTCTTCAGACTAGAGAGCTCCTACTTGAGGAATTGGGAAAAATAACTAGACGAAAGTTTATTTTACAACGTAAACTTTTCTATGAATCTGGTAACAAGTCAGGAAAGTTGCTTGCTAGAGCTCTGAGAGCTAAAAAAGCAGATTCGACCATCCACTCCATATCTGACCCTTCGGGCAAAAAATTTTTCTCTTCTTCAGATATTGCCACTCAATTCAAAAACTTCTATTCTAAACTATACAACATTTCTGCAAATCCATCCTCTGATCAAACTCATAGAAAAAAATTGATCACTGACTTCCTTTCTCTTTACAGTCCCAAACCAATTTCAAAACTAGAAGCCGAATATTTGGAACGTCCGATTGAATGGGATGAATCTAAATTGGCCCTCAAACAACTTAAAACAGGCAAATGTCCCGGCCCTGATGGCATATCGGTCAGTTACTATAAATCCTTCACAGATACTATTCTACACCACTTTTTAAAAGCGTTTAACTCCATTTCAGACCAATCCCTCCCTGATAACAGAGATCTTCTAGAAGCCCACATCACGATGATTCCGAAACCCGATAAGGACAGACTATTAGTATCTAATTATAGACCCATTTCCCTACTTAATGTTGATCTGAAACTTTACGCCAAAATTATTTCAAACCGTTTATTACCCTTGATCCCCAATTTGGTTTCCCTGGACCAAGTGGGCTTTGTTCCTGGACGAGAATCCAGGGACAATACCCAAAAAGCCATAAACATCCATCACTGGTTGACTAACAACTCTAAACCTGGTTTTTTCCTATCACTCGATGCGGAGAAGGCGTTTGATAGGGTTGCGTGGGACTATATGACAGAGGCACTAAAAGCAATCGGATTTGGTGAGCGCATGTTGAAATTTATACTCGCTCTCTACTCATCACCCACTGCAAGAATAAAAGTTAACGGATATTTGTCGGATACCTTCTCCGTGTCGAACGGGACTCGCCAGGGTTGTCCCCTATCTCCCATTATATTTATACTAACTTTAGAACCCATTCTCAGAAAAATTAGATCAAATCCAGATATCAAAGGCATTGAAATTAACAAAAAAACTTACAAAGTAGCCGCATATGCAGATGACATTCTCCTATTTTTAGCAGAACCCCTCATTACTATACCCAATCTATTGAAAGATTTTTCATTCTTTTCTTTAATTTCTAATTTACAAATTAATTTTAATAAATCCAGAGCCTTAAATATCTCTTTGAAAAACAATTTAGTTTCCCTCTGCAAACAGAATTTTCCATTCAAATGGGAAGAACAGGCCCTTACTTATCTCGGCATTCGAATTCCCATAACTTAAAAGACTTATACTCTAGTAATTTTCTTCCACTCCTTAAATCTGTCCAAGAAGATCTCCTAAAGTGGGACAAAGACATCTTTTCCTGGTTTGGAAGAATAGCTATAATTAAAATGAATGTCCTCCCCAGAATTCTCTATCTTTTACAAACCATCCCAATCAAACTACCTAGTTCTTTCTTTACCTCCTATAAAAAATTGTGCTTGAAATTTATTTGGATCTCTAAACAACCTAGGATCAAATGGAATAAACTAATCAACCCTAAACTATTGGGAGGTGCAGGTTTACCGGACATACATAGATATTACTGGTCCTGCCACCTATCCCGTATTGTTGATTGGAACATTCATAACAATACTAAAGACTGGGTAAACCTCGAAAATCTGTCCTCCAAAACCCCGTTACACCAACTTCCTTGGACTATCCCTCGAAAAATACCTCGCGAAATCAACAAACATCCCCTCACAGGCCCCACACTACAAATATTTAGATCAATGTGTTCCAAATTTGATATCTCTTCTCCAACGAGTCCTTTGTCACCGGTCCCTGTACATCCCAAAATTTTTCTTAACACCTCAGATTCGATTCCTCAAGTTACTGCCTCAGCCTCCTCATTGAGGGCAGAATTATTCTTCAAAGATGGTAACTTTATCCCTTATTCCACCTTCTGTCTTAAAAACCCTGACTTCCAAATTTCAACGACAAATTACGATATTATTAAAGATACATTACTCAATTCTGATTCAACCTCATCGTGGCATAGACACAAAACGACCTTTGAAATGCTGTGTACTAATTCCACTCCTCAAAAACACCTAATATCAAAAACACATTCTTTATTATTCTCCGACATTAACCCAATGGAAGATGATATTGCCAAACAGTGGACAAGGGAACTTGATTTGGATCTCTCTTTCAATGACTGGACTCACATTTTTAGATACATACATAAAGGCTCGATGAATGTCTTGACTCAAGAAAATGGCTACAAGCTCTATTCACGATGGTATAGAACACCTTACATTATCCATAAATTCAACCCTATCACCCCACCTACCTGCTGGCGTTGTGGAAAGTCGCTAGGCACTCTCCTACACATTTGGTGGGATTGCCCCATTATACAAACATTCTGGAAGGAAATACACCGTATTATTACTCTTGTCACGACATATTCCCCAAATTACAACGCAGCTCAATACCTGCTTCATCATACATCTTTACCTCATTATATCTACAAAAATAGTATAATAATACATTTAATAAACGCAGCCAAACTTTGCATACCTACACATTGGAAAGATACATCTCCTCCTAGCTTGTCCGAATGGTTCCAACGGATCAATAAAATTGCCGAAATGGAAGACCTGATTCTACAAGCTAGAGACTCTCCCACAAAATGTCATGAAAAATGGGCTTGCTGGACAATCTTTAAAGAATCTACTGAATTCAAAAATGCATCGCTCCAACCTTCACGGACTTGAGCGAAGTATGAATTTTTATTTTATTTATTTTTTTATGTCGTAACAATGTAGAATATTATTGGATGATCTCCTGCTTCTTTCACTATTTATCTCCCCCCCCCCTTTATCTTCCTCTCCTCTCCACCGTTCTCTTCCCTCCCTCTATTTCTCATAATTTAAATATGACAACTATACTTGTATTTCATATACTCTGAATTTTACTTCACAACGTTTACAAATTAATAATTCAATAACCAACTTTACATTTTATGTTTCCTTTGGCTTTATGCTATGAGTATTTATATTGTCAATGTTCTTTTCTCATATGTAATGATATGATTCTGTTCATAAATATTGCTTTATTGTATTTTCATTTGTTTACATATGTGATATGTTATTTACTCCGAAATACCAATAAAATCTTTTAAACCAAAAAAAAAAAAAAAAAAAAAAAAAAAAAAAAAAAAAAAAAAAAAAAAAAAAAAAAAATGTCAAAAATGTGGGGTCATGATTGATTTACATGAAACACGCCCACCTCATCCACATTTGAAATACCCAGGCTCACGCCGAGCCATTTACGCTACGCCACCGCAACTCTGGACTCAAGTGCTTTGAGAATACGGCACTTGCGTCTCTAAGTTGCAGCGGCGTAGCGTAAATAGGATACGCTACGCACCGCTCGTAGATGTGCCCATCTACGAGAATCTGGCCCCTTATTTTTAGTCAGCATGTTGTGCTTTAGGTTATTTTTCACATTTTCCAAGCAGTGCCATACCTGGGTGCCGGAGCACTCTGTCCCGGGTATAGCCCCTGACAAGGTGCCCTCTGAGCCAAGAATTATTCAGATAGCCATAGTTTCTTCACTCACATTACTTGGCAGGGTTTACTGTGCCAGGATACAGAATGAAGAAGCTTGCTGCATGTTAGTGCCACTATTGATAATAATGCTCTTAGTATGGGGCACTTTACACTGCTGCTCATTGACATAAATTGCCTCCTATGTTGGTTGTCAATGGGAAGAATGCAGCATTCTTTCCACTAACTACAAATGTAAGGGGCCACTTTTTTCCACTGACTACTAAGGTAGCAAAGATTCTTCCTACTCATCACCAGTGTAAAGGGGATTCTTCATAGTGATCACTTATGTAAGGATGAATTTACCTCCCGTTGAACACCAATGTAAGGAGTATTTTTCCCACTGGTTCCCAAGATGTATCACCCCGGTGTTTAGGCAAGTTTGCTCCTAAATGTACCTGCCAGGTATCTTGTACCTTGGCTCATTGTTAGGGATCAATCGATTTCACTCTAAAGCCGCATACACACGATCGAACATGTCCGCTGAAACGGCCTATCGGACCGTTTTCCAGCAGACAAAAGTTTCCAAACATGCTTAGAAACCTGTCCGCTGGAAACCTGTCCGTCGGACATGTTCGATGGTTAGTACACAAAATCATCAGACCAAAATCCTGCGCATTCTCAGAATCAAGTCGACGCATGCTTGGAAGCATTGAACTTTGTTTTTTCATCACGACGTTGTGTTCTACGTCACCACGTTCTGGTCCAAGGGGATTTTGGTCCCATGGTGTGTACGCACATCAGACCAATAGACCACTTCAGCCTGGTCCGATGACAACGGTCCGTCGGACATGTTTCATCGGACATGTCTGATCGTGTGTACGTGGCCTAAGGCCTCGTACACACGACCGAGTAACTTGTTGGGCGAAACACATAGTTAGGCTTGTCGAGGAACTCGACAAGCTTGCTTTGCGTACACACGTTAAAGACCAAATCTCCTCGTTCTCAAACGCGGTGACACTCACCACGTACGACGGCACTATAAAGGGGAAGTTTGAATCCATTGGCGCCACCCTTGGGGCTACTTTTGCTAATCTCGTGTTTCCGCAGGTTAGTAAAAGTTTGGTGAGTGAGGATTCGCGCTTTTCAGTCTTCGTGCTTTCAGATCGATTTCTGCCATTCAGTTTGTGCTTGTGGGTTTGTATCTTGTTTATCAGGACGTGCGGTCAGGTCGTATTTGTTTTACATTGCGTTTCTGTCCGCTCATTTCTGATTTTCAGGTCGTTCTTCATAGGACTTGCTGTTCTTCAGTGCGGTCTGTTTAGTGCGTTCTGATTAGACGTTCGTTTCTAGCCATGTTTCAGGCACCTACTCGTCCACGACTTTGTGCTGTGCAGGCGATGTGTGTAGGTCTGCTTGTTTTAGACCTGAACGAGTCCATGAACAGGGTGAGGAGTCATCATGGACCAAGAATTGGTTGCTCCGTAATGTTTGTAATATGCTGTGAATGTCCCCTTTTCCCCCATGCATGCTGTAGGCTCTTATTGATGCCCCTTTTTTGGCCTACATGCATATTTTCCTTCACTTACCTCCCCAGCATGCTATCCTGGGCCCAAACACAACTAGCCTAGTCACTTCCCAATGTATTGTGTTATATCCATTGTAATGCTTTATCACCCCCCCCCCCCCATCCAAAATGTGTTGTAAAGTCTAGGTTCACCAATATTTTTTTTTATTTTTTTGTTGAACTCCCAAACTCATCTGGCCCTCCCCCCAAAAAAATGTGGTCAATGGTCCACATTTTTTTCCACAAAGGGGGTGTTGAATGTGCTAATTGTGGCTTATTTTTTTGGGTGTAAAATGCTCTTTAAAATAAATGTTAGAATGATTATTATGTCTTTGTATAACCTGCTTGCAAGGTTATGTGGAGAATTAATTTTTATTTTTTTGGATTCCACAGCTTCCGTCCACGCCACAGGAATGGCAGTCTGTGGCTTCGGAGTTTGCGACGCGGTGGAACTTCCCCAACTGCGCGGGAGCCATCGATGGAAAGCACGTCTGCATCGTGCCACCACCCCGTTCTGGTTCCCAGTTTTTCAATTATAAGGGGTTTAACAGTATTGTGCTGATGGCAGAGGTGTCAGCACAGTACGAATTCCTTTATGTGGATGTTGTGATGAATGGCTGGATGTCGGATGGGGGAGCCTTCAGGCAGACGGAGTTTGTGCTTCGTCTCCAAGATGAGGATCTAGCATTGCCACCGGATGCTCAGAATGTGGAAGGACTCCCCTTCGTCTTTTTGGCTGATGAAGTCTTTGGCCTGGGACCCGATCTTATGAGGCCATTCCCCCAGGGCACCCTCACCCCAGAGAGGAGGGTGTTCAATTATCGGCTGGCCAGAGCCCGAAGGGTGGTGCAGAACGCCTTTGGGATAATGGCCAGCCGGTTCCACCTTTTTCTGAGTATAAGTGGAACTTCATAGTCTTTGCATGCTGCATTTTGCATAACTTTTTAAGGAGACAATCTCCAAACTATATGGCCACGGTTGGGCCCGAGGCTGGACTTTACAATCCAGATTTAGCATTGCCAGGCCTCGAACCTGCCCGTACTGGCTTGCCCCCCCAAAGTGCCCATGCAGTCCAGGATCAATATATGGACTACTTCATGGGTAGGGGGGCCATTCCCTCGCAAGCCAATTTGCCTTAATTTTTCTACAAAACCAAGTAAAAATATGTGTACCAAAAAATTGTTATGTCTTGCTTGTGTTTATTTTAGCTGCCTTCTAATTTTTCCTAGTGTACTACATGTAGTGTCAGGTGTATTTTCATTATCAACTATCAACCATTTCCCAGGTTTTACACCAAAAGTAAATGCATGTAATGTTATAGGTTCTTTAAGAAAAACACGACACACTTTTTGGAGTATACAAATATTTGTAAGATTTGTAAGATCTATACAATCAGGCATTTATATATATTTTTTATTTAAATAACACATAAAATCTGAATTTGTATTTTTTTGTTTGTTTTTTCCATTCAAATAACATCTTTTTTTTCATTCAAATAACATAAAATCTGTTTTTTTTTTATTTATTTTTTATTGTTTTCATTCAAATAACATAAAATCTGGTTTTGTTTTTTGTTTTTCATTCAAATAACATAAAATCTTGTTTTGTGTTATTTTTTTCATTCAAATAACATAAAATCATTTTTTTGTGTTTGTTTTCATTCAAATAACATGAAATCTTGTTTTGTGTTTTTGTTTGTACCTTTGGTCTAGTTTTCTACATGGAAGCAAACCAAGTATCCACTGGATCACCTCACCTCTGTGTGAGCCCCTAAATAGGTTCTTCTTGTGGCCAACAATTGTGTCACCAACTGCTGAGCAGACTCTTCTTTTACTGTATATTGTCTTATTTTTGAGTAATAAAATTTAGTTAAGAACACATCTACATTAATTCCACAATTGATCTCACATAAAAAAAAAAAAGATGTCACAACTTTCATGTTTGTGGGCACAATATTTGGTCGTAGGAGTCGTTGTTCCGAATGAACGACAACTTTTACGACCAATTATTGGGCCCACAAACATGAAATACATACAGTACAACCTGAAACAAAAAACACATGGCGCAAAAAACAAAGACAAAAAAACATTACACATGCAAATTACTTACTTCTTCTAATCACTCTTCTGATCCTCCTCATTTGGTCCGGCTCACGTAATTTAAGGTCCGACCATCTTTTTCTGATCAGTTCTTTTGATTTTTGGACCCCAAATTTTCTGCGGAGACTCTTCACTACCTTCTCCATTATTTCGGCCTTGAGCTTGTTTGGGAATCTGTACGGGCCATGCTTTCCATCATAGTCTTCAGCTTTTAAGATAGTGACCATCTCAACCATCTCTTGAAATGTCATGTTGGAGGTCTTGTATCTCCTTCTCCTGGTGGATCTTGAGGTCACAGCTTCCGCCTGGCCTGGCTCCTGTGGTAAAGGCATATTCTAATTTCAATATTTCTTTATTGAAAATTTAACATGGCAAATTACAGCAAATCAACAAAGCAATAGGCTGATTCATCATCAACTATAGGCAACACAATTAAGATGTATTCAACCTCTATGCATTGGAAAACCTTAGAATAGGGAAACAGTGAAGTCTGCTAATAGTTTCAATGCTTATATTCTATATTAATGAGAGGTTATCGTATACCACCATTAAGCAGCGTGTTGAAGTCCACAGAGAGAAAAGTAACCAATGAGCAGAAAGAGTCAGAAAGGAAACAAATAACAAACAAATAACAAACAAAAATTAAAGTCCATCGCCAGAGTATACCCCAGACAAAGTTCCATTGTCAATTCCTACACTACAACATCAACATTAACATACTCCTTTAGTTCTAGCAAACCATTCCAACCATGGCTTCCACAATGGACTTACTCTGTGGAGATACCCTTGTGCAGAGGCATACATCATCTCATATGTGGCATGAGTATGTGTGGAGGATATGACCTCTTGAATTGATGGGGGGAATGGTTGTTTCCAGTGGCGAGCTAGCACTAATCTAGCGCTCAACAGGATATGGGTAGCTACTGTCCTCGTGGCAACCGGGAGACTGTCGATAGTTAAGGATAGAAGAGCTAATCCCGACAATAGAGAATAATCGGAACACCCCGGTCCAGTATCTGGATAAGGCGGGCAGGACCATAATGTGTGCAAGAGAGTACCCACCTCTCCACAATTCCTCCAACATAAGGCTGAAGAACAGGGATCGAATTTAGCAATTCTAAACGGAGTCAGATACCATCTAAGCGAGATCTTGTGGGTCAATTCCCACAAATTCACACACTTGGTGGCTGCATATGATATTTTGTGGTGATGGCATATTCTGCATGTCCTCCATGATCAGCAAACGAGAGAGAAGGGGCGGGGAAAGGACTAGACTGATCGTCAGGGGTGGGGAAACGTGCAGAGCGTCACGCATGCCCGTGTATAAAGGGATACCACGTGAGTAAAAGTCTGTGGAAGAAGGCGGAAGTAACGATCGTGTCATACGACGGTACGTAACTAAATTTGAAACTTTATTAGTGATCAGCTACAATAGCTACAATAAACATAACAACAAACAATAAACATAACTTCAGAATTTAATAAAACAAATCAAATTCATAGACTTTCTTTCAGAAAAGAAAATATTTTATTCAGGCAAGATCTGGAAATAACCCTTTATAGTGCCGTTGTACGTGCTGTACATAACCGCGCTTTGCTTTGCTTTGCTATGGTGTGTGGGCAACGTCATTTTTTAGGATGAAGTTTGGAAACACGTTGTTTTTTTACATGATGAAAAACGTTGTTTGAATTCACGACAAAAATTGATCGTAGTGCTTTTAGAACGTTTCACCCCAAAATGATGATCTAGGCCTCATTACACACACCTGGTCATCGTTTCATGATGAACTTGACCGATTATCCGACACCTGGTCAGCTAATTCCTCCTTGTCGTTTGTGCGACGAAAGAGAAGGGGCGGGGAAACATTGAGTTCTTAATCATGGGCGGCCGATGTGTGCGGACTGTATATAAAGCTGTAACACACATCTGTCATACGTACGTTCGGGGTGCATAGCAAGACGTTTGAACGACGAGCGTGTAGGTATGCTTTGAACTTGGGACATCAGTGGTCTATACTGCAAAAACATTTAAGGGCTATATGGGGATAAAGATTTCTCGAGTTTCTAGACTGTGATTGAAATTATTGTTTTTTTCTTTGTTTTTGTCTGGCAGAAAAAATGAATCATTTCAATCAAAGGCCATTCCTGGAAGAATTTATTGACAAATGGAGGGAGCTGCCTGTTCTTTGGGCCACAAAAGACCCTAGGTCCAGAAATAAAGACCTAAGAAAAGCAGCACTCAATAGCCTGCATCCATTTGTGCGCAGACAGGTGGGGCACGATGTTACAGCTGAGCAGCTGGAGACGAGAATTGGGACATTGAGAGGCTCATACAGGAAGGCGTGCAAAATGGTACAGGATTCTATGAGGTCTGGAGCAGGAGCAGGGCAGGTATATAAACCAAAGTTGTGGTACTACAGCTGACTGTCCTTTCTGGATGAACACCTTGAGGTAAGGGAGTCACTTTCCAGCCTTCCCCCCAGACAAGCCAGAAGAAACACCACAAAAAGCTCCAGCCTTCCCTGCAGCCTTCTCTGCAGCCAAGATGATCCTTCTCATGGTGAGCCCTTTCGGGAGCAAGAGGAGCCTTCCATCCTGGAGGAAGACCCGGATTTGGCTGTCTGGAGCCAGGTATAGTATTTTAAATGTTGCAATTTTTTGTGTTTAAATGCTGAAAATAAGATGTTAATATGTGAAATAATAAGAATGCTTTAGCTCAGGGATCTCCAAACTATGGCCCTCCAGTTGTTCAGGAACTACAATTCCCATCATGCTTAGTCATGTCTGTGAATGTCAGAATTGTTCAATGCCTCATGGGAAATGTAGTTCCGAAACAGCTGGAGGGCCGTAGTTTGGAGACCCTTGCTTTAGCTAAATGTGTTTTCCATATCATTAGTCAGTAGTGGCCACAAAAGTTGGGGAGAAAATAATACAAACTGCTGGGGTCAGAATGATTGCATAGCTCCCAACTGTCCCTGATTTCGAGGGGCTGTCCCTGATTTGGAGTAATGTCCTTCTGTCCCTCTTTCCCCTCATTTGTCCCTCATTTTGGTCTGATCTGTATAGTTGTATATCAAATTCACGTTTTATCTGGCAAAAAGTGTTTCCCAGTGCTAAAGCTTTCCTCCAATTTCAAAAATGCTGCATTTGTACATTTTAAAAGCCAATAAAAAGGAAAAGTAGTGGTTAAAAAAAAAACCTTGTGGATTTGATTAACCTTTTTTTGGTTAATTCTCCTTTAAGGGGATGTGGCAGCAGGCGTGTCCTATGCCTACATACCTTTGTTAGTAGGTGTCCCTCCTTTACATCTCAAAATTTTGGGAGGTATGTGATTTTATTTTCAATTTCTTGAACATCATTTTGCAACAGTCATGAGCTGAAAATTGTGTGTTTTTAAAACTTTTTTCCATTGATACATGTTCCCTCGGGCAAGACTTGGGTTCTCAAAGACGTTTTCACAGGCAAACTATAGACACCCAGCAGGTACAATATTTAAAGGAATTTTTTTTTTTATTTATTTAAGCATCATTAAAATCACTGCTCCAACCTCTTATCAGTTTGGTTGCCCTTCTCTGCACTTTCTCCAGTTCCCGATATCCTTTTTTGAGAACTGGTACCCAAAACTGAACTGCATATTCCAGATGAGGTCTTGCTAATGATTTGTACAGGGGCAAAATTATATCTCTCTCTCTCTCTGGAGTCCATACCTCTCTTAATACAAGAAAGGACTTTGCCCGCTTTGGAATTGGCATTCCATGCGGCTTGGCATTGCATGCCATTATTGAGCTTATGATCTACCAAAACTCCCAGATCCTTCTCCACTACGGATCCCTCCAGTTGTACTCTCCCTAGAATGTATGATGCATGCATATTCTTAGCACCCAAGTGAATAACTTTACATTTATCAACATTAAACCTCATCTGCCACATAGTTGCCCAAATAAAAGACATCCTGTAAGGACGTTATTTCACTGCATAGCTTGGTGTCATCTGCAAAGACAGAAATGTTACTTTTGATCTCAGACCCAATATCATTTTCAAAGATATTAAAAAGTAAGGGACCATTCAGCGTAAGAATCATTAACCACAACTCTCTGAATTGTGTCTTTTAGCCAGTTTTCTATCCATTTATCCATTTACAAACTGCTATATCCAATCCTGTAGACTTTACCTTACACATGAGCCGTGTGTGGGGAACTGTATCGAACGCTTTTGCAAAATCCAAGTATACCACGTCCACTGCCAACCCCCTCTGTCCAAGGTTTTACTTACCTCTTCATAAAAAGAAATCAGGTTTGTCTGAGAGCTTTTGTCTTTCATGAATCCATGCTGTCTGTTGCTTTTGCAGCAAGAACTTGTCTATATAGTCTTTTATTAAATTAACAGGTCTATAGTTACTAGATATGTGCATTCCCATTCGTACGAATGTTATTTTTGTACGAAAATTTTCATTTTCGTACCCGGGGCATAATGTGTACATACGAAAAAATAAAAACACCAAAATACGAAAACGACGGGATTTTCGAATGAGCCGCATAACGAACAACCGCAAATACGAACGAACGATCCGACGAAAAAAAAGGCAAAACGAAAACGGCAAAAGAACGAAAATGACATCTATAACAAAAAGATTTGCATTCTGTATTTTGTTTGAATCCTTTTTCTGTATGTTTTCAGTCTTATGTTCATTGTTCATATGACATCTATAACAAAAGATTTGCATGCTGTATTTTGAATACCTATTTTCTGTTCGAATTTTGTATTCAAAGTACAGAATGCAAATCTTTTGTTATAGATGTTATATGAATATACGACTGAACATAGCAAAAGAAAAGGGTTTCAAGTAAACAGAATGCAAATCTTTTGTTATAGATGTCATTTTCGTTTTTTTGAAAATACGAAACGATCGGAATCCGAAAAAATCGCGTCGTACAAAAAACGAACGGGAACGAACAGGAAAACGGGCGTCTTACGAAAAACGAACAGAAACGAAAAAATAGAACGATACAAAACGGAACAAAAAAAAACGTTATTTAAAAATACTTTTTTCCCTTTTTAAATATAGGCACCACGTTCCCCCTGTGCCAATCCAGTGGTACTATTCCTGTCATTAATGAGTCCCTTAAAACTAAATACAATGGCTTTGAAATTACAGAGCTCAATTATTTTGGGATCCATTGGTGGATGCCATCTGGTCCAGGTGCTTTATCCACCTTTATTCTGTCTACATATTTCTGGACCATATCACTTTTGAGCCATTGTGCATATTTGGGGCTGTGTCAATACCACCCCCATTATGGACATGAGCTCCCCCATGCTCCATTGTATACACAGAGCTGAAGAAAGTATTTAATAAATTAGCCTTCTCCTTGTCCCCAGCAACCACTCTAGTTTATTTTGCCTACATACTCAGACCTGACCTTTTTACTATTAATATATTTGAAGAATTTTTTTGGCTTTGTCCTACTATCTTTTGCAATTTGTTGTTCGCTTTGAGTTTTTGCATCCTTGATTTCCTTTTTACATTTTCTGTTATATTCTTTGTAACATTTAAACGACGCTAGTGTGCCTTCATTTTTATAAGCTCTTTTCTTATTGTTTATAGCTTTTTTAGCTTTGTTTTTTTTAACTGATTGTGAGCCACATAGGTTTTATTTTTAGCAGTTTAAACGTATTGCCCATGGGAATATCCTTTACAGTGAGGTCCCAAACAGTCTTTTTAAAGAATTCCCATTTCTGTTCTGTGCCCATTGATACCAATATTCTCTCCCAGTCTAAGTCTCCGCCGATCCACGATGAGCAGGCAGATGACAGGTCGGTCTCTGCACACTGTGCAGGGACCGACCTGTCAGAATGCCACTCTGCCCTATGGGGGATCGGATGACGACGGACCGTCGTCACCCGATCCGATCTGCCAGACAGATGGAAAATAGGGTTTTCCTCCATCACACTTTGGCGGATCGGAGCATGTTGGATGTCAGCGGCATGTCACTGCTGACATCCGTGGCTCTATATCCACTTCGGGTTCGCGCTATTGACAGAATACGTCAGCAGCGCGGACCTGAGGCGCCGGGGTCACGTCTTTGGACGTGATTTACTTGTAATTCCCCACGCGCGCCACAGGGTGGAGTGCGGCGGGGAAAAACAGTCCGACGCATCACCGAGGATACGATGCGTGTCCCCGGCGGCCGCGATGTCCGTCGGGTACACACGATCGTCGGTGACAGAGCAGGGACGTGGAGCTCTGTGTGTAAACACAGAGCTCCACGTCCTGTCAGGGAGAGACGACAGATGCTGTTTCTCTTGTACACAGGGAGACAGCATCGATCACCTCCCCCAGTCACCCCCCTCCCCCCACACATTTAGAACACACCCAGGCAATACATTTAACCCCTTCCTCACCCCCTAGTGTTAACCCCTTCAATGCCAGTCACATTTATTCAGTAATTAGTGCATATTTATAGCACTGGTCACTGTATAAATGTGAATGGCGCCAAAAATGTGTCAAAAGTGTCCGATGTGGCCGCCGCAATATCGCAGTCAAAATAAAAATCGCAGATCACCGCCATTACTAGTAAAAAAAAAATATAAAAAAAAATCATAATTCTGTCCCCTATTTTGTAGGTGCTATAACTTGTGCGCAAAGCAGTCACTTATTTATGGGATATTTATTATAGCAATAAGTAAAAAAATATATATATATTTTTAAATTGTCGCTCTTTTTTTGTTTATAACGCAAAAAATAAAAACCGCACGGGCGATCAAATACCACCAAAAGAAAGCTCTATTTGTGGGAAAAAAAAGGACGCCAATTTTGTTTGGGTGCCACGTCGCACGACTGCGCAATTGTCAGTTAAAGCGACGCAGTGCCGCAAGCTGAAATTTCGCCTGGGCACGAAGGAGCCTAAGCTGGAGAGCAGATCGTGGTCAGTTTTCTAGCTTCGCTGGGAACTCAGTGTACTCTTCTTCAATGATCAGACTTGTCATAACATGCCCCCACTGCACAGCTATTCACTGGGAAGCTCAGTGTAATGCTGCTTCTCCTCCCCCCAGCTCTTTTGCAGCTAAGAACAGAGGGAATGTGATCACTTATAAATAAAGTTGACAAGCCCCTAGAAATTGTAAGATTCAGTAGTCACAATTAAAAGTCTAGGCAGATGTGGACTGTGGTTTTGTATACCTAAAGCCAATAGTTTTTCATTTAGCTTTGGATAGAGTAGTGAAATAGTAGGAACTTCTGATTTTTACTGTTGTCTCCATCCCCACTGGGGCAATTTACTTTCTATTTGTCTTGGTGTCTAGCACATTCAATACCCTCAACCAGCAGGCTGCAGGAGATCTTTTGGCACTGAATGGAACAAACTATATTCTATTTCCATAAGAAATGTTATTAATACCTCACCAAGTCAACATATAATATATCGGAACATCAGCAGGACGTACAAATAGGAGGAGTAGGACACATCTGCAATAATAAGCTAGCAATCCACCTGCCCGGCAAGGTGAAGTGATTATAATACAATCATAAACAAAGAGATCACACAAAATCAGATAAAGTTAGGTCACAGAAGGAACTAGACTGGAACAAACTATATTCTGGTTACAAAATGTTTATTTATTATTATGGAACATTTAAAACACACCTTGTTATCCACTGTAACTGATTTTTTTTTTTAATTGTTATATATAACATGATATCATCTGTGCTATTGAGAATTTGAAAGTTTTTGTTAGAGTATTCACAAACTGTGGGGTTGATTTACTAAAAATGGAGAGTGCAAAATCTGGTGCAGCTGTGCATGGTAGCCAATCAGCTTCTAACCTTAGCTTGTTTAATTAAAGGGGTAGTAAAGAAATATATATTTTTTTTAAATAACAAACATATTATACTTACTTCCACTGTGCAGCACATTTTGCACAGAGTGGCTCCTATCCACGTCTTCTGGGGTCGCTCGACGGCTGTCTCTGGTCCTCCCCGCAAGAACTCCACACATTCATGCGAGCTCCCTCGCATTGTGTGGAGTCCTTGCGGGCACGCTCTCTTGATACAGCAAGCGGCCATAGCCTCTCTCTGTATCACTCGGCCCGCCCCTCGGCGTGCCGCATCATTGGATGTAATTGACAGCAGCGCCAGCCAACGAATGTGCTGCTTTCAATCCATCCACTCTAGCCAATCAACGTCAAGGCTGAGCGGTGAAGAGGCCGAGCGCGGGACTTTCGAGGGGTCGGGTAAGTATAAAAAAAAAACGTTTACCTTTACAACCCCTTTAAGCTTTGACAAAAAAAAAAATACAAAAATGGTAAATGATTGGTTTCTATGCAATGCAACTCAAGATTTTGCTAGTTTAATTATTAGTAAATCAAGTAAATGTAGATTTTTCTGTGGCATGTTAAAATCCCAATAAATTGGCTTTTTTTTTTACCACAACACACATCAATACACAAAAACTTGCGCATTTAAGCACCTATGTGAAAACTTTCTATGGTGGGAAGGGCTTTAACCGCTTGCCGCCCACCGCACGCAGATATACGTCTGCAACATGGCACGGGCAGGCAAAAGGACGTATATGTACGTACCCCCTTTAAGAAGCGGTTGTTGCGAGCGTGCGTGCCCGCCGCGATCCCTGTGAGCCCGGCCGCGGGCATACCTGCGATCGTCTCACGAAGAGATAGAACTGGGAGATGTTAGTGTAAACACAACATCTCCCCGTTCTGCCTAGTGACAATGTCACTGATCGTGTTCCTTGTCATCGGGAACAAGATTAGTAACGTGTCACAGTAAGCCACGCCCCCTACAGTAAGAATCACTCCTTAGGGGACACGTAACACTGTAAAAATTACAATGGTCCCAAAAATGTGTCAAAAGTGTCCGATGTGTCCCCCATAATGTCGCAGTCACGATAAAAATTGTTGATCTCCACCATTACTATTAAAAAATAAAAATGCTATAAAACCATCCCCTATTTTGTAGACGCTATAACTTTTATTCAAACCAATCAATAAACGCTTATTGTGATTTTCTTACCAAAAATATGTAGAAGAATACATATCTGCCAGTCATAGTAAGTGGCCCAGTCATTTAGCAACAAAATGGTCCGGGTTAAATATATATATATCTTTTTTTATGAAAAAAAATCTGAGCTATTTCATTTACCTGTCTACAGTTTGAATTTTATGCGCTTAGATTTTTTCCTTACTGCAATTTTAGTAAAAGCTTGATCCTTTTTGATTTTATTTACAAAGGCAGGTTGCCAACTAGCTGCAGTAACCATTTCAGTTGATTAGTCACCTGCATTGACATTGGATGATGCATCATTTTAATATTTTTTGTGCTCTAACCTATACAGTATACAAATTATGTTTCTGAAGGACAGTAGTAAATTAAAATGTTTCTTTTATTTTTTTATTTTTTTTACATAAAGCAAATAACTTATTGTCAAAAGTTACAGTTCCATTTTTTCTAGGTTTATTGCTTTTAGTGAGAACTAAAAAAGGGCTAAAAGATAAAAGAAATTATTTTATTTGGATCGAACATTTGCAAATGAATCCCTTAGCATGATTTCTTGTGACTCCCCTTTAGTACTTTTTACATTGAAAAGGTTTTTCACAAAGCACTTACGCAGACGTAACTCACCTTTTCCCGGCGTAGTATAAATATGCGTATGTGTGCGCCAGAGTCACAAACCAAGATACGCCTAAAAATAGGCCATCCTACCCTGACGTATCATACTTACGACGGCATGGTCTGGACGTATGTTGCTTCTCCCATTGATTAGGCATTCAAATATGCAAATGAGGGAAATACAGCGATTCACGAAGGTACTTGCACCTGGCGCATGAAATACGCGGTTTGCGTAAGTTTTACATTTGGCGTAAAGTTATTCCCCATAGATAAGGCGCAACCCATGTAAAGATATGGACCAGGGAACACAAGCCTCCGTATTGTACGTTGGAGTGTCTGTGAATATGGGCCGACGTGTGTCTGACTGGGCGTAGGTTACGTTCACGGCGTACACAGTGATCCGGCGTATCTTAGGCAGTTGTTCCGACGTGGTTGTGAGCATGCGCACGGGGATGCCTTGACGTCTCGACGCATGCGCAGTTGGTTTTAAGTATTTGTCTGGCGCCCGGCCCATTATTTGCATGGGGTCACGCTTCATTAGCATTGATCACGCCCACTTCCAGCCCACTTCCACCTACTTTCACTTACGCTAGCCTGCGCCTTTGAAATGTACGCTATGCCGGCGCAGAGTTGGGAGCAATAGCTTGCTGAATTCAGTTCATGCCTCTCTGTGCTGCGCCGGCGTAGCGTACTACTTGTGCGCTACGCCGGCGTAAATATGCGCCCATCTCTGTGAATCCAGGCCTAAATGTGTATTGAATCCAGCATTTAAAAATACAGATCTTTCTTCTAACCATCTCAATTATAATGTAGGAGTGATGGTTAAAAGTTCTGTATGGACCTTGAAAGAAGGGCATGGCAAAAAAATGATGAAATTAAATAGTCCAATTGGCAAGGTCACACATGGATCCAAGTGGAAGGAAGAGATGAGAGAAAGTCTATAGAGTGATGATACCAGCAACCAATTCAGTGAAAGGACACGGCAAACTCCAAAGTGCAGCACACACCTCTTGTGATCCTAGCAGCTCACCTCATAGCTATGGCATATAGCTAAATAAAGCCCAGCTTTTCCTCAGTTGTATGGTCTCTGGAGGGGGTGGTCTTGTAAGCCCCAGTGATGAATGGTGCATATGAGGGAACACAATAGGAAACGTATAGTGTAATACTGTCACTGAGAGAGCCCCTCTACATATAATGGGTATCAGATGCACTTACACAGAGTACATGGAAGGGGCGCCTATCTCCACGAGCGGCGAGCTCGTCACTATCCTCCTCCTCTTGCAAGTACCTCCTGTAGTAGCACTAATAGTACCAATGGCTCAAACAGTATTGGTACAGGGAGGGAGAAGGGAAGGAGGGCACATCGCATGATACAGTTTAAAAGGTTTATTAAAAAACAAAAATACGATAAAAAACACTTACATTGAGCAGGCTGAAAAAGACAGAAACATCCACGAGCAGCGAGCTTGTCTGCCGTCCGTCAGGTGCTGCAGTAGTACAGTGCTCCAATCCCGACGCGTATCGTCACACCACACCATCAGGGGATAACACTATGGGGCTGATTTACCAAGCCTGTGCGCCATGACTCATGGTGCACAAGCAGGAGTAAAACTGTTTTTGACATTTACCAAAGAAACACGCTGCCAGTGCAGCGTGTTTCCTCATTTACTAAAGTGCCTAATGCGCCCAGGAGAGGGCGCACGGCACGCCAGTACAGAGCTGGCGTGCGGCATTTAGTTCTGTAAACATCGGGGATTCGGGCGGGAGTTTATGAGGGGAGGGAGGGGGGTGATGCAGGGGAAGTGAGGTGACATGTGTTTGAACGTGTATGGCGGGCCGAATTGAAAGGGAAAGTGACTTTTGGGACCCGATCCCCGTGCGCTTGCAAAGTACGCTAGAACCTCGGAAGGTTCATTTGCATACTGGGCATGCGCAGAGGGATAAATCGGGGCTTTGCGTGCGCCTCTTCAGTACGCCGGGAAAATCTTGGTAAATACCAAGCGGCGTAGCAGTGTTTGCACTGCCTGGAGCGGCGCACGGCAAGCTCCGAGCTGTTCACGGGCTGCGCCGACACTGAAGGGGAACTCCGCGCCAAATTTCAAATTTGAAACCGGCGCGGCTTCCCCCCCAGGGGCACAATAGGCTCTTCGGCTTGGTCCGGAACGTGAGGGGTTAACCCACGCCAAAATCGGCGTGGGGTTCCCCCCCCAGATCCGTACTCATCCCAGGCATACAGTCTGGCCGGACAGGAATGGGGGTGGGGACGAGCGAGCGGCCCCCCCCTCCTGAGCCGTACCAGACCACATGCCCTCGACATGGGGGAGTGTGTGCTTTGGGGTAGGGGGGCGCTGCCCCCCCACCCCAAAGCACTCTTGTCCCCATGTCGATCGGGACAAGAGCCTCTTCCCGACAACCCTAGCCATTGGTTGTCGGGGTATGCGGGCGGGAGCCAATCAGAATCTGGGAGATTTCGGGCCCCCACCCTATGTGAATGAGTATGGGGTACATCGTACCCCTACCCATTCACCTGGTGAACGTGGTTTTAACTTTGAGGGTCTTCTGCCACCGCCCCCTTCGATTTTTTCTGCCTGGACGGGGGTCGCACATCCCATCCAGGACTTGGACGTGGCGGGCTTCTCGTCGCTGTTTTCTGCCGCTGCCCCCTTCACCACGAAGCTCCGTGCTTGTTTGATGAGGGCAGCGGGCTTCCGTCGTCTTCTACCGGGGCGAGGGTCGTACATCCCACCCCGGATTTCTTCGCCGGCTTCTGCCTGGCTCCTCCCGGGGCCAGGGCTTCTTTTGCCGTCTTCCGCCGGAGGGCGCCACTCTCCGGGCTTCTCGTCGTTGTCTTCCGCCGCGGGGGCCAGGCCTTCTTCTTTGCCGCCCCCTTCGAATTTTTCTGCCTGGACGGGGGTCGCACATCCCATCCAGGACTTGGACGTGGCGGGCTTCTCGTCGCTCTCTTCTGCCGCTGCCCCCTTCACCACGAAGCTCCGTGCTTGTTTGATGAGGGCAGCGGGCTTCCGACGTCTTCTACCGGAGCGAGGGTCGTACATCCCACTCCGGATTTCGTCGCCGGCTTCTGCCTGGCTCCTCCTGGAGCCAGGTCTTCTCGTCGCTGTCTTCCGCCGCGGGGTGACACTCGCGGGCTTCTTCTTCCATTCGATGTTGACACGGCGAGGTGCGGCGCTGAAATGCCTTGTGCGCGGCGGGCAAGGACTTATATTGGCATAGGGCGTGGGTGTGGTTATGCCAACATGTGACCTTAACCCATGTGACAGTGATGTGATGTGACGGAAGCCCGCTGCCCTCATCAAACAAGCACAGAGCTTCGTGGTGAAGGGGGCAGCGGCAGAAAACAGCGACGAGAAGCCCGCCACGTCCAAGTCCTGGATGGGATGTGCGACCCCCGTCCAGGCCGAAAAAATCGAAGGGGACGGCGGCGGAAGAAGGCCTGGCCCCCGCGGGTGGTGCCCCGCGGTGGAAGACAGCCACGAGAAGCCCGGAGAGTGGCGCCCTCCGGCGGAAGACGGCGAAAGAAGCCCTGGCCTCGGGAGGAGCCAGGCAGAAGCGGAGGAGCCCGAGGTGGGGCGACACCCCCGTTGTTCTCCGCCGTTTTTCGGCTGGCCCCCCCCGGATGTGAAAGAGCTTACTTTTGGGGTGGGGGCCCAGTCGAGCATGGCGGAGAGCATGGGTGGGTGTTTCCCCTCCCCGGCAGAAAACGGCTAGAAGACCGAGGAGTGGCGATGCCCCCGTTGTTCTCCGCCATTTCCGCCGGCCCCCCCCGGATGTAAAAGAGCTTGATTTGGGGTAGGGGGCCTGGCCGAACATGGCGGAGAGCATCGGTGGGTGTCTCTCTCCCCGGCGGAAGGCGGCGGCGAAGACCGGTGCGGGGCTGGAGCCCCCCGGCAGAAAACGTCTGGAAGACCGAGGGGCTCCGCCCCCGTTGTTCTCTGCTTTTTTCGGCCGGCCCCCCCCGGATCTGAAAGAGCTTATTTTGGGGTGGGGGCCTGGCTGGACATGGCGGAGAGCATCGGTGGGTGTCCCCCCCCGGCAGAAAACGGCGAAGCCCGGGGCCCAATGGGCTGGTGGTGGGGGGTCCCGGCAGAAGACCCCCGGAGCTGACTAATAAATTATTTTTTTCTGTGTGATTTTTTTGTGTTTACACTTTTCCACCCGGTGAATGGGTAGGGGTACGATGTACCCCATACTCATTCACATAGGGTGGGGGGCCAGAATCTGGGGGCCCCCTTAATATAGGGGGCTCTCAGATTCTGATAAGCCCCCCGCCCGCATACCCCGACAACCAACGGCCAGGGTTGTCGGGAAGAGGCTCTTGTCCCTATCGACATGGGGACAAGAGTGCTTTGGGGTGGGGGGGCAGTGCCCCCCTCCCCCACAGCACACACTCCCCCATGTCGAGGGCATGTGGTCTGGTACGGCTCAGGAGGGGGGGGGGGCGCTCGCTCGTCCCCACCCCCATTCCTGTCCGGCCAGACTGCGTGCCTGGGAGAAGGGTTTGGTCTGGATCTGAGGGGGAACCCCACGCCGTTTTTGGCGTGGGTTTAACCCCTTATGTTCCAGATCAAATCTAAGAGCCTGTTGTGCACCTGAAGGGGGACCCCCACGCCGTTTTTTTTTATAATTTGGGGTGGAGTTCCCCTTTATCCCGGTCCTGTCAGGGGGGGGGGAATGCCTGCTCGTCTGTCCCTACAATGTATGAACAGCGATCTGTCATTTCCCCTACACAGTCCCACCCCCTTTACAGTTAGAACACACCCAGGTAACATATTCAACCCCTTCCGCGCCCCTAGTGTTAACCCCTTCCCTGCCAGTGTCATTTTTATAGTAAGCAATGCATTTCTATACCATTGCTCGCTAGAAAAATGCCAAATCTCACAAAAATGTGTCCGCCACAATGTCGCAGTAGCCAGAAAAAACAATGATAGCCACCATTACTAGTAAAACAAAAAATTATTCCAAAAAAAACCATAAGACCAACCCCTACTTAGAACTTTTGCCCAAACCAATCAAACGCTTATAGTGATTTTTTGCAACCAAAAATATGTCGAAGAATACTTATCGGCCTAAACTGAGGGCAAACATTTTTTGAATATATTTTGGGGGAGATTTATTATAGCAAACAGTAAAAAAGATGTCGCTATATTTTTGGGTCAAGCAAAAATAAGAAAAAATGCAGAGGTGATCAAATTTTTTGGGGGGGGGAAATGAGGACGCCAAATTTGTTTGGGGGCCACGTCGCACAACCACGCAATTGTCAGTCAAAATGACGCAGTGTTGAAATGCAAAAACTGGCCCCGTCAGTGACCAGTAATATGCTCTGGGGCTCAAGTGGTTACAAATTAAGAATACACTAAAGTTAGCCCAATTTATGGCCATAATGTGAAAGATGATGTTACACCGAGTAAATAGATACCCAACATGTTACACTTTAATATTGCACACACTCATGGAATGGGGCCAAACTTCAGTACTTGAAAATACCCATAGGCAACGCTTTTTTATGTGTTTCAGGTTACCAGTTTAGATTTACAGAGGAGGTCTAGTGCTAAAAGTATTGCTCTCGCTCTAACGTACGCTATGATACCTCACATGTGGGGTTTGAACGGGGGTTCAATATGTGGGCGGGGCTTACACATTTAAGGCCCGCCCACATATGGAAACATTCTTCAAACCACACATGTGAGGTATCATAGCGTGCGTAACAGCAAGAGGAATATTTTTAGCACTAGACCTCATCTGTAAATCTAAACTGGTAACCGGAAACAATAAAAATGCTGCTTGTTCGCTTCTGACTGCGAGCTACTAGGGACAGGGGCGTTTAAATTATTACTATTTAGGTTTGTTACGTAAAAATTCTATAAGACCTCCCGTTCAGCTTGTAAAGCATCACTTCAGGGGGACCAAAAAAAAATTAAACACCTCTAATGCTTTTATCCGCCATTGCAGATTTGATTCTGGTACTGCATTTCGAGTGAACTGGGCATGCTCGAACACTTAGAAAAAGAAGCTTGAAGTTTCAGCCTGAAAATGACATGCATCTTTCTGAGAATGCTCAGAAAGCTGTTTTTTTTGGCTTAGTAATTTAAGGACATCCTTAACAGGTGTAAGCAGTTACAAGTGCACACAAACTAGAGGCTGACATTTCTTCATGTGTTTCCAATTGGTTCATTAGCACACATGTTATAAAAAGCGTGGATACTGCACGTGTCAACTGCCCCTCAGAGGGAGCAGATTTGCTGGCTGGAAGTAATGGCGGAGTGAAACAGAGATGTTTTGGAGCAAGTTTTGTATTTTTTGATGTTTTCTCTGCTACATAATTTTGCTAAATGTTTCTCAAGATGTTAATGACTAATGTTTTAATCCTGTGGGTCTATCCTGTTATTTCAATAGCATGATTTATTTTCCAATGACTGTGAAATAAACGTTGGTCTTTTTTGTTTTTAGGTGTTTTTATATATTTTTGGTGTGTTTATTTGTAATTTTTTGTTTTGCTTTCCTTGTTTTGTGGACCAATAAAATTACTTTCAAATTTTGAAGTTTGTTTTGTGATATTTTTTTCATGCTATGGATTTCAACCGCTGCAGCTGAACTAGTTTGGGCCTAAACCATCAAGTGTGATTTGTCTCTAAGCTCTTTCCTGGTGTGTATGCATGAAATGTTTAGTCACCAGAAAAGGAAGGACAAAGCGGTAAGTAATGTTTCCTAGAACTGATGTCCAGACTGACTTTTTAAAGCACATGTGCAAGATGTAGGAAAAGCTGCAAACATGGCCTGTTGGAGGGGGGGGGGGTGGTGTATTGGTGGAAATTTTTGATTTATTAGACACGACCTTAGATACCAGGTTTACAAAATAAACAGGGGAAAAAAGAAAACAGCAAAATCTTACATCACTTACAAACTTTTGCATGTACAAAAAACATATCAACTACAATACTTTTCCATGAAATTTACAAAACATAAAAGACAAAAGAAAAATATTATACATAACATCCCTTACACGGTTTAACCAACTACCTGCGCAAGCCTATAGACACCACCGTAGAAACCTACAGTCTCTGCCATATCTGGCCACTGCACCAGGTCATAGTTAGTCAATTATACCGACAAAACTACACATCATCAGACTCTGAAGACAAAATCCCACTATGTTGACCAGCGTCCACACCCTCATCCTGCTCAAAACGGGGCTCAACACCCCCTCCTACATCGCTCACTCCCCTTTTTTTTCTTTTTTCTTTTTCTTCTTACTCTTCCTAAGCACTACCCGACCAGCACCATCGGCCGCTGGGCCAGCACCACTCATACCCTCTGAGGGCTCCTCACTAGACACAAACTTAGGTCTTTTTTGTGACCTGAGGGACACTTCAATATCCTCCTGAGCTACTGCATCACTTAAAACATGGGAAACCACTGGGGGAGGGGGAAACGGAACAGCACAGGAGGAAAGTGGGGGGGAGACAGGACAAGGACAAGAGGAAGGGGCAACAGGAAGGGGAAGGGAAGGAGGGATATCATCAAATGAACCCAAACAAAGGGGGGGCCCCCTACCACTTGACATTCTACCCTCCTTAAAAGCAGAGACCTTCGTCGCCAAGCCCTCCTCACCCCCCTCCACCTCGGAATCAGTATCCAAGGTAGAGGAATCCAAAAAACTGGGATACTCAAGAAAAACCCCACCTCCACCCGACACACCACTTTGACCTGGAGGGTCAGGGGCAGCTGTACTCGCCCCCGCCCTCCTCCCAGCAGGACCTTGCCTCTGGGGCATAGGGGCAGCTCGGCCACCAGATTTAAAAACATCCGTAGCCAAGCCCTCCCCACCCCCCTCCATCTCAGAATCAGTGTCCGAGGTAGAAACCTCCGACACCCCAGATTCCTCTGACACATTGCCCCTAAAAGCCTGCGGACAACGGCTAAAAGGGTGACCAAGCTTGTTACATAAGTTACATCTGATACGGGCACACCCATCCGCCAGGTGACCCCTCTCACCACAGCGCGTGCACTTCACCACAGTACAACCAGCGCTCAAGTGAGTGGGGGACCCACACTTAAAACATCTTTTAGGTTGACCAGGATAAAAAACCAAGATTCTATCTCTCCCAATGAAGGCACTCCCGGGGATGTGAGCCATGCTATTTCCCTGTCTCCTCAATCTAATTTTAGCCCCCCAGGCCCCTATCCAGATCCCCCTTTCATCCACCTTCTTCCAAAGGGGGCCCTGCAGCTGGCCATGGCGGTTCAACCAGGTCGCAATGTCTTCCGAAGGAAGAGATTCATTGCGTACCAAAATGGTCACATTTTTGACCTCCTCCTGCCTAGTCAGGGGGGTCAAACGAAACTTGGACCATGGGTCCTGTCCTTTAACCAAATCATAATTAAGTAAAAACATTTCCATAACAACAACTGCAACAAAACTAAAATCAAACTCTACGGAACTCCAAGGATGAATGACCGCAAAAAGGTCAGACGCCCTTACTCCCAAGGAGAGGACCATATCAATGGCCTCCACTCGAGATGGGCACCGACCCTCACCAACATATCTCAATTGAATAACATTTCTCCTTCTACGCTCTAAACCACCGACTCCCCTGGACCATGCCCCCTCACCCTGCTGTTGCTGCGCAGGGGGGACCCTAAAGTTACGGGCACCGAACTTACTGTAGATATGATCCAAGGGAGCACTTGCCCCAGCTACTTGGGCATAAGACCTTCCCTCTCTCAAAGCTTTAAGTAAATTTTCCTCCTGGGAGGCTGTGATGACTCTCCCAGGCTTAGGTGCAACAAATGGATCAGCCCCACTTGGGACATCCATTGGCGCAACCTGGGCAGATACCTCTTGACTTACTACCCTCCCCCCTGGTACCAAAGAGACAAGAGGGGGACCTGTCTTCTTAAAAGCTTCTTGTACCTGAGCCAGTAAAGTGTCATCATCCATATAAAAACTAGAGTCCTCCATTTCTTCACAGGCTCCATAGGAGGTCACATGAACTTCTGTCACAGCTGCAGACTGGGAACCCTCTAGACCCCTAATAAAATCCATTGCTGGGCACTCCTCTTCTAAATGTCCCGCAGGGTGATCACCCCAAGCCTGAGCCTGCTCAGGAGGAAAACCCACAGACAGGGGGGTACTTACAAGTCCTTGGGTAGTCTGTACCAAAACCGAGGGCCGGATCTGGCCGGGAAACGGAGCTCCGGGTGTCACAGTGGCCACTTCCGGTTCACCCGCTGACGTCACTTCCGGTTCACCCGCTGACGTCACTTCCGGTTCCGGGTCACGCACTGACGTCACTTCCGGTCGCGGCTCCGGCCCAATCACGGGAGATTCCAGCACAGTGAGAACGCCCTCTAAGTCACTGCTGATTGGTTGTCTAGAGGCAGGAAGCTCCACATGGAGTGGCGTGCCTTCTCCCTCGGCAGCCATTACTGTCCTAGCTATGGCTTCTTCCATATTAGGTGACACATAGTCCATCTCAACTGGGTCCATGGTAAGTGCCTGCCCCTCACCCTGTAAACCCGCAGCGGTCGCCACCACAACGGCCGGCTGACCCTGCTGTAGGCTACTTGCTGGGTTCACAGAGGCAGAAGCACCCCCGCTTCCAGGAGCAGGTTTATCACCCGGATCTTGCTGGGAACCAGATACACTCATCTCAGCGGGAAAAGGAACCACGAGGAAGACGGGAGAGTCTCACCACAGGATTAAAACCTCTCTCACTCATACAGGTACTTCCCGCTTCATAGGACAACCCCCCACTTGATGTTGCACCCCCTTTCTTTGCAGACTGGGGCCCAGCAAGTGCTTGGGCGTCCTCAGCGGTACTCACCAAAGTGGTCCCTGAGGTCCGAGGCTCCACTGACAGAGAATCCTCAAACATCTCAGCTACTGATGTAGACTTGCTTCTCCTTGCAACCTGTTTACTCTCTTCAAAGGCACGCTGGAGCTCCTTCTTGATTGGAAGGAGAAAGGTCTTCTCCGCAGTTCCCCTGGAACAAAGACCCATGGTAAGACTCCATAGCTGGCCATTCTGTTCTTTCATCAGATCTATCGCTTCCTTAAACTCAAATCTCTTTGAGCTGCTGACCCGATCTCTTCTGTTCCTCAAACTGGCCAGCACTGACATCCTGGAGTGGAGAGCCTGTGCAGCCTTCTGAATCAATACCTTGATCTTGCTGCGCCTTCTCAGCACTCCCTGGTCATCTTCCCCATGCTGGGGAAGAGTCCAATCCACCAGCTTAGACTGGGCCATCAAAAACTGCTTTTCTTCTTTGTTTAGATCCCCAAAACTAGGGAGATCCACAGTCCTTGGAGGTACCGGGCGGGAGGTGGACTCCCCCTGCCCAGGAGCAAGCCCCTGACCTGGGCTTGATGAGGCCATAGCCTCCCCTCTCCTCCAGGGTCTGGTTCTTCACAGGAGCTGCTTCAAAGACACAACCTCTTCCTTCAAGACATTGGTGGACAGGCTTGAAGTGCTGATTTACAGCGCTGTGCTTGAAACTAGCACAAGACAATCCTATTCTAATTGTGGGTTGTTTGAGGGAAGCCAATTGAGTGTTAGAACCCCTGCTAGTGTTTTTAGGTTGGGCTTTGTGTCCCTTTTCCTAAAATTGGCTTCACTTCCTGTCACACAGCTGAACAGGAAGTGAGGTTAAAACCCTACCAATGGTCTTTTCTTCGGGACACAGGTCAATCTAACTAGTGTCACCATTAAGCAAATTGCACTGCAGTGTACACCCCAAATGATTAGTTATTTTGGGGTTTAGTAAAGGCAAAGCCGCTCTGCAGTAGAAGCGTAGGCAATGAAAATCAGAAGGGAAGCACTGATGGTTTTTACTTCCAATCCCGCCAAGTTTTGAGTTTTCTTCCTTGCTTGTCCACTTGTAGTGCAAAGTGGATTTGCCTTTAGTAAATGGACCCCAAAGTCCAAGATTCCTACTAATTTGGGGTGTACACAGCAAAATGCAATTTCCAAAATGGGAAACTATTTATATTGATCTGTGTCCCCAACAAAACATTACTCAGGTGTTTCCCTCACTTCCTGTTTGGCTGTGTGGCAGGAAGTGAATGAATTAAGTAGAAAGTGACAACATTTGTGAGGTGTCTTTACCCTATCAGGGGTGCAGGCATCCCCAAAACAAACAAGAAAATAGTTGATTTAACATTGGGTGGTGTTTGTGGGGGTCCCTAACACACATTCATACATATTAGCAACGCTGGATCCTGGCCTATTGGCATGGTTATATTTTCTTAAGCCTCTCAATAAAATGATCTGAAATTTGGGGTTAAACTGGAACTATAATCATCACTTTTATTTTTTGGATTTCTTTCATTTTGGATAGAGTTGGGGGGGGGGGGGGGTTAGAAGCTCTGTCAGTTTATTTTGTATTATCCCTGTCCGTTTGGGGAGATTGGCCTTCACTTCCTGCCCCATAGCCAAACAGGAAGTGATTGAAAAACTAGGCAAATTAAGGGCCCCCCCAGGTCCCCCCCCACAGAACTTGTGTGTGTCCCCTGAAAATTCCTGGGTGGGTCATAAAAAAACAGGGTGTGGCCTTGACAGGAAGGGTGGGTCATTTTTCTATTAGGGGGTGCCAAAATTTGGTCAGGCCTAGGGAAGCACAAAACCTAAATATCCTACTGCATATTAGGGCTTATTTAGACAGGATCCAATTTACAGCATGTTTTTAGATTGTGGGAGGAAACCTGCACAGGGAGAACATGCAAACTCCAGGCAGATAGTGTCACGGGCGGGATTCGAACCAGCACACTACGCTACTGTGCTGAACGAACATGATCGCAGCTGAAAGCATGAGATGTTTTTTTTTTTACCAATTCCATGCTTTCCAGCCTGGAGGACAGATGTGGGGTCTAATTGACCCCGCCTTTCTCTATAAAGAGGACCTGTCACACACTAGTCCTATTACAAGGGATGTTTACATTCCTTGTAATATGAAGAAAAGTGAAAAATAATACAAAAAAAGGGACAAACAAGTGCAAAAATTAAAATATTAAGTTAAAAAATAAAATAAAAAAGGAATTTAAATGCTCCTGTCCCTAGTAGCTCGCACTCAGAAGCGAACATGCATGCAAGTCCCACCCACATATGTAAACATCCTTCAAACCCCACATGTGAGCTATCATAGGGTGCGTTAGAGTGAGAGCAATAATTTTAGCACTAGACCTCCTCTGTAACTCAAAAGTGGTAACCTGAGAAAAAAAGTCAAGCGTTGCCTATGGAGATTTTTAATAACGAAGTTTAGCGCCATTCCATGAGTGTGCGCAATATGAAAGCGTGACTAGTTAGGTATCTATTTACTCGGTGTAACATCATCTTTTACCTTATCCCTAAAAATTGGGCTAGCTTTACTGCTTTCTTATTTTGTCATTCATGAAACAGTTTTTTTTTTTGAAAGCCAAAAAAAGAAAAAAACTTTAGAAAATTTTTGGCGCAAATACTGTTGGAAATGTGTCCGAAAAAATGGCCGCCACTTTATTCCCTAGGGTGTTTGTTAATAAAATATATATAATGTTTGGGGGTCCTGAGTAAGTTTCAAGGAAGAAAATATAATTGTTACATGAAGGAGAGAAGTGCCAGAATAGGCGCGGTATGGAAGTGGTTAAAGTGCAACAATAAAAGTGAAAAATTCCTTGAAATTTCGTACCATGGGGGGGGGCAATTAGGGCCGCCATCAGGAATTATGGGGCCCCTTACACAGCTTCAGGCATGGGCCCCCTGGAGCAGAGAATAGGGGGGGGGGGTGCCGCCTGATATTGAGAAGGGGGGGGGGGGGCTGCCGCAATTTGATATGTTGGAAATGTGTCCGAAAAAATGGCCGCCACTTTGTTCCCTAGGGTGTTTGTTAATAAAATATATATAATGTTTGGGGGTCCTGAGTAAGTTTCAAGGAAGAAAATATAATTGTTACATGAAGGAGAGAAGTGCCAGAATAGGCGCGGTATGGAAGTGGTTAAAGTGCAACAATAAAAGTGAAAAATTCCTTGAAATTTCGTACCATGGGGGGGGGGCAATTAGGGCCGCCATCAGGAATTATGGGGCCCCTTACACAGCTTCAGGCATGGGCCCCCTGGAGCAGAGAATAGGGGGGGGGGGTGCCGCCTGATATTGAGAAGGGGGGGGGGGGCTGCCGCAATTTGATAAGCGGGGGGTTCCTTTACTAAAAAATACATATAGAAAAATATATATTAAAAAGGGTGGTAGCCATCCGGGGGCCCTGGGGACCACTGGGCCCTTTAATAAAAATAAACCTCTGGGCCCTTTAATGAAAAATAAATTACAATATCTATATATATATATATATATATATATATATAATATATATATATATATAAAATAATAAAAAAGGGGGTTGCCTTGGGAGCTCTGGGCCCTTTATAAAAAAATAACTACCAAAAATCTAAAAAAAAATAACGTGGGGTGGGAGCTGTGGTGGCTCAACGTGAATGGCACTGTGCTGACAAGCCGTTCAACTCTGCAGCCAAGGGTTCGGATCCCGGTCTCGGCTACATGTGAATTGAGTTTGGTGGTGTCAGCCCGGCTCCCGGTGGGTGTGCTATGCAAGGTACGCCTGTGCTTAGTACGCCCACCCCCCCCCCAAAAAAAAAACACCACACTTGCACGCACTTTGGCCATGAGGTCTCCTAAAATAAAGGGAGGCGAAGGACCTACAGGGCTGGCTGGGTGGGCTACACTCCCTCATAGGGGGAGTCCCTCTGTCCCATCGGGCTCCCAAGTGTAGCAGGTGGGGTGAGTGGGAGGCCCCCCTAACACCCACCATTGCCACCGGGGGCATGGAGAAGGATGGCGATTGCAAGTCCAGCTCCTCTCTCTCGACTTCACGCACAAAATACACTTTAAAAAAGAAATTAAAGTAAAAAATAACAAACCTGGGGAAAATGTTTATAACATTTTTATAAGCAAAAAGGTTGTCATCTGGGGCCCTCTGGGAGCTTTCATAATTATATTATATATATATATGTTAAAAAAATAACCAAAAAATATATAATTTTTTTTTTTTTTTAAAGGTGGGGGGTTGTCATCTGGAGCCCTGGGGATCTCCGGGCCACTGGGGACCTCCAGACCCCTAAAACAAAACATTGGCCCTTTAATAACAAAAAATATGGGGGGTTGCCACCCGGGGCCCTGGGGGCCTCTGGGCCCCTGGGGACCTCCGGACTGCTAAAAAATATTAAAATCCAAAAATTGGCCCTTTAATAAAAAATCCTACAAAAACCAACTAAAAAATATATATACAAAAAAAAAAAAAAAGGGGGGTTACCATCTGGGGCGCTGGGGGGCCTCCAGGCATCTGGGCACCTCCGGACCCCCGGGCCCCTTACAGGTGTACAGGGCCGCCATCAGGAATTTTGGGGCCCCTTACACAGCTTCAGGCATGGGCCCCCTGGAGCAGAGAACCGGGGGGGGGGGGTGCTGCCGCATGAAATTGAGAAGCGGGGGGGGGGTGGTGGTGCCGCAAATTGAGGAGCGGGGGGGGCCCTTTACAAAAATTTAGACAGAAATAAGAAATAAAGAAAAATATATATAAAAAAGGGGGGTAGCCATCCGGGGCCTTGGGGACCTCTGTGCTCTTTATAAAATAAAAAGAAAAAAGAGAGAAAATATATATATATATTTTTTTAAAATATAACATTTATCGAAAAAAATTAAAAAACAAGGGGGTTGCCTTCCAGGGCCCTGGGGACCTCTGGGCCCTTTCATAAAAAAAAAAAAGACAAATATATAAAAAAAAAAAATTTATTTTTTTAAATATATATATTTTTTGATAAAAAAAAGGGCTTGCCATCTGGGGCCCTTAGTGGCCTCCGGGCCCCTGGGGACCTTCGGAGCCCTTAAAAAAATAAAAATAAAAAAAAATGTTTTTTTTTGTTTTAGGGTGGTTCCCATCCGGGCCCCTGGGGGCCCCTGGGGACCCCCGGGCGGTGTAATGCCTGTACCCCCCTAATGGCGGCCCTGCAGGTGTACTGCCTTACCCCCCTGATGGCGGCCCTGGGTGTAATGTCAGCATGTGAAAAATGACATTCTGAAGGAAAAAAGCCATTTAAAACTGACTCGCGGCTATAATGAATTGTCAGCTCCTGGAAATTGCAGGAGAATTCATTCATTAAAAACACCAAAAAAAAAGCGTGGGGGTCCCCCCAAATTCAATAACCAGACCCTTTAGGTCTGGTACGGATATTAAGGGGAACCCCGCCGTCAATTTAAAAAAAAAATGACGTGGGGTTCCCCCCAAATATCCATAACCAGATCCTTCGGGTCTGGTGTGGAATTTAAGGGGAACTCCACCCCAAATTTAAAAAAAAATGGCGTGGAGTCCCCCCTAAAATCCACACCAGACCCCTTATCCGAGCACGTTGACCTGGCCGGCCGCAGAAAAGAGGGGGGGACAGAGCGCGGCCCCCCCCCCTCTCCTGAACCGCACCAGGCCACATGCCCTCAACATTGGGAGGGTGTTTTGGGGTGCCCCCCAAAACACCTTGTCCCCATGTTGATGAGGACAAGGGTCTCTTCCCCACAACCCTTGCCCGGTGGTTGTGGGGGTCTGCGGGCAGGAGGCTTATCGAAATCTGGAAGACCCCTTTAACAAAGGGGCCCCCCAGATCCCGGCCCCCCCCCTGTGTGAAATGGTAATGGGGTACCTTGTACCTCTACCATTTCACGAGTAAAAAAAATGTAAAGGGTTAAAAACGACAAGAGCCGGTTTTTGACAAGTCCTTTATTATCTTCTTTCTTCTTTCCTTCGGGTTTCTTCTTCCTTCTTCTTCTTCCTCTGCTTCTGTCTTGGGTCTTCTATTCCCGCATCTTGCCCGGCGTGTTCTTCCATCTTCTTCCGCTGTCCTTCTCGTCCGCATCTTCTTCTCCTTCTTCTTCTTCGCCGGAGCGGCCGCTTCCAATTGAAATCCCCGCTGTCTGCCGGACCACGCCCCCCCCCTCTGACGCCACGGGCAAGCTCTTAGGAGTGTGCTGCCAGTGCGTCAGAGGGGGGCGTGGTCACAAGTCAGAGGGCGGGCAATTCAATTTGAAGCTTGTGCGCGGCTTTTTCTTTGCCAGAGTCGCCGCTTCCAATTGAATTGCCCGCTTTCTGGAACATGTGACCACGCCCCCCTCTGACGCACTGGCACCACACGGGGACTTTCCTAAGAGCTTGCCCGTGGCGTCAGAGGGGGGGCGGGGTCCGGCAGACAGCGGGGATTTCAATTGGAAGCGGCGCCTCCGGCGAAAACCAAGAAGGAGAAGAAGATGCGGACGAGAAGGACAGCGGAAGAAGATGGAAGAACACGCCGGGCAAGATGCGGGAATAGAAGACCCAAGACAGAAGCAGAGGAAGAAGAAGAAGAAGGAAGAAACCCGAAGGAAACAAGAAAGAAGATAATAAAGGACTTGTCAAAAACCGGCTCTTGTCTTTTTTTACACTGACACATTTTTTTACTCGTGAAATGGTAGAGGTACAAGGTACCCCATTACCATTTCACACAGGGGGGGGGCCGGGATCTGGGGGGCCCCTTTGTTAAAGGGGTCTTCCAGATTTCGATAAGCCTCCTGCCCGCAGACCCCCACAACCACCGGGCAAGGGTTGTGGGGAAGAGACCCTTGTCCTCATCAACATGGGGACAAGGTGTTTTGGGGGGCACCCCAAAACACCCTCCCAATGTTGAGGGCATGTGGCCTGGTGCGGTTCAGGAGAGGGGGGGGGGCCGTGCTCTGTCCCCCCCTCTTTTCTGCGGCCGGCCAGGTCAACGTGCTCGGATAAGGGGTCTGGTGTGGATTTTAGGGGGGACTCCACGCCATTTTTTTTTAAATTTGGAGTGGAGTTCCCCTTAAATTCCACACCAGACCTGAAGGGTCTGGTTATGGATATTTGGGGGGAACCCCACGTCATTTTTTTTTTTAAATTGACGGCGGGGTTCCCCTTAATATCCATACCAGACCTAAAGGGTCTGGTTATTGAATTTGGGGGGACCCCCACGCTTTTTTTTTCCTTTTTTTAATGAATGAATTCTCCTGCAATTGCCGGGAGCCGACAATTCATTATAGCCGCGAGTCAGTTTTAAATGGCTTTTTTCCTTTGAAAAATTACATTTTGTGCAGAGACAGTTCTAACCACGGGAAACATGCGCTTTTTCACATGCTGACATTAGAGCCCCCCATAGTACGAAATTTAAAGGAAAATTACACTTTTATTATTGCACTTTTAGCATTATTAAAATCACTGCTCCCGAAAAAACGGCCGTTTTAAAAAATAAAAAAAGCATTGGTACATGTCCCCTGGGGCAGGACTGAGGTCCCCAAACACTTTTTAGGACAAAACTTGCAGATTAGCCTTTAAAATTCACAATTAAGATTTCCCCCATAGACTTATACAGGGAGTTCGGCGGCGGCTTTACTTATCAATCACATCGCGCTGCTGTGCAACGCCGGTTCATGCGCCTAATTAGGGCTTCATCCAGCGCACTAATTAAGGCATGTACCGGCGCAGCGCAGCTTCATTAGTAAATCAGCCCCTATGACTCTATCATGGGTTTATATGGTCTGTGAATTAGGACGCCCGGCGGCCATTTTTCCAAAGCCAGCATCGACTGTCACATAGATGGGGATGCTGTAATCGGCGCCATATTGCCTAAGTCTCCCAGGATGTAAACAGTCTAAAGCCGCAATGGAAGATAAGGGCAGCCAGATCTTGGAACTAGATACCACGGGTCTGAGCACAAAACGATCAGATGGAGGCTAAAGAAGAATGAACAAATAAGATAATAAAATCCTGTGTGTTAAAATATATAAAAGAATAAAAAAAGGATATAAAGTGTGTATATCTCCAAAATCTTGAGGTCTCTTAAAAAAACACGGGGAGGCATACTGGGAATACATGAATCCCAATATAAAGGCGAGAGTTGGTCACGGGATAATGGAGGCAGCCTGAAATATGTATAGGGACTGTAGATAGCATGGGATGTGTGGTCCAGTAAGACCAGGGCCACAATTAGACCGTGAAAAAAAGTATTAGCTGTACCTCCTGGGTATGTCTACACCGGGTACCCCTAACACCGTCTATCTAACAAGGGCAGGGTGGTACCCAAAATAAGGGTCCCATGAGTGGGAGTATCCCAGTGGCACCACCTAAGGGCAGCCCCTGGCCTATTACCCATAACCGGTCACAGTGGCAGACCGGTGGGGCAGCTGACAATGTCTAGCCAGACAAGGCTAGGGAGTCCCTGTCCCAACTGACTGACATATGAAGAGTGTCCCATCAGTTGGGACAGGGACGCCCTAACCTTTTTTTTTTTAAAGTGTTAAAATAGAAAACATTTAGTAAAATTAACAATAATAAAAAAACTAAAGTAAAGTGCCCCTGTCCCCGTGCGCTCGCACGCAGAAGCGAACGCATATGTAAGTCCCGCCCACATATAAAAACAGTGTTCAAACCACACATGTGAGGTATCGCTGCGAACATTAGAGCGAGAGCAATAATTCTAGCCCTAGACCTCCTCTGTAACTCAAAACATGTAACCAGTAAAAATTGTCACCTATGGGATTTTTAAGTACCAAAGTTTGGCGCCATTCCACGAGCGTATGCAATTTTGAAGAGTGACATGTTAGGTATCTATTTACTTAGTGTAACTTAATTTTTCACATTATGCAAAAAAATTGGGCTAACTTTACTGTTTTGCTTTTTTAAGCATGAAACTGTTTTTTTTCCCCCAAAAAAACTTTTGAAAAATTGCTGCGCGAGATAAAACCTTGCAAGATAAAAAGTTGCAATGACCACTATTGTATTCCCTAGGGTCTCTGCTAAAAATAAAAAACATATATTATGTTTGGGGGTTCTGTGTAATTTTTTGAGCAAAAAA
The DNA here is from genome assembly GCA_029574335.1 of Rana kukunoris. Taxonomy (NCBI): domain Eukaryota; kingdom Metazoa; phylum Chordata; class Amphibia; order Anura; family Ranidae; genus Rana; species Rana kukunoris. Next base: position 456,332,293 of record CM056051.1, on the reverse strand, counting down.
AGGATGATTTTTACATGTAGGAGAAAAGTGCCAAGAATTGGCCTGGTTGTCAAGTGGTTGATAAAAAATAAAAAAATAACATTCCCAGTGTAGAGCCATCATCAATCACGACACCTGTCACACCACTGGACCCCCAAAAAAAGCTCCCACCGTCTGCCTGCCCTGCTGTCTGGCAGTTTTTAAATAGCTAAGGGGTGGGTTGTGCATGCTGGGCCACTGTCACAGTGGGGCGGCGCTTCCTTTCCTGGTCCGTTTCCTAATAACCAGCTATACACATGTAATGCCCCCTTACTTTCAGTATGGGCACTACGCTAAAGTTAGTTGGAATGGGAGAGTTATATTGCTCCAAGTCATGATTTACCTAAATTGTGACCTCTGTCATTCCAGAAAGGTCCACTGGGTCAGTCTGCATTCTAGGGATGTGGTATCATCTCTGGTCGGCAGTTGGTGCCAGAGGGGTTTCTGGTAGACCAAGTCTTCCCCAGCAGCCAATTGGAGGAGTTCTTCCCTCGCGGGGCATGCTGGGGAGGGATATATCTGTGAGAGAGGTCATGTGTTCTACATCTTCGCAGGGTCCCGGTTCCAGGTGCGGCATCCACCTTTAGGGTGCGCGCATCCATGGACCCCGCCGGCGTGGCCCACCTGGCCAAGCTTACAGGCTTCACAGAGCCTCAACCGGAGGCGAAAGGGGACCCCAGTGACTTACTGGGTTCCCAGTCCAATTGAAAGGATCCTAGGCTGGGTGCCGTGCGATTGGGGGATCGGCTTGAGGGGAACCCGGAGGCAGGTTGTCCAACAGGGCTTGAACAAACCTATCGGGGATCTGGTGACCGGGATGCTGACAAGGTACGCTTTACTTTCAGTCACCAGATTCTGGAATACCACATAACCTTTCTTAATACTAAACACAAGCCATTTTTTCTTTGCATTATATTAAGTTAGAGGCCTCACGGTTAGTTATCCCATAGGGCATCTATTACCAGGATTATATAAGGATACAAAACACTAAACACAACAAATCACAAAAAGGGATCACTTGGTGAAGCAGAGAGTTTCTTCAAATAAACTCACTGGCTACAAGTACCTGACACAAGATCACATCCACATAGCAGCGCCAATTACCTATAACCAACAAACCATTCTAATATATTGTCCCTCTCTGAGAGATTATATAGGAGGCAGCAGCCCATACACCCAGTCCTAGCGCGGAATATCTCCACTATTACTTCCAGGTACGCTTTACTGTCTCCCGGTGACCTGTGCTAGAGTCTACTGGGAGGATTCGCTCTGTTCATCCACCTAATCTCATCTAAAGTATTCGGCCTGTGGCAGAGGCTCTAGAACCAGGTCTGTGTGTGAGAGATCTGTTCCTCCCAGAAATCCAAAGGGACACCTCGGCTGCCAGGCTCGTGCGAGAGACCTGTCTGTGGGCACTTCACCCACTCAGGCAGGAGTGGCGACAAGTTTACAAATTGGTACTACTGAGGGCAGGCTTGCCAGTTCATATCCAGGCCTGACACCGCAAGTTCTCCTCTTCTTTTATCAACCTTTTTTTTTCCTTCCTAACTGAAGTTGATGTTGGCTGTGTTGGCCTGGAAATAAAGCATTGGAAAAACCTTTATTGACTGTCTGGACCTCCACTCACTACTTTGTTCCTGCATCACACCCCTAGACAACGCTAGGGTGACTTAATTTGCCCATCCCAACAATCAATCACCGCCTCTTTCGGGGTTAGCATTACACACAGTTTGTTAAAGAGAAAAAAAAAATGCATGAAAAATGCATGTTCAAAACCACAAAACGCTCCTGAAAAAACACATCAACCACATAGATGTGAACCTAGGGTTAAGGAAGAGAACCAATAAGCTGATTGGTTGTGAGCCGTTAATATTTTCAGCTCAGTCTATGCTGTTGTATTAAAAAAAAACACACTAAAAACACACACTAAAGAAAGTCACACATCGAATCACACAGGTGTGAATGTGGCCTTATCCTCATGTGCCCAGCAGCAGCTCCATGGTGGGTGTTGGAATTTTTTCTCCTCTGCCTATCCAGAAACCTTCAGAAAGCAGTCTTTTGCCTTTTCATGGTCCAAGGAACATTTTGTCTTTTGATATCTAATATTACAGCTTAAAGCATCTTCAAATCACACGTTTTCCCCTTGACTAATGAGTGTGTGACATGCTTCCACAGTGCCGATCCTAGGCAGGGTGCACACAGTGCTTTGCACCCAGGTGCCTGCAGAGGTTTGTGTCCATCCAGAACTAGTGTTTTGAGCATAGGTGTGTGTCCATTCAGAACTGATGTGTGAGCACAGAGCAGCCCATCCAGCCTGGCAGTCCTCAGGGGAGGGGCTGATCCTCTTCCTGACACAAAGGTTCTAGTTTTCAGTGGCTGCTGAGTGCTGATGTGCAGGAATAAATTCCTCAAACTGGTAGTCTTGGATTCCACAACTATAGTTGGAATGCCTCCCCCTTCCATCTCTATCTCGGGCTGCACAGAGAGAGAACCAAGGTGAGTCACGGTTTTCAGTGTGCTGTGTTCTGGGGGATGGCATCCCCAGCATCTCTTTAAACATGCTCTGGGCTGCTTCTTTTCTAGATGTTTTATGGCATGATAGATTGCATAGCATACACAGCCCCTGCCAATTCCTGCGCCTCAGTAGTCCATCTACAGATGTGATGTACAATGAGATGTACCAAGAGCCCTTTCACACTGACAGTGTGGGGGCGTCGGTGGTAAAGCGCAGCTAGTATTAGCGCCGCTTTAACGTCATTTTAGATTTACATTTTACCCCCACTAGCGGCCAAAAAAGGGTTCAAAGGCTACAGTGCCGAAGCGCTTTGCAGGCCCTGCCCATTGATTTCAGTGGACAGGGGGCGCGTTAGGAGCGGTGTATACACGCCTCAAAGAAGCTACTTGCGGCAATTTTTTGGACGTCCTGCCAGCGCACTGCCTCAGTGTGAAAGCACTTGGGCTCTCACACTGAGATTGAAGATGAGGCTTTTTTCAGGCGTTATTTTTAATGCTAAAGTGTCTGAAAAATTTCTCCAGTGTGAAAGGGGTCGAATGGAGCATCTCCTCCTACTATGTCTGCAGTCTCTGATCGTCTCCTTTATCATGTCTGCAGCCTCTGCCTCTGACCGTCTCCTGTACGATGGCTGCAGTCTCTGACTGTCTCCTGTACGATGTCTGCAGTCTCTGACTGTCTCCTGTATTATGTCTGCAGTCTCTGACTATCTCCTGTACTATGTCTGCAGTCTCTCATTCTCTCCTGTACTATGTCTGCAGTCTCTGACCGTCTCCTGTACTATGTCTGCGGTCTCTGACCGTCTCCTGTATCATGCCTGCAATCTCTGACCATCTCCTGTATCATATCTGTAGTATATCTGGGGCTCTTTCTTACAGACTCTCTAACAGAAGCCCTCTCTGTGTCCATCATAGAGGCCCCCCTCCAGGTCCCAATAAAGTACTCTGCTTCTCTTCCTGTATTTTGTTTATTGTTAAGAGATCATGTAAGGATCCCAGGTTAATGAAGACTTTGTGGGGGAGTATCTCTGTGGTTGGGTCATTGCCATGGAAAGGGAAGGGGTTAGTAAAATGACCACACCCATGTGGGGGCACCAGAAATATTTCTACACCCAGGCACCTGTAACCCACGGCAGAGACGTTGCTAGGGGGTGCGGTCCGCACCCGGGTGACACCCGCTAGAGGGGTGACACCATCCCAAAATGTAGGATTTTTTTTTTAGATGACATGCCCAGAGAGGCGTTGTTAGGGGGGTACGCTCTGTACCCGGGTGACACCCATCAGAGGGGTGACACCATACCGAGGGTGACGAAAACGCTGGCTCCGTTATGCTTTTTTTTTTTCAGCCGGAACACCTCAGCTGTGCCTGGCTCTGTTGCTTCTGGGTCCTCCTCTCAGGCTCTCACTACTGTGCTGCTGAGTCTTTTACATAGTTTCCTTGCCCGGGCGGCGCGGCTGCCGCTGCATACTCTGTGGGGTAGATTTATGTACAGATCCGACGGTGTATCTACTGATACACCGACGGATCTGTGAGATCCGACGCTCGGATCTATGCGGCTGATTACTCGAATCAGGTTCCGCATAGATCTCCCTTAGAGCCGACTGGTGTAAGTGAGTTACACTGTCGGTTCTTAGGCTGCATTCTCCCGCCGTCCGCTAGGTGGCGCTTCTTTTTTTCTACGCGACGAATATGCAAATGAGGAGAACCGCCGATTCAGAACCGAACGCCCGGCCGTCGCTTTTTTTTTACGTCGTTTGCGTTCGTCTTTTTCCGGCGGATCATTACTCCTGCTATATGCGGGGTAAGTGCGGCGGATCCTATGTTAAGTATGGCCGTCGTTCCCGCGTCGAGTTTTGAATTTTTTACGTCGTTTACGTAAGTCGTCCGGGAATACGGCCATACGTTAATTGCGTAAACATCGAAAACAATGACGTCCTTGCGACGTCATTTAAAGCAATGCACGTCGGGAAATTTTGCCGGCGGCGCATGCGCAGTACGATCGGCGCGGGGACGCGCGTGATTTAAATAGTAAACTCCCCCTAGCCGCGGAATTTGCATTCCGCCGGGGGATTTACGATCCGCCAGGGCTAATTACGAGGCAAGTGCTTTCTAAATACAGCACTTGCCTCAAAAACTGGCGCAGGCGGATCGTAAAAAAGATAGATCTACATGAATCTACCCCTGTGTTCCCTCCAGCAGCTGTCGGGTGTAAAGTGACTGTGTACCAGAGCCGCTCGCCCTGGCTAGTGCAGTAATGGGCGGGGGGACGGTCAGCTTGCGATGGGGGTGTCCGCCGCCGGAGCCCGAGGTGAGCTGTTGCTTTAGGTGGGGGAGGGGGGTTGGCATGGTCTCAGCCACTCAGTTACACTCGAGCCGCCCAGAGCTGGTGTTTTGAGGAGGAGTGCTTGTGTCCAGCGTCTTGTTCCCTGAGCTGGTCTGATAAGGGGGGTGAGGGGCACAGTGGCTGCATTTGATGGGGGCACAAGTCGCTGCATATGATGTAATGATGAGCACATTGGTGGCATTTGACAGGCACAGTGGCTGAATTTGATTGGGCACAAGTGGCTCAATTTGATTGGCACAGTGGTGGCATTTGACAGGCACGGTGGCTGAATTTAATGGGGCATAGGTGGCTGCATTTGACGGGCACAAGTGGCTGAATTTGATGGACACAAGTGTCTGCATTTGACAGGCACAAGTGGCTGCATATGATGGGGCACCAGTGGCTGTATATGATGGGCACAGTGGCTGCATATGATGGGCACAGTGGTGGCATTTGACAGGCACAGTGGATAAATTTAATGGGGCACAAGTGGCTGCATATGATTGGCACAGTGGTGCCATTTGACAGGCACAGTGGCTGAATTTGATGGGGCACAGTGGTGGCTGCATTTGACGGGCACAAGTAACTGCATTTGATGGGCACAAGTGGTTGCATTTGACGGGCACAAGTGGCTGCATTTGACAGGCACAAGTGGCTGCATATGATGGGGCACCAGTGGCTGTATATGATGGGCACAGTGGCTGCATATGATTGGAACAGTGGTGGCATTTGACAGGCACAGTGGCTGAATTTGATGGAGCACAAGTGGCTGCATTTGACGGGCACAAGTGGCTGCATATGATGAGCACATTGGTGGCATTTGACAGGCACAGTGGCTGAATTTAATTGGGCACAGGTGGCTGAATTTGATTGGCACAGTGGTGGCATTTGACAGGCACAGTGGCTGAATTTGATGGGCACAAGTGGCTGCATTTGACGGGCACAAGTGGCTGCATTTGACAGTCACAAGTGGCTGCATTTGACAGGCACAAGTGGCTGCATTTGACGGGCACAAGTGGCTGCATATGATGGGGCACCAGTGGCTGTATATGATGGGCACAGTGGCTGCATATGATTGGCACAGTAGTGGCATTTGACAGGCACAGTGGCTGAATTTGATGGGGCACGAGTGGTTGCATTTGACGGGCACAAGTGGCTGCATTTGACGGGCACAAGTGGCTGCATTTGACGGGCACAAGTGGCTGCATTTGACGGGCACAAGTGGCTGCATTTGACAGGCACAAGTGGCTGCATATGATGGGGCACCAGTGGCTGCATATGATGGGACACCAGTGGCTGTATATGATGGGCACAGTGGCTGCATATGATTGGCACAGTGGTGGCATTTGACAGGCACAGTGGCTGAATTTGATGAGGCACAAGTGGCTGCATTTGATGGGCACAAGTGGCTGTATATGATGGGGCACCAGTGGCTGTATATGATGAGCACAGTGGCTGCATATGATTGGCACAGTGGTGGCATTTGACAGGCACAGTGGCTGAATTTAATGGGGCACAAGTGGTTGCATTTGATGGGCACAAGTGGCTGCATTTGACAGGCACAAGTGGCTGCATATGATGGGGCACCAGTGGCTGTATATGATGGGCACAGTGGCTGCATATGATTGGAACAGTGGTGGCATTTGACAGGCACAGTGGCTGAATTTGATGGATCACAAGTGGCTGCATTTGACGGGCACAAGTGGCTGCATATGATGAGCACATTGGTGGCATTTGACAGGCACAGTGGCTGAATTTAATTGGGCACAGGTGGCTGAAATTGATTGGCACAGTGGTGGCATTTGACGGGCACAAGTGGCTGCATTTGACGGGCACAAGTGGCTGCATTTGACAGGCACAAGTGGCTGCATTTGACGGGCACAAGTGGCTGCATATGATGGGGCACCAGTGGCTGTATATGATGGGCACATTGGCTGCATATGATTGGCACAGTGGTGGCATTTGACAGGCACAGTGGCTGAATTTGATGGGGCACGAGTGGTTGCATTTGACGGGCACAAGTGGCTGCATTTGACAGGCACAAGTGGCTGCATTTGACGGGCACAAGTGGCTGCATTTGACGGGCACAAGTGGCTGCATTTGACAGGCACAAGTGGCTGCATATGATGGGGCACCAGTGGCTGCATATGATGGGACACCAGTGGCTGTATATGATGGGCACAGTGGCTGCATATGATTGGCACAGTGGTGGCATTTGACAGGCACAGTGGCTGAATTTGATGGGGCACAAGTGGCTGCATTTGATGGGCACAAGTGGCTGCATATGATGGGGCACCAGTGGCTGTATATGATGAGTACAGTGGCTGCATATGATTGGCACAGTGGTGGCATTTGACAGGCACAGTGGCTGAATTTGATGGGGCACAAGTGGCTGCATTTGGCGGGCACAGTGGCTGAATTTTATGGGGCACAAGTGGCTGCATATGATGGGCACAGTGGTGGCATTTGATGGGTCACAAGTGGCTGCATATGATGGACACAGTGGTGGCATTTGACAGGCACATTGGCTAAATTTGATGGGGCACAATTGGCTGCATTTGATGGGCACACTGGTGGCATTTGGCGGGGCACAGTAGCTGCATTTGACAGGGCACAGTGGTGGCATTTGATGGGGCACAGTGGTGGCATTTGACAGGCACAAGTGGCTGCATTTGACAGGCACAAGTGGCTGCATATGATGGTGCACCAGTGGCTGTATATAATAGGCACAGTGGCTGCATTTGATGGGGCACATTGGCTGCATTCGACGGGCACAGTGGCTGCATTTGATGGGGCACAACTGGCTGCATATGATGGGCACAGTGGTGGCATATGACAGGCATAGTGGCAGCATTTGATAAGGGCACAGTGGTGACATTTGACGGGCACAGGTGGCTGCATTTGATGGGCACAGGTGGCTGCATTTGATGGGGCACAAGTGGCTGCATATGATGGGCACAGTGGCGGCATTTTACAGGCACAGTGGCTGCATTTGATGGGGCACATCTCTGCTGAGAGCTGTCATTGGTTGCTAGGACCGCTAGCATGCTAGCAACCAATTACGTCATGTGTTCCCCCGCAGCATGCTTCTCCTTTTCAGCTACTGCCTTCTGCTTGCTGACTACAGGGCCTTGTAGCAACACGACATGTTGTCGGCAGGTCATCTTGCCTGCGGCCATCAGATCAGAGCCCACTTTGCAGGGCCAATCCTGGGCAGGTTCACTATGAGCTGAGGTAGAGGGAGAGCACCCCGGGCCGGCCCTACCAATGATCCTGCTGGGCCTATTAGGCTACCTCAGAAGGGAAGGGGGGCAAGCGCCGCCGGATTACACAAAGTGGAGACCTCCCGCTTACCCGGCGGCTGCTGTCCCGCCTCCTGGACCAGCTCCTATGATAGACAGCACACTGGTGTTATCTTTCATAGAAGCCGGTCCAGAAGGTGGAACTTAGTATGACAGCAGGCACACAGGGTAGGCAGTAGATCTCCTCCACTCTGTGTAATCCGGCGGCTCTTCTCTCTCTAATCCCCATGCACTGAACAGACTGCATTGATGGACACTGGCGAGGCTGCATTGATGGACACTGGTGAGGCTTCTTTGGATGGGCACTGGTGAGGCTGCTTTGAATGGGCACTGGTGATAGTGAGCTAATTTGGTGGTTTAATGGGCCACTTGACTGGATTTGCCCCCAGACCTAAGGCTGCCAGCCCTCCCCTGACATGGGGTTTTGGGAAACTGGACTGTGTGTGAGGTGGGGAGCAGGGAAGGGTAACAATACATAGTTGAGGCAAAGCCAAAAATCCAAGAAGCAGCTGAGTAATAAATCAATGGATGTAACAGCAGAAGCTCAGATAAACCTTGAAATAAAACCTTTACAGTAGTACATCATACTATGGCTCTACAGATTGATCACAGTAAACAATGACAGTAAAGGGAGAGAGACATATCATAGAAAACCCAAAGCAGAGTGGCAAGTAGGAAGAGCATAGTTTCCTCACACTATCTATCAATATGTCTCCTTCAGTAACTTCTTTTGGTTTGTTATCCCTGTGGCTTTGATTTTCCTGCTTTGACTATTCTCTGATCTATCCCCTATATTTTACAGCTCCTCTATTTCTGACCAGTACATAGAACTACGGTATGATATTTCTCTGATCTCTTCCCATCATGGTACTTCTACCTTTTTCCCTCATCAGTTCACACAGCTGCAATGAATGCAATAGAAGGGCAAAATGGAAACAAAACATGCGTCCAGCATTACAGGTAGAGTTATCTATTCCTGGCAAAACAAGTGAGTATATTTCAACGTGTGTTTCTATCTTGCTGCTTTCTCACTTCAGCACCATGGTGAAACGCTTTGCTTTTGCACCTTTAGATAAATATCAGTTCTAAAGTTCACTGTCAATATCTACAGGTTGGTTAGGGATAAATCACACATTGTGGTATGTAAGGCCGCGTACACACGATCGGTCCATCCGACGAGAACGGTCCGAAGGATGGGGCCTACACACGATCGGTTTGGACAGATGAAACTGAACATTAGTCCGTTTTCATCGGTTTTGACTGATCGTGTGGCCTTAAGGTGCTTTGGGTTAAGTAGGCCAATTTATTATCAATTAAGTAGCCAACACAAAACAGATGATCAAAAATCACACATTACACTTTGTTTATCTAAAACTAAAACATAAATTGCCGTGCTATGTAAACAATAATAAAATCGTATGAAACAAACGCGCATCCACTGATAATAACCACTTCTAGGTGCTATTAAAACATAAATCATAGCCTCTGTTCCCAGTTTAAGACTTTTACAGGGGAAATGCATCGGGTGGAGCACTAGACTCTGACGTCATTGCGTTTTTTTCATTCAGCCAGATGGTTTGATCCTTGGCTGTGTCCCAATTGGTTTACTTGCCGTGGTTTTTTCCCTTTTTACATTTTTTTAAATCTCTTTTACATTTTTGGGCTGTAAATTTTGCAAGTCTGCTGTGGTGTCTTTGATTTGAATAAATGTTTTTGCAGACTTACTGCACTATGAAGCCTTCCTTTCCTTGTATTTAATACTGAGAGCCAACACTTATAATCATTTTTGGATATAAGTTGTTCCCGGTCTGTGGACCTTGCTTTGGAAAAATCAAGAGCCCAGCTGAGAGTGCCTTTCGTTATAACCGAAGGAGTCGTCTCTCCCTGGATCAGAATACAGGAGGATTAAATCCCTGCCGGCAGGCTGATGCAACAAGCTCCTATGATCTCTTTAATTTGGGGTCCTACATTACTGGTAAGCAGCTTGATTTTTACATTTACCTGCTTCAGAAACATCAGAATATTCCTGATATTGAAAGATTTCCAGAGGTCCTAGTGTGATCATTTTATGGACTTTCTTTTATATACAGCACTTATTTATTACCGGTTAGCGTTATTTGGACTTTGTCTTACTATCCAGCACAGCTGAATATATTAGTGCACTTGAGAGGAAAGATACATTTTTCTTTATATTTGTTTTGTTGGTTTAATTAACTCTAAATAGCACTTGGAGTTTTTATTTCCTTACACGTTTTTCACTAATTACTGGATGCGTGTCTGTTTTTATACAGCACTCATATATTATATTAGTACACCTGAATTTTTTTTTTTTTATATTTTCTTGTCTACATATGTTTTTTGTTTTAATAGCACCTAGAAGTGGTTATATTCCCTCTTAGATAATAATAAATGAAAGAAAATAAAAACTTGCCAGTTCGCGCGTGTGCAGTGCATATACGTGACAGCGTCACGTATACGCACTGCGCATGCGCGAACCGGCAATCTGTGCTCTGACACAAACAGAGCTTTTTTTACCCATCCTTGCAAGGAAATTTTTTGTAACTCTCTACATGAGAGTTTTTTTCTTGTTTTGTGAATTTTAAATACATTTTTAATATTTCTGCACTATTGGAAGTTTTTATTTTCTTCCATTTGGCTTCAGAACTTTTCAATATTGGAATACTATAACCTCCCCTTTGTTGGGACATCCATTTCTGGAGCATCCGATCGATTGAGCTGACAATTGCCATAGAGGTAATCCTTAAGGATCACTCCTGGAGGTCTCTACAGGACGCCACTGACGATCACCTATATCTCTGCTGAGCCTGTCTTGACCCCCCCTGAGAAGGGCGGTCACAGGCTAGTCAGTAAGCCTCCCCCTTTTTTTCACTGGTGGTGGGTCTCCACACACATTGGATCACAACATTGAAGAAACACAGGAATACATTTTTTTCACTGGAGTTTTTTCCACATGAACTTTAACATTTTTATTGGACACTCATGAAAGTTAATTTCTCATACACATTTGTTTTATCTCTGATCATTTTGGTAACGTGATTTAATTTCAGCACTACACATTTTTTATCCACATTCATATACATTGGCAGCCCATTCAAAATTAATGGGTTGCTTAAATGCTATGCACAACACTTTTTTTTCCTAACGTGTATTTTTAATGTATTTTTTTTTTCACTTTGGCTTAAATATTATGTATTATTATTTTAATTTTTACTGTTCTTTGTTTTGCACCCTGTGTGGTGGTCTATATTAATAGTGTAAATGTATACCATTTTCTTTAAATAAAATCTGATTAAAAAAAACTCAATGCAAATGAACACATATGCTTTATTGCAATGTACAGGATTGGAATTGGTTCTAAATGTTCTAAGACATAGAAATGACTAGCTAAAAAGCTGAGTAGATTCAACATACACTATACTGTATGTCTGAGCCAAAAAAAAAACATATTCAGTACATCTTTGATACATGCACCATTTCCTCTGTCATGTCCCTTTAAAGTGGAAGTAAAATTGTTGTTGAATCTAATTGCTGACTAGGGATGAGCCAAACACCCCCCTGTTCGGTTCGCACCAGAACTTGAGAACACACCAAATGTTCGTGTGACCTTTAGAACCCCGTTAAAGTCTATGGGACTCGAACATTTGAAATCTAAAGTGCTAATTTTAAAGGCTAATATGCAAGTTATTGTCCTAAAAAGTGTTTAGGGACCCGGGTCCTGCCCCAGGGGACATGTATCAATGCAAAAAAAAAGTTTTAAAAACTGCAGTTTTTTTCAGGAGCAGTGAATTTAATAATGCTAAAAGTGAAACAATAAAAGTGTAATATTACTTTAAATTTCGTACCTAGGGGGGGTGTAAAGTTAGCATGTGAAAAAGCGCATGTTTCCCGTACTTAGAACTGTCCCTGCACAAAGTATAATTTCTAAAAGAAAAAAAGTAATTTAAAACCGGCTTTGCGGCTTTAATGAATTGTCGGCAATTCAGAGAGAATTCATTCATATTTTTTATTTTTATTTTTAAGCGTGGGGGTCCCCCCAAATTCAATTACCAAGCCCTTCAGGTCTGGTATGGATATTAGGGGAACCCTGACGTCAATTGAAAAAAAAATGATGTGGGGTTCCCCCCAAATATCCATTCCAGACCCTTCAGGTCTGGTGTGGATTTTAAGGGGAACTCCACCCCAAATTTAAAAAACAAATGGCGTGGAGTTCCCCCAAAAATCCACACCAGACCCTTATCCGAGCATGTTAAACTGGCCGGCCGCAGAAAAGAGGGGGGGACAGAGTGCGCTCCCCTCTCCTGAACCGTACCAGGCCACATACCCTCAACATGGGGAGAATGTCCCCATGTTGATGGGGACAAGGGCCTCACCCCCACAACCCGGTGGTTGTGGGGGTCTGCGGGCGGGGGGCTTATCAGAATCTGGAACACCCCTTTAACAAAGGGGACCCCCAGATCCTGCCCCCCCCTATGTGAATTGGTAATGGGGTACACTGTACCCCTACCATTTCACGAAGAAAGTGTAAATAGTTTTAAAAAAAAACACAGACACCGTATAATAAAAAAATAAATTAAAAAAATCCAGCGGTGGTAATCCACTCTCGATGCGGCTCCCCGCTCCAACATCGTCTTCTATCCGACGGGTGATCTCTCCAGCGACGGGTGATCTCTCCAGCGACGGGTGATCTCTCCAGCGACTGGTGATCTCTCCAGCGACGGGTGATCTCTCCAGCGACGGGTGATCTCTCTAGCGACGGGTGATCTCTCCAGCGATGGGTGATCTCTCTAGCGAGGGGTGATATCTCCAGCGACGGGTGATCCCTCCACGCCATTTTTTTTTACATTTGGGGTGGAGTTCCCCTTAAAATCCACACCAGGTAATGGAATTTAGGGGGACCCCCACGCTTTTTTTTTTTTTCATGAATAAATCCTCTCTGAATTGCCAAAACCGACAATTCATTATAGCCGCAAAGCCGGTTTTAAATTACTTTTTTTCTTTCAGAAATGACACTTTGTGCAGGGACAGTTTTATGTACAGGAAACATGCGCTTTTTCACATGCTGACTTTACACACCTCCCCCTCGGTACGAAATTTAAAGTAATATTACACTTTTATTGTTTCACTTTTAGCATTATTAAATTCACTGCTCCCGAAAAAAACGTCTGTTTTTAAAACTTTTTTTTTGCATTGATACATGTCCCCTGGGGCAGGACCCAGGTCCCCAAACACTTTTTATGACAATAACTTGCATATAAGCCTTTAAAATTAGCACTTTAGATTTCTCCCATAGACTTTTTATGACCATAACTTGCATATAAGCCTTTAAAATTAGCACTTTAGATTTCTCCCATAGACTTTAACAGGGTGTTCCGCGGCTTTTCAAATTTGCCGCGAACACCCCTAATTGTTCGTTGTTAGCCGAACAGGTGAACAGGCAATGTTTGAGTCGAACATGAGTTTGACTCAAACTCGAAGCTCATCCCTATTGCTGACAGGCAGGGTATTTATGACAGAAAATACCCGCTTGGTCTCTTCTACCATAAATGCATTCTTCTGTCTGTCAGCTGTCATGTTCACTGAGCCACGCATTCACAGCTCAACGAATATTTATGGTTTAGAATGGCCCGATCCATGCCGCAGCAATGTGACTTCCATGTGCATGTGTTGGAGTGGCGTCATCGCAGCCTAGCCTACCAAGCGACAGCACAGGACCCAGAAAAAAGAGTGGGAAAGGAAAGTCTGCCATAATGTACTAATATGCTGTGTATACTAGTACATTATGACAGTGGGCCTTAAAAAAAAAAAAAAGTTATAGCGGACTTTACTTCTGCTTTAAAAAATGCTGCATGTAAAGAAAAATATCTATTCATCTGCCAGAAATTCAGTGGTCTCCTTATTTTCTATTAGAGCTGACAATGTTGCCTTTACTCCACTGAAATACAAAGCAGTGTTTTCAGCTTGTCCTAGTTCTTCCTGCTGAACTACAGACGTGTTTTCAGATTCCTTTTTGGGTATTTCAGAGATCTGAGTTAAAGTGGATGTAAACCCACTCTCATCCTTTCTACACTACTGACATAGTGCTGATCTATAAGGATATACATGCCTCCTGCATGTATCCTTACCTGTTAAATGTTTCCCCTCTGTCTGTTATAACTGAAAAACTGCAGATTCTGTGGGTGGGTCTGTTGTCTGGAGCTCGGTGGGTGGAGTTGTGATGTCAGTAGACTCTCTGCCCACCTCTACACTCCCCTTGTCAACATGCATTTTTTACTATGTATTTCTTACACTGAATTTGGCTATGATCAATAACATTCAGTCAAAATCCAGAAAAGTAACCACATGACTTTAGAAAAGGAGTGGGGGTGGGAATTAAAAAATGATGCCTGTCTGAAGCTAGTGCATGAGATATGTAAATAACCTACCACTCACAGCAAGGGGGCGAAACGGACTATGGGCCAGATTCACAGAGCGATTACGCCGGTGTAACAGGAGATGCGCGGCGTAAGTCTAATTGTGCGTGTGCGTTTCGATGCACGGCATCCCCAAAACGAGATACGCAAGAAATCTACTTTTTTTTGTCCAGCGTAATTTCGTTAGACAGGCTCATCCGTCCGCGCAAAACTGCGCTAGACACCATTGATTTGCTATTCAAATATGCTAATAAGGTGAGTTACGGGGATCCACAAAAGAACATTGGTGCAGCGCAGGCTACGCGCTGTGCGCAACAGCTAAATGTCCTGTCTAAAATTAGACCATATAAAAGCTGCTCTAAAATTTGACAATTCGTCTACATCTCAGATAAAGCAACACTGTTAGTGAGGAGCTGAGCAGTCACACATGTTGCCCAACAAACTGTATGCCAACATGCCAGTGGCATCCATGCTCATAGCTATACTACTGGCTTTAAATGAGCAAAGAAGGAGGAGGGCACTGAGGAGGGCACTGAGGGCGGCACTGAGGAGGGCACATGATTTTTTTATTTTTTTTTTAAACTTTTTTTTTGCTTATATAAACTTTACTATTTAATCTAATCTAATACAATATTCTTAGCTGATACAAGCCCCTCACTCTTCACTCTTCACTCTTCACGGGAGATGATATATCACACACGCATAGACATCTATGGCGTGAGTGATTCTGAGGTGTCTCGCATCTTCAGATTCACCCCTCATGCCATCATGGAATAAACCACAACCCTGCAGGAGGACATCACCAGCCCAACACATGACACTACCCATGACACCCATGACAGCTACATATACAATCAGAGCCCCATCCCCACAGATTTCGAACAGAACATGTATGGGGACAGCTGGCTGGTTGTTGAGTGACATGGGTGGCAGGCATGACTGCCCCCCCCATGATGCACACATCACAAGGGGCACATGCACTACTAACATCCTCCTGTCTTTTCCCTTCCAGGTGACTCTGCATATGCACTGGGACCCCATCTCATGACCCCATCTCATGCCAGCTCACATTATGCATCTTTGCACGTTAAACACATACATTAATCATGGCAGAATGAGAATGCATGCATGCACACCACTGTGGTCCCTAGCACACACACCCCACATCCACATCAAATTGGATTGGCACCAGTCCACCATGCAGAACTTGTGAGCAGCAACGCCACGCCAAGGCTCCAATTATGTCACTGTACATTCATACACCATTCACACGGACATGGGGATCACTTCTCCCTGGTCCTGGGGAACCCTTCTCCACCAAAATTGAGGGTGACACCCCTTTTCTGGCAGGAATGTCACCCCCACATTCAAACAGCATTCACAACCCAAAAAAAAAAAATGCCCAGCAAAAAGAAAACATTTCCCAGCACCAAAAAAATGGGCAAAAAAAAACAGGCCAAAAAAAAGGGGAAAAACTAATTAATGCCGTTGACGTGAGCCACGCCTGGGGTGCCCCCGGCCACGGCCACGGCTCCTCAGGGGAGACTCATGGGGGAAGGGGTAAACCGGGGAAGGAGGAGCAGCCCCTGGTCTCTGCCCACCTGGCGGCCTGCCCTCCAAGGCCACGGCAATTCTGTCTAGGCCAGCACTAGCCGTATTGGCCTGGATAGCCTGGGTGAGGGCCCTCACATCCTGCCCAACGCCTGCTGTTGTAGTCTGCAGGTCGTTTAGGCAGATTGTAGGAGCCCGGGAGTGGCAGTCCAGGTCCCCAAGCGTATCCTTTATGGAGGACAGGCTCTCCTCCATCCGCCCCAAGGTCTGGCTGACCTCTCCCAGATGGCGGGTCTGAAGGAACTGATCCTTTCTCAAAGTGACGGGCAGGAGATCGGCCAGCCCCCTGGTCTTCTGGGTCGCCTTCCTGCCTCCAGCTGAGGCTTGTGGCCGGGGAGAAGGGGAGGCCCTTGGGAGAGGAGCCCTGTTGGAGAGGAGTGGGGGGGGCTACCCCTTATGGAGGGCTGGCTGCTGCCAGCCAGAGGGGAAGAGTCCTCCAAAAACAAAAGTCCAGTGCCTGACATGGACTCCTCCTCTTCAACCTCCTCCTCTTCAACCTCCTCCTCTTCAACCTCCTCCAAGGACTCCGGCCTTGTCGGGGGGTCCTCATCAGGCTGGGATGGTGCGGTCAGCCCAGATGGCCCAGCACCCTCCTACTCATCTGTGGATGACAAAAAACATTCACAGGTTGGAGGATCCACACACTTGCCACATATTCCCTTTCACCCCCTCCCCACACATGCTACACACCTGATAGGGCCAAAAAACCTTACCTGGCATCACGCCTTCATGACTTGAGTCATAGCTGGGCAGGCCCTCCACTTCTTGCCTATGAAAGGTCTGGGCCACCGCACGCTCCTCCGCTGTCAGCCTAACAGGGCATGGTGGGCCCCTTCCTGTGCCCCTGGCATGGGCTAGCATTTTGGCCAGCTTCTTTTTGACCAGACGCCGGAGGTCATTGATTTTCTTTTCAATACCCGACCGTGTCCGGGTCTCCCCCCCCCCCCGATGCATTCACCTGGTCAGTAATCCTGCCCAAAATCTCTCTCCTCCTGGCCGGGGTGGTGTTGGCACTGTCCGGGCCGTGGAGGTAACGCCCATAATCGGAAATGGCCCGGGCAAGAATTCGTTTTTCTCCCCCAAAGTAAAATTTAACTTCCTCTTTCTCTCCGTCATACTCAGACAGAAACTCTCTCCCAAACAGTCAGCAAAAATCACGCACAAAAACAAGCAGGAAAAATCACTCACAAAAACAAGCAGGAAAAATCAAGCAAGAAAACAAGCAGGAAAAATTAAGCAAGAAAACAAACGAACAAAAAACTAACAACCAAAAACTCTCACAAGCAGTCACCAAAAATCACTTACAAATATCTTCTAACAAACACAAGATCACACAGTCCACAAATATCACAAAGACAAACCACAACGCAACTAACAACAGAACAAAAGCACCTTGCTGTATAGGGAGGGATACAAAGGGATGTACTTTTGCAGAGGAAGTGCGTTTGTGTCTGTCTATTTATGCTGTCTGCGTAGTTCATGATTTTGCCCTAGTCCACTTCCAATTTCACTGATTGCGCTGTTCCCGAGTTGTGAGCATGCGCACAGAGGTGCTGACATGGTCTGCTTCAAGCGCGCATGCGCGAGCCGGCCGGCCCTTCATTTGCATGGGGTCACGGCTCATTTCAATGTAACACGCCCACGTCCTTCCCAATTTGGATTACTCCGCCTTGCGCCTCAGAAATAACGTTGCGCAGGTGCTAATTTCTGCGTAAAAGCGACGAGAATAGGGTGATTGCGCCGCTACATTGCGCCAGTCTAAAGTAAAGGCGGTGCGCTACGCGGGTGCAATAATGCGCAGATGTACCTGAATCTGGCCCTATGTTTTTTCTCTGTAAATCTATTTTATTTTACTGGACAATAAACGAGAATTTGCTCAGAGCTCGATTAACTGTGTGTAGCAAGACTGGGCACAGATTATAGGAAATCTTATACTGTACATTGTGACATAAAAAAAAAATCAGGTTTATATCCACTTTAAAATTCCTTAATGTGTAAGTTCTGGTGAAAAAAAAGAGGGAATAGTGAAACTGCCAGCCACCAAACAGGAGGGTAGATTAGCAATCTACCCTGCTAGGGGTGACTAAATAGCATAAAATACCCCCTAACTTCAAACAACGCTCTTTGAGACTCTGATGTGAGCAAGAGCCTTGTATCCTAATTAGCAACCTACCATCTATGCAATGTGCAGACGTGGAGGTTTGCGTGTTGCCTCAGGGCAAAACTGCTTAAACAACTCTTGCCCTTAAAGTGGTTGTAAACATGAAAAAAAAAAAACTGTAAGGCCTCGTACACACGATCAAATCTGTCTGCTGGAAACGGTCTGCTAGACCGTTTCAGCAGACAGATTCGATCGTGTGTACGGGCAAACAGACGGATTTGGCCACCCGACAGATTTCAAAGCATGCTTTGAAATCTGTCGCCTGGGAACCCGTCCGCCTGACATGTCTGCTGGTTAGTATGCTAACCAGCAGATATGTCTTCTCACACACGCGCCGAATGATTTCGACGCATGCGCGGAAGTGTTTTACTTCCTGGTGCGGTGACGTGGCGGTGACGCCACGTCACCGACACGTCAGCGCGCTGTCTGCTGGCGGGGATTTTGGTTTGCTCGTGTGTACACGAGAGCAAACCAAAATGCCAGCAGACAGATTTGTTCAAATCGGTCGGACAGACCGTTTTGAACAAATCGATTGACTCGTGTGTACGAGGCCTAAGACAAAGGCATAATGAGCTAGTATGCATCGCATAATGAGCTAGAAAACTACTTATTGCTGTGATCAGCAACATGTCTCCGGGAGTTATATCCGGGTTTGCGGCCTCCGGTGCTGTGATTGGCTGAAGCTGCGATGACGTCATTCCCGCGCATGTGTGCGGGTGCTGCTGGTCACAGCACAGCTGCTGAAGAAATGGCACGAGCGGCGCAAGCATATATGGTAAATATATTCTAAACTGTGCAGATTTAGGAGATATTTACAGCACCTACAAGTAAAGCCGTGTACACACGGCCTAGAATCTTGTCAGGAAAAAAACTTTGTTTTTTCTGACAAGATTCTTTGCAAGAATCTCTTGCCGGCCAAGTGTACAGACACTCCATTCAAAAGAATCGCTTTTTTTTTTTTAATGGAACAAACGCAGTGATGTCATCGACCACGACGAGCATGCGCTCGTCACATTCGATGCCATCGCCGTCATCTTACTACACCCTACCTATGCCTAGGAAGCTACCGCGCATGTGTCAAAATCATTTCGAGCATGCACAGGTTTTCGCGGCGACAGGTAAGTACACACACTCTCGGGTTTCTCGGCAGGAAAACACTGCCGAGAATCACGACGAGAGAATAGAAAGCAGGTTCTTGACGAGAAATATGAAAGCCTCGTACACACGTTCGGTTTACTCAACAAGAAAGCTCTGCCAGCAGTTTTCTTGGTGGTTCTTGCCGAGAAAACCATGTGTGTACGAGGTCTAAAGGGTCACTAAAGGAATTTTTTTTTTTTAGCTAAATAGCTTCCTTTACCTCACTGCAGTCCTGTTTTCATGTCCTCATTGTTTGTTTTTGCTATGATGTTGCTGTAATCCTTCTCTGTTCTGGACACTTCCTGGTTGTCTGTTTCCTGATGAAAAAAGTCATGGTAGCTTTCTCTCTGTGGTCACCAGTGTTGCTCATCGTCCTTTAAAAAAATAATTAGTTACAGTTACAAATTACTTGTCCGAAAAAGTAATTGAGTTAGTGACTCAGTTACTACATTGGCAAAGTAGTTAGTTACTCAGCATGAGGCATGTTACAGGCACAGTGAGGCATGTGAGGCATGTTACAGGCACAGTGAGGCATGTTACAGGCACAGTGAGGCATGTTACAGGCACAGTGAGGCACGTGAGGCATGTTACAGGCACAGTGAGGCATGTTACAGGCACAGTGAGGCACAGTAAGGCATGTTACAGGCACAGTAAGGCATGTTACAGGCACAGTGAGGCATGTTACAGGCACAGTGAGGCACATGAGGCATGTTACAGGCACAGTGAGGCACAGTTAGGCATGTTACAGGCACAGTGAGGCATGTTACAGGCACAGTGAGGCATGTTACAGGCACAGTGAGGCATGTTACAGGCACAGTGAGGCACATGAGGCATGTTACAGGCACAGTAAGGCATGTTACAGGCAAAGTGAGGCATGTTACAGGCACAGTGAGGCACGTGAGGCATGTTACAGGCACAGTGAGGCATGTTACAGGCACAGTGAGTCACGTTACAGGCATGTTACAGGCACAGTGAGGCATGTTACAGGCACAGTGAGGCATGAGGCATGTTACAGGCACAGTAAGGCATGTGAGGCATGTTACAGGCACAGTGAGGCATGTATGATGGCACAGTGAGGCACTGTGCCATCATACATGCCTCACTGTGCCTGTAAAATGCCTCGACAACAATCTCCCTACCTTCTCCTGTTCTCCATATCTGTCAGACATCGGCGCCCATCCTCCATTATTCAAAATCCGCGCCTCCTCCTAAGGTTGTTCCGTGATAGGCGGAACAGTAATTATCCCAGCAGAGCCTCTGTTCAGTGTTCCGCCTATCATGGATGTCCTCTCGTCCGAGGCCGAGGCTGAGGATGAGAAGGCTTCCGTGATAGGCTGAACACTAAACAAAGGTACTGCTGGGAAAATTAGTGTTCTACCTATCACGGACGGAACAGTCAGATGTGGAGGCGCAGGTTTTGATAATGGACGGTAACGGCTGCTGCTGAGTGCTGACACAGGTAAGTAATTGCGGTAACGCCGCCATTGTAATGGGAACGGCGTTTCCACAAGGGTAATAGTAATCTGGTAGATTACTCGTTACCTTCAAACAGGCTTCCGTTAGGTAACGGCGTTTATTTAAACGCCGTTACATACAACAGTGGTGGTCACTAATCAAGGAGGTGTGATTACTGTGTGTCTAAAACCCTTTCAGAACCAATCACTTTTGTTTTACAAACCATTACTGCCCTCTATTGGCTTTGTGTCTCTGTACATCACAGAAGTATGAAAAAGTATGCAAAAACTAAACTGAAACTGCAGGTACATTATATGATTGATTTTTATCTATTTTTAATCATTTTTAAAAGGAATCAGTTAACTATTATGGCCCAGATTCAGGTACATCTGCGCATTATTAGACCGGCGTAGCGCACCGCCTTTACGTTAGACTTGCGCAATTTTGCCGCGTAATCACCCTATTCTCGTAGCTTTTGCGCAGGAAATTGCGCATACGTAACGTTTTTTCAGAGGCGTAAGGAGGAGCAATACAAATTGGGAAGGACGTGGGCGTGTTACATTGAAATGAGCCGTGACCCCATGCAAATGAAGGGCCGGCCGGCTCGCGCATGCGCGCTTGAACGAGACCATGTCAGCTCCGATGTGCGCATGCTCACAACTCGGGAGCGGCGCAATCAGTGAAATTGGAAATGGACTAGTGCAACGTTGTGAACTACGCAAACAGTATAAATAGACACACACAAACGCACTTCCTTTGCAAAAGTACATCCCTTTGTCCCTTCCCATTTAACCAAGTGCTTTTGTTCTTGTTGTTCGTTGTGGTGTGTTTTGTAGTTGTCAGATTAGTGTTCTGTGTGATCAGGTGTTTGTTAGTAGATTTTTGAAAGTGGTTTTTGATAAGTGTTTGAGAGACTGTTTGTTTGATTGATATATTTTTTTTTGTTTCTTTTCCTGCTGTATTTTTGTTTTGTTTTTTGGGGACTGTTTCTTGGTGAGTAGTTTTCTCTCTGTGTGTGTGTGTTTTTTTGTGATTGGTTGTGCTTGTTTGTGTGCATGAATTTTGTTGACTGGGACTGTTTTTTTTTGGAAGGATGACTGAGAGAAAACGAAAGCTGAATTTTACAGTTGTGGAAAAACAGATTCTTGCCCCGGCCATTAGCGAGTATGGGCGTTACCTCCACGGCCCAGAGAGTGCCAACACCACCCCGGCCAGGAGGAGGGAGATTTTGGATAGGATCACTGACCAGGTGAATTCAGCGGGGCAGGGGGAGACACGGACCAGGTCTGGGATTGACAAAAAAATCAATGACCTCCGGCGTCTGGTCAAAAAGAAGTTGGCCAGAATGCATGCCCATGCCAGGGGCACAGGAGGGGGCCCACCATGCCATATTAGCCTGACAGCGGAGGAGCGTGCGGTGGCCCTGACCTTTCATCGGCATGAAGTTGAGGGCCTGCCCGGCTTTGACTCAAGTCCCGAGCCCGTGGTGCCAGGTAAGTTGTTTTATTTTTTAATATCAGGTGTGTAGCATGTGTGGGGGAGGGGGTGAAAGGGAATATGTGGCAAGTGTGTGGATCCTCCAACCTGTGAATGTTTTGTGTCATCCACAGATGTGCAGGAGGGTGCAGGGCCATCTGGCCTGACCGCACCAACCCCAGGACAGCAGCCTAATGAGGCCCCCCCAACAAGGCCGGAGTCCGCGTAGGAGGTTCAACAGGAGCAGGACAATCATGAGGAGGAGGAGAATCATGAGGAGGAGGAGTCCATGTCAGGCACTGGACGTTTGGGTTTTGAGGACTCCTCCCCTCTGGCTAAGGGGGAGCCCCCCCTCCTCCCCCAACATGGCTCCCCTCACAAGGGCCTCCCCTTCTCCCCGGCCACAAGCATCAGCTGGAGGCAGGATGTCATCCCAGACCACCAGGGGGTTGGCCGATCTCCTGCCCGCCACTCTGAGAAGGGACCAGTTCCTCCAGACCCGCCATCTGAGGAGAGCCTGTCCTCCATCAAGGATACGCTGGGGAACCTGGACTCCCACTCCCGGGCTTTCACAACCTGCCTAAACGAACTGCAGATGACATCAGCAGGCGTTGGGCAGGATGTGAGGGCCCTTACCTTGGCTATCCAGGCCAACACGGCAACACTTGGTGCTGCCCTGGACAGAATTGCCGTGGCCTTGGAGGGCAGGCCACCAGGTGGCTGATCCTCCTTCCCCGGTTTTACCCCTTCCCCATGAGTCTCCCCTGAGAAGCCGGGGCCGTGGCCGGGGGCGCCCCAGGCGTGGCTCACGCAGAGGGCAGTAATTTGTTTTTCCCCCATTTTTTTTTTTTGTCTTTTTTTTTGTCATTTTTTTTTTTTTTCTGGAAATTTTTTGCTTTTGCTGGTCCTTTTTTTTTTTTGTGTGTTGTGAATGCTGTGTGAATGTGGGGGTGACATTCCTGCCGGAAAAGGGGTGTCACCCTCTATTTTGGTGGAGAAGGGTTCCCCAGGACCAGGGAGAAGTGATCCCCAGGTCCGTGTGATTGGTGTATGAATGTTCAGTGACATAATTGGAGCCTTGGCGTGGCGTTGCTGCTCACAAGTCCAGCATGGTGGACTGGTGCCAATCCAATTTGATGTGGATGTGGGGTGTCTGTGCTAGGGACCACAGTGGTGTGCATGCATGCATTCACATTGTGCCATGATTAATGTGTATGTTTAACGTGCAAAGATGCCCAATGTGAGCTGTCTCCTGGCTGCTCTTCCCTCAGAAGACGGGGTAGCCTCGGTTAGGGGGGGATTGTCTGGTTCAGGGGTCAGGTCATCACGTAGGTCAATCTGCAGGCCCTTTCTTTCTGCAAAGTTGTGCAGCATGCAACATGCACCGATGATCTGGCACACAAAGTTTGGGGAATACAAGAGGGTACCCCCAGACTTATCCAGGCATCGGAAACGTGACTTTAGGAGGCCAAAGGTGCGCTCCACCACTGCTCGTGTTTGGGCATGTGCTTGATTGTATCTTTCCTCTCCTGGGGTTTGGGGGTTCCGGATAGGAGTCATATAATGGGGTCCCAGTGGATATGCAGAGTCACCTGTAAGGGAAAAGACAGGAGGATGTTAGTCATGCATGTGCCCCTTGTGATGTGCATCATGGGAGGGGATAGTCATGCCTGCCACCCATGTCACTCACCAACCAGCCAGCTGTCCCCATACACGTTCTGATCGAATTCCAATCGGATGTGGCATTGATTGTATATGTAGCTGTCATGGCTGGACCCTGGGTGTTTGGCACGGACGTGCCATATGAGGCCTTGGGCATCGACTATCACCTGTACATTGATGGAATGCCAATGCTTCCGATTGCGGTACATGTGCTCTGTCTCCTGGGGGGGCTGGAGTGCCACATGTGTGCAATCAATGGCCCCCACGGTGCGTGGGAATCTGGCAATTCTGTAGAAATCTGTCATTTCCTTCAGCCGCAGCTCCTCAGTGGTGGGTTTGATGATTTGGTTGGCCATGCGTCTGAGGATTGCAGGGACAACCTGGTGCACACATCTGCTCATGGAGGATTGTGACATCCCAGCCACCACTTCACTTGTACGCTGAAAAGAGCCACTGGCAAGGAAATGGAGTGTTGCCATGACCTTGACCAGTGGCTGCACTGCATGTGAGCGGTGTGTTGGGCTGGTGATGTCCTCCTGCAAGGTTGTGGTTAATTCCAGGATGGCATGAGGGGTGAATCTGAAGATGCGAAACACCTCAGAATCACTCATGCCAAACAGGTCTATGCGGGTACGGTATATCCTCTCCCGTGCCATCCTCCGTGCCCTCATCCTTCTTTCTTCATCTGGCATGTTGGCATACATATTGTTGAGCAACACGTGTGAATGCTGAGCTGATCACTAACAGTGTTGCTTTATCTAACAAGTAGACTTTTTTTCTTTTTTTAGACCAGCTTTTATAAGCTCTAATTTTAGACAGGACATTTTGCTGTTGCGCACACCGCGTAGCCTGCGCTGCCCCAACGTTGTTTTGTGGATCCCCGTAAGTCCCTCATTAGCATATTTGACTAGCAAATCAATGGTGTGTCTAGCGCACTTTTGCGCGGAAGGATGCGCCAGTCTAATGAAATGGGACGAAACGCTCGATTTTTTGCGTATCTCGTTCTGGGGATGCCGCGCAACGAAACGCACGCGCACATTTAGACTTACGCACGCGCATCTCCTGTTGCGCAGGCGTAATCGCTCTGTGAATCTGGGCCTATGTCTCTATACCCTGTAAACAGTAATTTCAGCAAAAAAAAATTCCTTTACAACTCCTTTAAGCCTTATTATAGGCTTACCTGTAGGTACAAATAATAATAAGATAGAAACAGGAGGGATACGGCGCTAATGAATGAGAGAGCGAGATCAAAGATCAGATCAAGCTCAAAAAAGTTTACATAAACATCTATAATCAAATACATGTAAACGACAAAAAAAGACACCAATGTAACTTGTGAACAATGTGAATGCGCTGAGAATACATATAGTCCTTCAATGATATCCAATAAGGTAGAAAGAAAAAAAGTCCCAAAAGAGAGTCCAATTAATCATCCATGTGTAGAAGACGGGGATAGAATTAACTTAATCCACCGGAAAAGACACCCAGGAATGGTGATGTAGTATCCTTACCATGTATCCTGACCGCTAAGTGGGTCACTCTGGGCGCGGGGGTTTAAGGTCTCCCTCCTGACCCTCTGTACTGTCTCTATGGCGTTCTCTAATGTGGCTCGATGTTAACAAAACAGAAGAGAAAAGGGACCATAGCATAATACCAGAGATAAAATTTATTTGTAGCGAAATAAAACCTCGAAGGAGAAGGACGATCAGCTGCCGGCTTTACTAAAAACATTTGGACACACTGCTGTTTGACTACTTCTTAAATGTGAGTGCACCAGCTTTTATTTCGCTACAAGCTTTTTCTGATCTTTGATCTCGCTCTCTCATTCATTAGCGCCGTATCCCTCCTTTTTCTATCTGTTTAATTTTTTGTATCACAAATTATTGATACTGGCAGCTTTTACAACAATTATAATTCTTTAGTTCATTCTTTCTAGCTTATCTAGAGCAGTGTTTCCTTTTGGATTTTTTTGAACAAATAATAATAAAACCTATGAACTTATAAAAAAAAACAATATGAAATTGACTAAACAAATGCTTACAGTATATTTAGGCAAATTATTATAAGTGCATTCTTTGAAATACATTTGAATAAATAATTATAAATGTAATGTGTTCTATGGTTTGTAAGTATAGGTTTATCAGTTCATATTGCTCCCTGTTACGTAAAGTGGAACTTTAGGCCAGAATTAAAGATGGGCCAACAGGCAGGAATTATAATGCAGAAGAGACATGCTGTGTCTCCTCTGAATTAAAGTTACTTACCTGCCTGTCTGCCCCGTACAGTGAGCCATACCCTGTACAGCGAATCAAGAGATGGAAGCCAACTGCCTGATGATGTCAGCAGCCTGCGGGGAGCTCGGTGAGTATAGTTTTGCTTTAAAGAGGTTGTAAACCTTAAAAAAAAAAAAATACCTGCAAAACAAATGCATAATGAGTTAGTATACATTGCATACTAGATATTAGTAATTATGAAATACTTACCTTAGAACGAAGCCCTGCAGAACCATCTGCACACCGCTGACATGGCCGACATCTTTTTCGGAGTTACTTCTGGGTTCACGAGCTCTGGTGCTGTGATTGGCCAGAACCGCAATGATGTCACTCCCACGCGTGCACACGGAACCCGCCGATTGCGGCACAGTCCCTGAAGAGCCGACACGGGCGGATGTTACTTTAGAACGCATGTGCCACTGACGTATATGGGTTCGGTATACAGTAAATATCTCCTAAACTGTGTCCCGATACCGATACCAGTATCGGTATCGGGACCGATTCCGAGTATTTGCGGGAGTACTTGTACTCCCGCAAATACCCCCGATACCTAAATAGAATACTTCCCCCCCCCCCGCCGCTCGCCACCCGCCGCCGACCGCCGCTAATCCCCGTGCAACACAGCAGGCATTACAAGTTTTTCGTTGGTAAACTTGTAATACCCATGGCGCCATGTATAGACACGCGATTGGATGGATCCGTCCAATCGCGAGCAAGGGGGGAGTGTCTATACACGGATACGTGCATAGACACTCTCCCCTTGGTCGCGATTGGACGGATCCGTCCAATCGCGTGTCTATACATGGCGCCGCTGGTATTACAAGTTTACCAACGAAAAACTTGTAATGCCTGCTGTTTTGCACGGGGATTAACCCGGCAGCAGCGGCGGCGGAGGTATGGGGGAGATGACATGGCTGCAATATGTGGCACAGGACATGGATGCATATGTGGGGGACATGACATGGCTGCATATGTGGGGGACATGACATGGCTGCAATATGGGGCACAGGACATGGAAGCATATGTGGGGGACATGACATGGCTGCAATATGGGGCACAGGACATGGATGCATATGTGGGGGACATGACATGGCTGCAATATGGGGCACAGGACATGAATGCACATGTGGGGGACATGACATGGCTGCATATGTGGGGGACATGACATGGCTGCATATGTGGGGGACATGACATGGCTGCATATGTGGGGGACATGACATGGCTGCATATGTGGGGGACATGACATGGATGCATATGTGGGGGACATGACATGGCTGCATATGTGGGGGACATGACATGGCTGCATATGTGGGGGACATGACATGGCTGCATATGTGGGGGACATGACATGGATGCATATGTGGGGGACATGACATGGATGCATATGTGGGGGACATGACATGGATGCATATGTGGGGGACATGACATGGATGCATATGTGGGGGACATGGCTGCATATGTGGGGGCACATGACATGGCTGCATATGTGGGGGGACATGACATGGCTGCATATGTGGGGGACATGACATGGCTGCAATATGTGGGGGATATGACATGGCTGCAATATGTGGGGAACATGACATGGCTGCAATATGTGGGGGACATACATGGCTGCAATATGTGGGGGACATGACATGGCTGCATATGTGGGGGGGCATACATGGCTGCATATGTGGGGGGGACATACATGGCTGCATATGTGGGGGACATACATGGCTGCATATGTGGGGGACATGACATGGCTGCATATGTGGGGGACATGACATGGCTGCATATGTGGGGGACATGACATGACTGCATATGTGGGGGACATGACATGGATGCATATGTGGGGGACATGACATGGCTGCATATGTGGGGGACATGACATGGATGCATATGTGGGGGACATGACATGGCTGCATATGTGGGGGACATGACATGGATGCATATGTGGGGGACATGACATGGATGCATATGTGGGGGACATGACATGGATGCATATGTGGGGGACATGACATGGATGCATATGTGGGGGACATGACATGGATGCATATGTGGGGGACATGACATGGCTGCATATGTGGGGGCACATGACATGGCTGCATATGTGGGGGGACATGACACGGCTGCATATGTGGGGGACATGACATGGCTGCAATATGTGGGGGATATGACATGGCTGCAATATGTGGGGAACATGACATGGCTGCAATATGTGGGGGACATACATGGCTGCAATATGTGGGGGACATGACATGGCTGCATATGTGGGGGGGGGGACATACATGGCTGCATATGTGGGGGACATACATGGCTGCATATGTGGGGGACATGACATGGCTGCAATATGTGGGGAACATGACATGGCTGCATATGTGGGGGACATGACATGGCTGCAATATGTGGGGGACATGACATGGCTGCATATGTGGGGGACATACATGGCTGCAATATGTGGGGGACATGACATGGCTGCAATATGTAGGGGGGACATACATGGCTGCAATATGTGGGGGACATGACATAGCTGCAATATGTGGGGGACATGACATGGCTGCAATATGTGGGGGGACATACATGGCTGCAATATGTGGGGGACATGACATGGCTGCAATATGTGGGGGGGACATACATGGCTGCAATATGTGGGGGGGACATACATGGCTGCAATATGTGGGGAACATGGCTGCATTTGGGGATACGTTTTAAAAAAGTATCGGTATTCGGTATCGGCGACTACTTGAAAAAAAGTATCGATACTTGTACTCGGTCCTAAAAAAGTGGTATCGACACAACCCTAGTACCTATATTTAAGCCTTATTTTAGGCTTACCTATAGGTACAAAAACACCAGGGGAGTTTACGTTGTCTTTAATTTAAGGAAGATTATTATGAAATTCTTAATTTAACTGTACTTCACTAATTGTTTGCTATCTGTGATCCTTAATAGGTAACAGCCCAGGACCTGGCAATTGAGCAGGGTACAGTTTAACATTGGGATTGTGCATGGTCTGAAATGCATAAACAAAACTGCATCATTTTCCAATGGCAGAGAGTGAAACTTGTGGTATGAAATGGACTAACGTAAATCTCACTCATGAGAAATAGGTACATTCATATATTGTTTTATATGTTGGCTTAAACTATCCTTATTTAGAGCCTAGCCTGATTATCGGTCAGATACCTTTGTAGACTGAAGCAACCGTCCTGTTCTGCTGGCGCTGTTGGATTGTCTTTTACTGCTTGTTTTTAACTCATTTTTGTGAGTATAACTATTGATTTTAGTATTTTAATAAAAATTGTGTAACAGTATCACACTAGGTCGGTGCGCCCTCCATTCTTTTTTCTTTTTTAGTTCCTTTGAATTCCCACGATTCTAAGGAGGGCTGCAAGACTTTGGAAAGACACTGTACAATTGAATTGTATGTCCCCATAAGCAAGAAATACCGGAGCGCAGGAGATTTACATTGTTTTGCCATCCTTAATAGGTAACAGCCCAGGACCTGGCAATTGAGCAGGGTACAGTTTAACATTGGGATTGTGCATGGTCTGAAATGCATAAGCAAAACTGCATCATTTTCCAATGGCAGAGAGTGAAACTTGTGGTATGAAATGGACTAACGTAAATCTCACTCATGAGAAATAGGTACATTTATATATTGTTTTATATGTTGGCTTAAACTATCCTTATTTATTTATTATTTGTACATTGCTGTATGCATCAAATGATGTTTTTGTTGGCCACTAAAGTTTATTATAATGATTTGTCGATTAAGGTTTTTAAATAGCTCTGGTCTAGTTATTGTACTTATATTTAATACTGAAAGCAAGTTACAGAAAACATCTGCCTTGACATCATTATAATAAGCCTTGTTAACCTACAGCATTGCTCATTCAGCTTGCCATCATTTCATTACTATTGTCCTTATTTACTTACTTTCTGCTCTCTTAGTTTATAGTGAGTACTTTACTTGGAAATGCATTAGCTCTGTTGTTCTATCAAAATGACTGCTACTTGACCTAAAGCATGTATGATTTCTTGAAAACATGTTCTGAAGGAGTTATTAAACATAAATTACTGGCAAGATAAAATAGATAGAGATGAAAAAATTGAACACAAGAATACTGATTGTTCCACTCATTCTCCACTCTTCTCTTTCTTTATCCCCTTTTCTATATGTCTGAATTTTTCTCACATTATTATTTTTGCAACACTTCATTTCTCTCCCAGGAACCGACACGGAAGGTCCTCAAGTATACTGGCACTCGGTTGCGACTTCTACCCATCTCCCCGATGCGATTTCCCAGTAAGGAGCGGATCACGGTAGGTCTCTCTTTTATGTGCTCGTGCTCACCCTCTTTTGTCCATGGCTGATACACCTTCCAAACCAGTAGCCCTTAGAGTAGCTTCACATAATACCCAGGGTCTGAACTCCCCGTCCAAACGACGCAAAGCCTTCCAGAGTTATCACACACGGGGCCTTGATGTAGTCCTACTCCAGGAGACCCACTTCCCCAGCAGCTATAACCCCCCTTTTCTTCACCGTGGTTACCCCACCTTTTTCTTAGCAAGTGCTGAAACCAAAAAGAGAGGGGTAGCGATACTATTCTCCAAAAAAACCCACTTTGAACACTCTCTAACCATTACAGACAAAGAGGGCCGTTACATCCTAGTTAAGGGTTCAATAGAGGGAAGGGTCCATACCATAGTTTCCTATTATGCCCCCAACAGTGGACAGGCCAAATTTTTCTCCATATTACTCAACACACTAGCACCACACTTTGAGGGTCGGGTTATCCTGGGTGGTGACTCCAATGTCACCTTTGACACTATTCTAGATAAATCTAAGACGGGGACTCCCAGCCATAAGAGACCTCCTAAACAGAGCCTTCATATTGCACGCCTCCTAAACTCCCTGGGCCTCATAGACATTTGGAGGGAACTCAACCCTTCAGCAAAAGATTACACGCATTACTCGGCTCCTCATAAAACCTATGCCAGAATTGACCACATCTTTCTACCTGCACCAGACATTCACGCTGCCTCCCATGCCTCCATTCACGAAGTCCCATGGTCTGACCACTCTCTGGTGCTCGTTAGGCTCTCTGGTACTTTATCCTCCCCTGGGCCTCGCCCGTGGCGTTTAAACTCATCTCTTCTTTCTAACCCGGTGCACTGCACTTTACTGGAAAAGGAGATTCGGGAATACTTCGAGAACAATGACACAAACGATATCTCCCCCTGTTCTCTGTGGGGGGCCCACAAAGCAGTGCTTAGGGGGCAGATTATTCAACTTTCATCACAACTGAAGCGGGAACGTAAGGCTGACATTGAGAAACTTGAGAAAGAGTTCAAAACCCTAAGCGAGAACCATAAGAGTAATCCTTCTCAGGCCTCCCTGGCCAGGTTGGATTCTATCAGGTTAGCACTTAACATGGCTCTAACTTCTACGGCAGAAAAACACCTAAAATGGCAGAGTAGTAAACACTATATGCGAGCTAATAAGTTTGGACCACAGCTGGCAGCAAAACTCACTCCCAAGCTAAGGTCATATGCCATTCCTAAGATTAAGACTTCAAGCGGTAATTTATCTCAAAACCCTGTGTCAATACTTAAGACTTTCCAATCATTCTACTCCACCCTATACTCCTCCAACTCCCAACACCCACTCGCTGATCTTGACACCTTTCTGCAGAACGTCCCCCTCCCTAGATTATCAGATCCCCATCGCTCCATACTAGAATCTCCTTTCCAGGTAGCAGAAATCTGTGAAGTCATAAAGACTCTTAAAAAGGACTCGGCCCCGGGTCCTGACGGGTTCTCAAACCAGTACTATAAGACATTTTCGGAGACCTTGGCCCCTTATCTGGTCCATTTCTTTAACTCCTTGCACAGAGACTCTCCTCTAGACCCCTCGGCAAACTTGGCATTCATTTCAGTAATTCCCAAACCGGGGAAGGATTCGAGCGAAGTAAGCAACTATAGGCCTATCTCGTTGATTAACAACGATTTGAAGATAATGACAAAAATTTTAGCGAACAGAATGGCGTCCTTCATTGGCTCCTACATTAGCAAGGATCAGGTAGGGTTTATGCCGGGGAGGCAGGGACCGGACCAGATTCGGAGGGCAATAGATGTCATCTCACTTATGAGATCGGGTTGGGACGGAGGCCTACCCCAAGAAGGTTATTTGCTTTCCATAGATCTGCAAAAAGCGTTTGACACAGTGGAGTGGCCTTACCTCTTTGCCCTGCTGCGCAAGTGGGGCTTTGGCCCTGACTTTATTAAGACGTTAGAGGCTCTCTACTCCCAACTGATAGCACAGGTAAGATTCCAAGGTCACCTCTCAGAGCAATTCCCCATCAGGAAGGGCACGAGGCAAGGATGCCCCCTCTCCCCCCTCCTATTCGCGATAGCCATTGAGACTTTGGCTATCGCAATTAGAAATCATCCGGGTATCCAGGGGGTTCGCTGCGGCCGAACGACGCACAAATGTGCCTTGTTCGCAGATGATGTACTTCTCTTCATCACTTCTCCCCTCACCTCAACCCCTAATGTGATCCGCCTTCTTACCGAGTTTGGCAGCGTGTCAGGTCTCAAAGTTAACATGTCCAAATCTATGGCTCTCAATGTCTCCACGCCTCAGTCTCAAGTAAACAGCCTGAAAATCCACTTCCCCTTCTCCTGGAACCCCACTTCCATCCCCTACTTAGGCATCCAACTCACCTCACGACACGACCTTCTACACAAACACAACTATCCCCCTTTGGTTAAGAGGCTAACAGACGACCTCCGTCAATGGTCGCTGCATAACTTATCTTGGCTGGGCCGAGTTAATGCAGTCAAGATGACCCTCCTGCCTAAAATATTATATCTTTTCCGCTCCCTGCCCATCCCAGTCACGAAATCCTATATCACCTCTCTGCAGTCCGCAATACTACGCTTCGTCTGGGATAAATCTGGATATTGTTTTTCCAAATCCGTCCTGTTTAGGCCCAGATCGAGGGGGGGTCTGGGATTACCAAATCTGTGGTGGTACTACCGCGCGGCCCAACTTAGTCAGTTTTCGACAATCTATTTAAAAGGCCCCAAACCAGACTGGGTTTCCATGGAAAGAGCCGCTACCCCTGGGTTTACCTTAGATTTTCTTTTATGGACCCACCCTAAAACTCGCCCCCCAATCTTAGCGCCTACACTTTCCCACTCCATGGCTCTGTGTGACTCCCTACATAAACATAGTTCCCTGATTTCTCATTGGCACCCACTGGCCCATATCTTTCGCAACCCTCGATTTCCCCCTGGTATAGACATAGTCGCCTTCAAGTGGTGGCTTGACAAAGGCCTATACAGAATTGGCCACTTTTTCAACTCAAACGGACCTTTTACTCTAAGCTATTGCACTTCTAGACTTAAAATGCCCCCTTCCGAGAAGTTTAGGTTTTTTCAACTCTCCCACTTTCTACACCAGATTAAGAAAGCCAGCATAGAACTACCTTCGGTAACGCCCTACGAGCAGTGGTGCTCATCGGCCATGGACACGAGAGGCGGGATATCCCTGATTTACTCAGCTTTGGCCGAGCCTATGGAGAGAGCACCTTACATGACGAGCTGGGAACGTGACCTATCCCTTGACTGGACACTAGAACGCTGGCATAACAATCTGGCCCGCTCCTATAAAGGCATTTTGAATGTTTCGCTGGTTGAGGCGAACCTCAAAGTTATGACCCGTTGGTATCTGGTCCCCGCCCGCATCGCCAAATTTTACCCACAATCTTCCCCCTTGTGCTACAGGGGTTGTGGGCTTATGGGCTCCATTCTACATATACTGTGGGAATGCCCCAGAATCCGGTCCTTCTGGCATAAAATTTTCCGTCTTATCAGGAAAGTCACGGGGGTAGGGGTAGTTCCTGATCCCACCATAGCCTTACTCAACAACCCTATTCCGAAAATTCCCAGGAGCACACAATCTCTGATCTCCTTTATCCTACTGGGAGCCAAAATGACCATCTCTAAGGCCTGGAAATCCCCATCAGTCTCCTTCCCAAAAGCTAAAAACAAAATTTCTTGGATAATGACTAATGAGAAGATATCCAACATTATTCTAGATAATGTGGACGGCTTTAAGCTCATCTGGGAACCCTGGGCTTCCTTTGTTGGTATCCCCCTTTGATTTGATTTAATTTTGATTATCTGGGTATCTGATCTAGTTAACCTCACCTCTTTTCCTCCTCAGCATAAGACTCTTGCGAGTGACAGGCCTTCCGTGTACTTCCTAACCCTTGGTCCTTTCTTCTCTCTCTCCTACCTTTCCTATTTCTGTCTCTCTTCTACAATCGGTTCATCCTTCCTGGTATGCAAACCCTTTTTTTAGCTATCAAAGGGGTTTTGGACCTTATAGGTCCCGTTGGGTTTTTCCCTGTGTTTGTATATCTGCTTTACATTTTTGAATAAGGTTTACAGCACATCAAATGGTGGCGCCAGGAGTGCCTGGGGTACTCCCCCCTCTCCTGGTACATATGATTTCGAGACCCTATTGCTGTATAAGAATTCAGCCTAGGCCATAGTGCCTTACCATTTAGCGTGTCTCCTTGAAGTTTGTTCTATACTGCGAGCAGGTAATTTCATGGGACCACCTCGCACTATCTACTCCCGGGGCAGCATGATCCCTTTTGGGGCACGGGGTGGGGATAGGGCGAGGGCTCTGTCCCGTTTAGTCTGATACAACTTTGCTTGCTCTCAACTTTTGTAATGGTTCCTGTAATGTTTAGTCTCATTTCTGTTACAGTCACTGTTTGCTTAACTTTGTATTCTTTGCATAACCTTGAATAAAAATTATTATAAAAAAAAAAAAAAAGAATACTGATTGTGCTGGTCAGCCAAATATGAGGGCTAAAATATTTATCATGTATCATGGAAGTTAAGATTTTTCCTAGTTCAGCGCTTCTGGGCTATGGGTGGGTGTACTTAGGAGCACAGAACAAGATGGCCACGGCAGGGTTAATTTACCAAAGAAGAGCTTCTGGGTTCACTTACCTTGGTGAATATGGGTTTACTTTGGGTGTATTCCGTTTCTTAGGAATTTTCCATTAGCACAGAACAAGATGAAAAATTTCGCCACGTTCATTTTCGCAGAAAAAAAAAAAATTGGTTGATTTACCAAAGAAGAGAAAAAAAAAAAAAAACTTTTCAATTTCGAAAAGAGCATTTGTTTTCTAATCTGGTTGAAATATTTTAACCGTTTTTTTGTTCGAAAACGAACACGAAAAAAGGTTACCTTGGTGAATCGAAAACGAACGAAGGAATTCAACACATGAAGAACCTAACTTAACGAAATTTATTAAATGAGTGAAACGAAACGAAACGAAACGAATTTTTCACTTTTTTACTTTAAAGGAGTTGTAAAGGAAAAAAAAAATGTTTTGCCTAAAACTAATGGGCCAGATTCAGATACAATTACATTGGCGCAGAGTATCAGAGAAACACTACGCCGCCGTATTTTACCAGGCTCTACGCCGAATTCTGGTAGATTTTGTCCCTTACGGTACGGCGGCTTAGTGTATTTCTCGCCGCGTAATCGAAATACGCGATTAGGGGGCGTGAAGCATTTAAATTAGGTGCGTCCCCGCGGCAATCGAAATGCGCATGCTCCAATCAGAAATTTCCCGCCATGCATAGCGCGAAATATCGTCATTTTTTGTTTGAGTAGCGTCGTTTACGGACATTCCTATTCCCGGACGACTTACGTAAAAAATAAAAAAAGACGATGGAAAACGTTAAAATTAGACGCGGGAACTATGGCCATAATTAACATGGGCTGTCTAATAATTAGACCAGCAAAAAGCTGGTATAACTTTATGCGGCAAAAAGATGACTAAAGATGCCGTAAAAGATTGCGATTGACGTTCGTAACTTCGTGGATCGTCGGCAAAAGCTCATTTGTATACCCCGACGCGGAAAACGACGGTAAATCCACCCAGCGGCCGCAAATTTATTGCAGCCTAGATCCGAAGGCGTACGAACACGTAAGCCAGTCGGATTGAAGCCCGCAGCCATATTTTCATGGTTTGAGGTTTCAGAGTAGTGAAAAAACACGCGTAATTTGAAAGTACTCCAGTCTAACGCGAGATAGACAGGAGTAAGGGCTCTGTGAATCTGGCCCAATGTCTGTAAGGTAGACAGACAGAATAGTGTAATGATTCTGTTAAAAAAAGAATAAATACCTATTAAATTCGTTCATCTATATTACCTCAGGCGTTCTAGTTTCTGTTCTCTCATTCACTTCCTGGTTTGTGGCGCTCGTTCATGTAAGAACTACATTTCCCAGTATGCGTTGCAGCACGCCCAGTAATTCACACCTCGTTGAAGTCCTTAACACGTAGAGAGCATCCTGCCGCACAGATGTAGTTCCCAGGAGGGGGCGGGCACGTCACTGACCACCGCAGTAAAGCCTCCCTTCACGGTAGTGAGTAACAATCAGACAAGCAGGAAGTGAACAGAACAGAGAAGAAATAGAGCAACTTCTGAGCAAAAACGAACAACGAGGAAGTCAAAAGAGGAATGTCTGCAGGTAAACGATGCTTATTATGAAAAAAAAAATTCCTTTACAACCCCTTTAATCATTTAATCAAGTAAAAATCCATTTTTTTTTTCATTTCCTTTGACAATGTCTGAGCATAGACAGTAAAAACAGCTTCACTTTATTTACTAAGCTACAGTATCTCACAAAAGTGAGTACACCCCTCACATTTTTGTAAATATTTTATTAAATCTTTTCATGTGACAACACTGAAGACATTATACTTTGCTACAATGTAAAGTAGTGAGTGTACAGCTTGTATAACAGTCTAAATCTGCTGTCCCCTCAAAATAACTCAACACACATCCATTAATCTCTAAACTGCTGGCAATAAAAGTAAGTACTATTCTTTCTATTTTAAAAGAAATCCAATAAAATCAAATTGTGTTATAATTTTTTTTTTTTTCAATATATTTTTATTAGATTATTCAAATTTTTACAATAGTAGTAAATAAGATAGCAATGCAGTGTAGCATACAGAGGTGAAACAGTATACATCTTCGAACTCTCACATAAAATGCTGGTTAGAAGGTTGAGTACATACAATTCCGCATAAGTAAGGTAAAAGAATTCCTAAAAATATTTAATATATAAACAAGAATCAAACATTAACCTCCCTGGCGGTATGATTCTGTCTGGAA
This sequence comes from Rana kukunoris, assembly GCA_029574335.1. Lineage (NCBI taxonomy): Eukaryota > Metazoa > Chordata > Amphibia > Anura > Ranidae > Rana > Rana kukunoris. The sequence goes on along the minus strand of CM056051.1, from coordinate 456,294,733 downwards.
TTATGTACCAAAAGCGGTACAATTATTTGCATGGAAATTTGGCGTTTTATACTGTAGGCCTGCAATTCTTAGGAATAACTTGCTTAAATCTGTCTAAACAAGACATCCCGAGTATGATAAAGTTTGAAAAACAAAATCATATTTTTTTATATAATAAAAAACTATAAATAATTATAACAAATTATAATGTAATTATAATAAAAAATATTCAATAATGTAATCAACTCAAAAACACTGAAATTTCCTCAGTTGCAGAATTGTCGCTGTCATTATTATTTTTTTTTTATGACGAATTTCCCCACAAATCGCTATCGCTCAATTCTGCAAGTGATTAAAATTTATTATCGCTGTTTTCTAGCTGATCTAAAACCATTTTTGACATAAAGGGACACTTTTGGTTGCTATGGGCAATCTACAGTTTCCAGGCAGAAAGAACACTTTTTATTTTATAAAAGAACATGTAGGGCACTGGACAGACCACTAGGGACAAGGGGTGTGTGTATTTTTTACATACAGTACTGTAATCTATAAGATTACATTGTACTGTATGTAAAGTGTTTGTTTACATTTTTGAATTTGGCGCCGTTCTCCGCTTCCGTGCGTCGTAACGTCGCAGGAAACGGAGATCGGCGGCACACGGGGACGCTGTGTGAATCGAGCGAGCACTCGCTCGCTCACACAGCGTGGATGCTTCGCTGGATCCAGGAAGAAGGTAAGCCAGCGCGCGCTGCAGGCTCTGCATGGCTACCCCGAGCATGACTCGGGGATACCGTTCTTAGCAGAAAAAACCCACCCCGAGTCACGCTCGGGGATACCGCCAGGGAGGTTAATCATAGAAGGAAGGATTGAATTCTCCCGAACACCCCTTAGGGGATTCATAGTGTCCGGGAGGCAATCCCTCCTCAAGAAACGTCAACTAAACAAAAAAGAATAAATATTGGAATTAAGTTAAGTGATGTAAATCATGTCAGGTTATCATACCAGAGATTCCAAGAAGCCCAATGGATTGCATATTTGTGAAGTAAGCCTAAAGATGATGCTAGAATTTTCTCATAAAAATTATGAAGATTGGTTAAGTCAACAGCATCATCAGGAGATGATGGAGTAGAATCTTTCCATTTTCTAGTAATAGATAGTCTAGCCGCCAAGAGTAAGTGAGTTATTGTTTTTTTTAGATTGGCAGGGAATTTTTCTATTCCCAGGGATAACAGAGCTAATGCTGGATCGGGTGTTACTTGTGTTTGTGTTATTTCTGAAATTATATTGAAATTTTTTGTCCAGTAGTTGTCAAGTTTAGGGCAACTCCACAATATATGGAATATGTCTCCCTTGGTGGGACAAAGTCTCCAACACATGCTAGGGGTTTTAGAATCAAATTTGGACATTATTGCTGGAGTAAAATACCAACGTAGAGTAATTTTGGTAGATAATTCCCAGAGGGAGGTGCATTTAGAAGCAGATTGATTGGCTTTGCAAGCCATATGCCATTGGTTATCAGTAAAGGAACATCTTAGGTCTTTTTCCCACAGCAAATGAGAAGAAGATTTAGTAAATATACGTTTTTGTTGCATCAAATTATAGAATAAGGAAATGGCTTTTTTTTGTTGTATTGGTGATGTCAAATAGGTCCAAGCTGAAGTGTGAATGAACTTGGAGAAATGCCCTAGTTTATATAAACAATGCACTACTTGCGCATATTCGGAACAATGGATGTGTGGTAGGTCATATTCGGACTGTATAGATTGGAAAGATTTAATGTACCCGCTCGAATAAAAGTCCTGAAGATGGTTGATGCCTTTTTTATGCCAGGAAGCAATCAGAATGTGACTAACAAGAAGGTATAATGTTTGAATAGGGATCTTAATATCAACTTTGGAACCTGTCTGTTCAGAGGAAGTCAAAAAATTAAGCCATGTTTTAATGGAAACAGCCATTGTAGGTGGTTGGTGCGATGGGATTTTAATACCCAAAATTGCCCCAAATAACCAAAGGTTGGTTGGACTATATGTACAGTAACTGGATTCAATATTTCCCCATTGAGTCGTAGAGGTAGTGTAAAACAACTCCTTCATCTGTGTCAGAATGAAGGAATGATAATAATCCTGAAAGTCTATGTAACCCACTCCTCCATGCATACGATGTTTAATTAATTTGTTATGAGCACATCTGGATTTTCTTCCATTCCAAACAAATTTGGATAAAAGCGTTTGCAGGGATTTAAAAAAAAAATATTGGGAATAGGAATGGATAAATTCCGAAAAAAGTATAAAACTTGTGGAAGATGAATCATTTTAAAAGCAGATAATCTGCCCCACCAAGAAAACTTGTGCTTGCTCAATTTTAGAAGGTCTTCCTGCAATTTACTACTAAGGATTAGGTAATTATGTTCATATAGTGATTTAGTAGTTTTGGTGAGGTAGATGCCCAAATATGGAATCTTAGGGCCAGATTCAGTTACATCTGCGCATTATTGGACCGGCGTAGCGCACCGCCTTTACGTTAGACTGCTGCAATGTAGAGGCGCAATCACCCTATTCTCGTCGGTTTTATGCAGAAATTTGCGCCTGCGCAACGTTATTTCAGAGGCACAAGGCAGAGTAATACAAATTGGGAAGGACGTGGGCGTGTTACATTGAAATGAGCCGTGACCCCATGCAAATGAAGGGCCGGCTGGCTCGCGCATGCGCGCTTGAAGCAGACCATGGTCAGCACCTCTGTGCGCATGCTCACAACTCGGGAACGGCGCAATCAGTGAAATTGGAAGTGGACTAGGGCAAATTAGTGAACTACGTAAACAGCATAAATAGACAGAGACAAACGCACTTCCTTTGCAAAAGTACATCCCTTTGTACCCCTCCCTATACAGCAAGGTGTTTTTGTTCTGTTGTTTATTAGCATTTGTTTGTTTGTTTGTGACGTGTCTTTGAGAGTGATTTTTGTCTTTTATGTGTTTTCTTTGTTGTTATTTTGTTTAATTTATATTTTTGCTGGGCATTTTTTATTTTTGCTGGTCAAATTTTTATTTTTTTTGGTTCTGTTTGTGTATGATTTGGGAATGTGGGGGTGACATTCCTGCCGGAAAAGGGGTGTCACCCTCATTTGTGGTGGAGAAGTGATCCCCAGGTCCGTGTGAATGGTGTATGAATGTACAGTGACATAATTGGAGCCGTGGCATGGCGTTGCTGCTCACAAGTCCTGCATTGTGGGCTTGTGCCAATCCAATGTGATGAGGATGTGATGTGTCTGTGCTAGGGACCACAGTGGTGTGCATGCATGCATTCTCATTGTGCCACGATTAATGTGTGTGTTTAACGTGCAAAGATGCCTAATGTGAGCTGTCTCCTGACTGCTCTTCCCTCAGAAGACGGGGTAGCCTTGGTTAGGGGGGTTCCGTATAGGAGTCATGAGATGGGGTCCCAGTGCATATGCAGAGTCACCCTGAAGGGATAAGACAGGAGGATGTTAGTAGTGCATGTGCCCCTTGTGATTTCAGCATCATGGGGGGGGGGGGGGGGCAGTCATGCCTGCTACCCATGTCACTCACCAACCAGCCAGCTGTCCCCATACATGTTCTGTTCGAAATCTGTGGGGATGGGGCTCTGATTGTATATGTAGCTGTCATAGGGGTTTTAGAATCAAATTTGGACATTATTGCTGGAGTAAAATACCAACGTAGAGTAATTTTGGTAGATAATTCCCAGAGGGAGGTGCATTTAGAAGCAGATTGATTGGCTTTGCAAGCCATATGCCATTGGTTATCAGTAAAGGAACATCTTAGGTCTTTTTCCCACAGCAAATGAGAAGAAGATTTAGTAAATATACGTTTTTGTTGCATCAAATTATAGAATAAGGAAATGGCTTTTTTTTGTTGTATTGGTGATGTCAAATAGGTCCAAGCTGAAGTGTGAATGAACTTGGAGAAATGCCCTAGTTTATATAAACAATGCACTACTTGCGCATATTCGGAACAATGGATGTGTGGTAGGTCATATTCGGACTGTATAGATTGGAAAGATTTAATGTACCCGCTCGAATAAAAGTCCTGAAGATGGTTGATGCCTTTTTTATGCCAGGAAGCAATCAGAATGTGACTAACAAGAAGGTATAATGTTTGAATAGGGATCTTAATATCAACTTTGGAACCTGTCTGTTCAGAGGAAGTCAAAAAATTAAGCCATGTTTTAATGGAAACAGCCATTGTAGGTGGTTGGTGCGATGGGATTTTAATACCCAAAATTGCCCCAAATAACCAAAGGTTGGTTGGACTGTACAGTAACTGGATTCAATATTTCCCCATTGAGTCGTAGAGGTAGTGTAAAACAACTCCTTCATCTGTGTCAGAATGAAGGAATGATAATAATCCTGAAAGTCTATGTAACCCACTCCTCCATGCATACGATGTTTAATTAATTTGTTATGAGCACATCTGGATTTTCTTCCATTCCAAACAAATTTGGATAAAAGCGTTTGCAGGGATTTAAAAAAAAATATTGGGAATAGGAATGGATAAATTCCGAAAAAAGTATAAAACTTGTGGAAGATGAATCATTTTAAAAGCAGATAATCTGCCCCACCAAGAAAACTTGTGCTTGCTCAATTTTAGAAGGTCTTCCTGCAATTTACTACTAAGGATTAGGTAATTATGTTCATATAGTGATTTAGTAGTTTTGGTGAGGTAGATGCCCAAATATGGAATCTTAGGGCCAGATTCAGGTACATCTGCGCATTATTGGACCGGCGTAGCGCACCGCCTTTACGTTAGACTGGCGCAATGTAGCGGCGCAATCACCCTATTCTCGTCGGTTTTATGCAGAAATTTGCGCCTGCGCAACGTTATTTCAGAGGCACAAGGCGGAGTAATACAAATTGGGAAGGACGTGGGCGTGTTACATTGAAATGAGCCGTGACCCCATGCAAATGAAGGGCCGGCTAGCTCGCGCATGCGCGCTTGAAGCAGACCATGGTCAGCACCTCTGTGCGCATGCTCACAACTCGGGAATGGCGCAATCAGTGAAATTGGAAGTGGACTAGGGCAAATTAGTGAACTACGCAAACAGCATAAATAGACAGAGACAAACGCACTTCCTTTGCAAAAGTACATCCCTTTGTACCCCTCCCTATACAGCAAGGTGTTTTTGTTCTGTTGTTTATTAGCATTTGTTTGTTTGTTTGTGACATGTCTTTGAGAGTGATTTTTGTCTTTTATGTGTTTTCTTTGTTGTTATTTTGTTTAATTTATATTTTTGCTGGGCATTTTTTATTTTTGCTGGTCAAATTTTTATTTTTTTTGGTTCTGTTTGTGTATGATTTGGGAATGTGGGGGTGACATTCGTGCCGGAAAAGGGGTGTCACCCTCATTTGTGGTGGAGAAGTGATCCCCAGGTCCGTGTGAATGGTGTATGAATGTACAGTGACATAATTGGAGCCGTGGCATGGCGTTGCTGCTCACAAGTCCTGCATTGTGGGCTTGTGCCAATCCAATGTGATGAGGATGTGATGTGTCTGTGCTAGGGACCACAGTGGTGTGCATGCATGCATTCTCATTGTGCCACGATTAATGTGTGTGTTTAACGTGCAAAGATGCCTAATGTGAGCTGTCTCCTGACTGCTCTTCCCTCAGAAGACGGGGTAGCCTTGGTTAGGGGGGTTCCGTATAGGAGTCATGAGATGGGGTCCCAGTGCATATGCAGAGTCACCCTGAAGGGATAAGACAGGAGGATGTTAGTAGTGCATGTGCCCCTTGTGATTTCAGCATCATGGGGGGGGGGGGCAGTCATGCCTGCTACCCATGTCACTCACCAACCAGCCAGCTGTCCCCATACATGTTCTGTTCGAAATCTGTGGGGATGGGGCTCTGATTGTATATGTAGCTGTCATGGGTGTCATGGGTAGTGTCATGTGTTGGGCTGGTGATGTCCTCCTGCAGGGTTGTGGTTAATTCCATGATGGCATATGAGGGGTGAATCTGAAGATGCAAGACACCTCAGAATCACTCATGCCATAGATGTCTATGCGTGTGTGATATATCCTCTCCCGTGAAGAGTGAAGAGTGAAGAGTGAGGGGCTTGTATCAGATAAGAATATTGTATTAGATTAGATTAAATTGTAAAGTTTATATAAGCAAAAAAAAGTTTTCAAAAAATAAAAATAAAAAAAAATCCTGTGCCCTCCTCAGTGCCCTCCTCAGTGCCCTCCTCCTTCTTTGCTCATGTTAAAGTCAGTAGTATAGCTATGAGCATGGATGCCACTGGCATGTTGGCATACAGTTTGTTGGGCAACATGTGTGACTGCTCAGCTCCTCACTAACAGTGTTGCTTTATCTGACATGTAGACGAATTGTCTAATTTTATACCAGCTTTTATATGGTCTAATTTTAGACAGGACATTTAGCTGTTGCGCACAGCGCGTAGCCTGCGCTGCACCAACGTTCTTTTGTGGATCCCCGTAACTCCCTCATTTGCATATTTGAATAGCAAATCAATGGTGTGTCTAGCGCAGTTTTGCGCGGACGGATGCGCCTGTCTAACGAAATTACGCTGGACAAAAATAAATAGATTTCTTGCATATCTCGTTTTGGGAGTGCCGTGCATCGAAACGCATGTGCACAATTAGACTTACGCAGCGCATCTCCTGTAACGCCGGCGTAATCGCTCTGTGAATCTGGCCCTTAGTGTCCTCCCAGATATAAGGGAACCGATGTTGTAATAAAGTTCTGGATACAGCATCAATTCCAATGTTCAAAATGGATGATTTAAAAGCATTCGCTTTGTAGAATGAAACCTCACCAAACCAGGATAAAACTTTTTGGACTTCTGTTAGAGAGGAAAAAGGATTGGTTAACATTAAGATTATATCATCTGCAAATAGGCAAATTTTATGGACCTAATTACCGATATGAATTCCTGATATTTTGGTATTAGTTCTAATATGTTCAGCTAGGGGTTCAATCATAATATTAAAAACTAGGGGGGATAGTGGGCAGCCCTGACGGGTACCATTGGAGATAGTAAAAGGTTTAGAAAGAAGGCCGGAAGTAAAGACTCGGGCTGTGGGAGTAGTATAAAGGGCCAATATAGCATCAAGAATAGGTCCCATAAAGCCACATTTTTGAAGGGTCAGATTCAGGAAATCCCAATTAACTCTGTCGAAAGCCTTCTCTGCATCTAATGAGAGAAGCAGAGAAGGCGTTCCTGTCAATTCCACATTATGTATTCTATTTATTAGTCTCCTAGTAGCGTCTGAAGTTTGACGTCCCTTAGTAAAACCAGTTTGGTCCGTGTGAATCAGTTCTGGGAGAATGTGAACCAATCTATTTGCAATTAGTTTGGCGTAAATTTTCAAGTCAACATTGAGCAAGGATATCGGTCTAAAATTGGAAGGGGAGGTGGGTTCTTTACCAGGTTTGGGCAAAGTAATTATAATGGCCGATAGCATTTCATTTGGAAAGGAAGAGGAGGAGACTGAGTGGTTATATAATGTTGTCATGTGTGGGGTTAGTAAGCTCTTAAACAGCTTAAAGTATTCTCCAGTGCACCCGCCTGGGCCAGGAGATTTGGATGTAGGCAGGTTGTCTATGGTCTTAAGAATCTCAGCTTCCGTAAAGGGGGCATTCAACCATTCAAGTTGGTCTTTTGATAATTTAGGTAGTTTCATTTGATCAAGGAAAGAATTTATTTCCTCGCATGTTGGTTGGTGAGTGTCGGTATCCAACTTGAGATTGTATAAGTCATTATAATACGTACTAAATGCATCAGCAATGGACTGGGGATTAATACGTTTATCCCCTGAAATTAGGTGATAGAGATAGGCTATTCTAGTTTTAAATCGAAGGCCTCTAATGCGGTTGGCCATAACCTTACCCGCTTTATTGTTGGCAGTGTATGAAGTGGCTTTTAGTTTTCTTAGTTTAAATTCATAAGAATCAAGGAGTAAGGATCGTAAGTCATGTCTAAGTTTGAACATTTGGGATTGAAGGGATTGTGATGGAGTAGTTTTATTTTTTAAATCTACTTCTGCAATTTTGGTAGTCAGTTCATCTAGTTTCTTAATCCTTAATTTTTTAGCACATGATCCAAGTTGGATAAAGAGGCCCCGCATAAAAGATTTGTGGGCGTTCCACACCACCGCCGGGTCGGACACTGATCCGATATTGTCAGAGAAAAAAATAGCCAATTTCTGGTTAAGAAATGAAGCATTAGTTCTATTTTGCATTAAATAATTATTAATACGCCATAAGTATGAATTTTGTCTTGAAGTGTTATTAGCCAATTTAATACTAACGGGTGCGTGGTCCGACCAGGTAATGGTGTGGATGCCAGATTCCAATATGTTTTGCAATAACCATTTGTCAGATATGAATAAGTCAATTCTGGAATAAGTGTTGTGACGTGAAGAAAGGAACATGTAATCCCTCTTTGTCAAGTGACAACACCTCCATACATCAAACAGATCATTTTCTTTAAAAAAGCAGTTTAGTGATGGCGATAGCCTTTTAGAACTGGATGATGAATCAATAGTCACATCTGGAACCAAATTAAAATCCCCACATATTAGTAGATGACCTTTCTGTACCTCTTGAATTTTTTTAACTACAGACTTAAGAAATTTCAATTGTCCGTGGTTAGGTGCATAGATGGTAGCAATAGTATATAGGACATTGTCCAACATACAAACCAAAATAATAAATCTTCCTCCAGGGTCAGTAGTGCAGGACAATAACTGAAAAGATAAAGTGTCTCGGACAGCAATTAGGACTCCTCTTTGTTTTTTGGAAAAGTCAGCCTTGAAGATGTGTGGAAAGGACTTGACAGCATTGTGAAGTTGCTCCATGAGCAAAGTGCTTCTCTTGTACGCAAAGTACATCACAGTTATGAGAGATAGCAGTTTTCCACAGCGAAGTTCTTTTGGCCGGGTGATTTAGTGTTATAAATTTAAGCCAAAATGTATCCTGCTACATGTTATTGGTAAAAAATAAATCCCGTTATGTGTATAATAATTGGCTTACAGTGGGGATCGAAAGTTTGGGCACCCCAGGTAAAAATTTGTATTAATGTGCATAACAAAGCCAAGAAAAGATGGAAAAATCTCCAAAAGGCATCAAATTACAGATTAGACATTCTTATAATATGTTAAAAAAGTTAGATTTTATTTACACTTTCAAAATTACAGAAAACAAAAAAATGGTGTCTGCAAAAGTGTGGGCACCCTGCAGAATTTATAGCATGCACTGCCCCCTTTGCAAAGCTGAGACCTGCCAGTGTCATGGATTGTTCTCAATCATCGTCTGGGAAGACCAGGTGATGTCAATCTCAAAGGTTTTAAATGCCCAGACTCATCTGACCTTGCCCCAACAATCAGAACTATGGGCTCTTCTAAGCAGTTGTCTAGAAAACTGAAACTGAAAATAGTTGACGCTCACAAAGCTGGAGACGGCTATAAGAAGATAGCAAAGCGTTTACAGATGTCGATATTCTCTGTTCGGAATGTAATTAACCACTTCCCGACCGCCGCATGTAGATATACGTCGGCAGAAGGGAACGTTAAGGGAGATTAACGTATATATACATCTCTGCCTTTGCGCGGGTTGGGGGTCCGATCGGGACCCCCACCCGCTACATGCGGCGGTCGGAAACCCACGGGGAGCGATCCAGGAAGAGGGCGCTGCTATTCATTTCTAGCCGCCCGCTCGCGATCGCTCCCCGGAGCTGAAGAACTGGGAGAGCTGTATGTAAACTTGGCTTCCCCGTGCTTCACTGTGGCGGCTGCATCTATCGAGTGATCCCTTTTATAGGGAGACTCGATCGATGACGTCAGACCTACAGCCACACCCCCCTACAGTTGTAAACACACACAGGGAACACACAAATCCTACAGCGCCCCCTGTGGTTAACTCCCAAAGTGCAACTGTCATTTTCACAATAAACAATGCAATTTAAATGCATGTTTTGCTGTGAAAATGACAATGGTCCCAAAAATGTGTCAAAATTGGCCGAAGTGTCCGCCATAATGTCGCAGTCACGAAAAAAATCGCTGATCGGCGCCATTAGTAGTAAAAAAAAAATGCAATAAAACTATCTTCTATTTTGTAAACGCTATAAATTGTGCGCAAACCAATCGATAAAAGCTTATTGCAATTTTTTTTACCAAAAATGGGTAGAAGAATATGTATCGGCCTAAACTGAGGGAAAAAAAAATTATATATGTTTTTGGGGGATATTTATTATAGCAAAAAGTAAAAAATATTGCATTTTTTTTCAAAATTGTCACTCTATTTTTGTTTATAGCGCAACAAATAAGAACCGCAGAAGTGATCAAATACCACCAAAAGAAAGCTCTATTTGTGGGGAAAAAAGGACGCCAATTTTGTTTGGTAGCCACGTCGCATAACCGCGCAATTGTCTGTTAAAGCGACGCAGTGCCAAATTGTAAAAACGCCTTTGGGCATTTAGCAGCATATTGGTCCGGGGCTTAAGTGGTTAAGAAATGGCAGTCATCAGGAACAGTGGAAGTTAAAGCAAGATCTGGAAGACTAAGAAAAATATCAGACAGAACAGCTCGCAGGATTGTGAGAAAAGCAATTCAAAACCCACGTTTGACTGCACAATCTCTCCAGAAAGATCTGGCAGACACTGGAGTTGTGGTACACTATTCCACTATAAAGAGATACTTGTACAAATATGGTCTTCATGGAAGAGTCATCAGAAGAAAACCTCTTTTATGTCCTCACCGCAAAAATCAGCGTTTTGAACTTTGCAAATGAAGATATAGACAAGCCTAATGCATTTTTGAAATAAGTTCTGTGGACCGATGAGGTTAAAATATAACTTTTTGGCCGGAATGAGCAAAGGTACATTTGGAGAAGAAAGGGCACAGAATTTAATGAAAAATAACCTCAGTTCAACTGTTAAGCATGGGGGTTGATCAATCATGCTTTGGGGTTGTATTGCAGCCAGTGGCACATAGAACATTTCAAAAGTAGAAGGAAAAATGGATTTAATACAATTTCAGCAAATTTTGGATGGTAACTTGATGCCATCTGTGAAAAAGCTGAAGTTAAAGAGAGGATGGCTTCTACGAATGGATAATGATCCTAAACACACCTCAAAATCCACTGGGGATTACATCAAGAGGCGTAAACTGAAGGTTTTGCCATGGTCTTCACAATCTCCTGACATCAACATAATTGAAAATCTATGGATAGACCTTAACCACTTAAGACCCCGGACCAAAATGCAGCTAAAGGACCTTGCCCCTTTTTGCGATTCAGCACTGCGTCGCTTTAACTAACAATTGCGCGGTCGTGCAACGTGGTTTCCAAACAAATATTTTTTTCCCCACAAATAGAGCTTTCTTTTGGTGGTATTTGATCACCTCTGCGGATTATTTTTTTTTTACTATAAACAAAAATAGAGCGACAATTTTGAAAAAAATGCAATGTTTTTTTCTTTTTGCTATAATAAATATCCTCCAAAAATATATATAAAAAAATAGTTTTCCTCAGTTTAGGCCGATACGTATTCTTCTACCTATTTTTGGTAAAAAAAAAAAAAAAAACGCAATAAGCGTTTATTGGTTGGTTTGCGCACAATTTATAGCGTTTACAAAATAGGGGATAGTTGTATTGCATTTTTATTATTTTTTTTTTTTTTTACTACTAATGGCGGCGATCAGCGATTTTTTTTTTTTTTTTGTGACTGCGACATTATGGCGGACACTTCGGACATTTTTGACACATTTTTGGGACAATTGTCATTTTCACAGCAAAAAATGCATTTAAATTGCATTGTTTATTGTGAAAATGACATTTGCAGTTTGGGCGCGTGCCTGTGGCCCACGGCTGTGTACTAGTACAGGACGTACCTGTACGTACATGTGCCCAGCAGTGCCATTCTGCCAATGTATATGTGCAGGAGGTGGTCCTTAAGTGGTTAAAAGAGCAGTGCGTGACAGACAGCCCAGAGATCTCAAAGAACTGGAAGACTTTTGTAAGGAAGAATGGGCAAAGATACCTCAAACAAGAATTGAAAGACTCTTGGCTGGCTACAAAAAGCGTTTACAAGCTGTGATACTTGCCAAAGGGGGCAGTACAAGATATTAACTCTGCAGGGTGCCCAAACTTTTGCAGATGCCATTTTTTTGTTTTCTGTCATTTTGAAAGTGTAAATGATGGAAATAATCTAACTTTTTTTGACATGTTATAATTTGATGCCTTTTGGAGATTTTTCCATCTTTCCTTGGCTTTGTTATGCACATTAATACACATTTTTACCTGTGGTGCCCAAACTTTCGATCCCCACTGTATGTGATCACGGACAGATGTACACAGATGATCATGTACAGATAAGAGCAGGTGATCACGGACATATGTGTGCAGATGATCATTGGGACATATGTGTAGCGCCCCCTTACTTTCAGAAGGGACGCTATTGTAAATTTAGTGGGGTGAAAGACTTATCTGCTCTCACCCAGGTTGATTTATGCTAAATTTGGGTTGCTGTCAGCCCTGAATTGTCCTCTGGGTCATTCTGTGCTCAGGAGATGTAGCCTCATCTCTGAGCAGCAGGTGGCGCCAGAGGGGTTCAGGCAGAGCCACTTTTTCTCAGCAGCCAATTAGAGGAGTGTTTTCCTCACTGGGCATTCTGGGGAGGGGTATATCTGTGGCAGACGCCATTTTCCGAGGTTCTTCACGGGTTCCTGGTTCGAGGTGTGGCACCCACCTTCAGGGTGTGCACACATCACGGGCCCTGTCATCATGGCCTACCTGGCCAGGGCCCGTGCTACGCGGAGTTCCAAACTCTGGGCCTCATGGCTCAGAGCAACTAGAATTGCCAAGGGGCCCCAGTGACTTACTAGGTCCCCACACTTCAAGAGAAAGGGATCCTAAGCTGGGTGCTGTTCGGTGGGGAGTCGGTCTGAGGTGAGCCTGGAGGCAGGTGAAGGGCACAGAGAAATCCTTTGGGATCTAAGAGACCCGTCACTGACGGGTTGTGTGCGGCAAACTCTCAGTCGGTGGCTCCGTAATTATTGACTGAAAGGATTTGCTCTATCGTTCTCAAGTATCTGGCCTGTGGCATAGGCCTTTACTAATTTATCAGAGCCAAGTTGGTGGCAGAGACTTGTTCTTTCTCAGCATTCTCAGTGACGCTCTGGTTGCCAGGCCTGTGAGGGAGGCCTGTCCGGGTGGACTGCACCCACTCCAGCTGGAGTGGCGACGAAAGAAAAGAATACATCAGAGAGGCAGGAATGCTTCTGTTCAATATCCATAGCCTGAATCTGCAAAGTTATTCTTTTTCACCAACCTATCCTGTCTAACTCAAGTTGACTGTTGGTCGTGTTGGACTGAGAATAAAGCACTAAGAACACGTCAACCATTTGCTTGGACATTCCGTCTCTGCTCTCATTGTTGTTGCCATCATTATCCATAGACACATCAAAGGTAACTTAAATTATGCCGATCCCAAAAATCTAACCAGCGGCTCCTGCGGAGGTAGCGCTACATATGATTTTACTGTTACAGATGTGGGGGACAGGTGTTTTTACTGTGTGGGGACATGTGTGGAGACAGTGTTTTGGGGACTTTGTGTGTTTACACTGTGTGTGGACATGTGTGTGGACACTTGGCTGGTGTTTACTGTGTAAAAAGCTGTAAAAAACAGCTCATACTCACTGGCTACTATGATCCGCCCTCATCTCCCAACTGACAACTTCTGTGTGAGGAGAAGAGAGCCGTTCGCATAGCAACCGGCTCTCTATTTACATCACATAATGGCTGTGATTGGACACAGCTGTCATGTGATCAGGAGGGCCAATCACAGAGCCCTCTGGCCGATCAGAGATGCTCTGTGTCCGGGTGACACGAGTGCATCAGGATCACACCAATGCATATGCGCACCGATCCCCTTCTTTCTGAGGGACGTTCCTGAAAGTCCACTCAGAAGGAGGAAGCGCACACACCCGGCCGTATATATGCAGTGGCCGGGTGGGATGTGGTTAATTACAAAAGACTTCTGGTGATCACTGTCAATACATCCCTTCTGTCTGAAGGCCACAGGTTGGTCCCTAGGATTCTAGAACTTTCTGAATTATTTGAAGGCCTTCAGGCACATAAAACCAAAGAACAAATGCCAGTTTACAATAATTGTATGACATGCATGCATGGAAGGCAGAGAGATACAGGTTTTGTTATACCAATGGGTTGTATTTTTCTATCAAGTTTCAAGGTTCACCTGGCCAGGTTGGATTATTTTGAAAATGATATTGTCCATAATATTATAAAAACTGTATAATTTATATTTTTTGATATTTTTGTAAGCAGAATGGCCTACTATATCTCCTTTTTACTCATATAAAATGATGTATAATACAGTCTGGGAAATCACACCTAATTAGTATAAAAACTTTACAAATTACTGTTGACTGCCAATATATGCCCTTCAGATATTTTTTTTTTTTTATTAATTTACACAGCATAACATTACATAAAAATATGTCAATCCGGGGATCAGATCTTAGGATATCATGATGTACTGTTGCATCTGGGAAATCTTCTGATCCCCCTTATAAAATAACCATGCTGTATTGCTATAGAGGCCTCTGCTGACAACTGACAAAGTAGAACAACTTTCTTGATCACAGCACAGCCAGAAGGTGTCCATTAAATAAAGGCTAAAAAGAAAAAAAAACACATCCAGGAATCCATCATTACAAATTGTGTTTCTCAAAGTCAAGAGAAAGTGATATTAAACTATAAATGCCATTTATGCAGAGTCCATGGAAAAAGTGAGAATATGGTAATTATCCTTGGGGGAAAAGGCTCAATTTCTTTATATCTGAGTTAATTGTGTGTGTCCTTTACTTGGAAAGGAGAAACATCTTAGAACTCTGAAGGACAGATTCTAAACTTAGCAAGTCACTTGCGAACCTTGTCAGATGTCGGTGTGTGATTACAGTCTAATTCTTACAGGTATGGATAGGCAGTGAATGGCACCGTGTTCTCATTAGGCCCATGCACTGTGTATAACTGAGTGGAAAGGCATGACGCTATTGACACTGAAATCTTTCACTCTGCTATGAGATAGAATTGAGAAATCTCAACAATGACAGCTAATGGATGGCTGTAGACACAAGAGGGAATGGATGGTTTCTGCTGTCATTAAACCTCCCTGGACAGGCTATATAATAAAATTGTTTTTTTTTTTTTTTTAGTTTCCCTTTTTGTAAAACCACAAACTTTTACTTTGTAAGGTCATCAGTATATATTTAGGTTTAACTACTGTATAACAGGTAAAATTTTCTGGACATATAATGCACTACTGCTTAGGAAAGCTAAGCCATGAATATCCACCAAACTTACAATTTGTATCTGTTTTTTTTTTTTTTTTTTTTTTAGCAACACACTATACATTTTTTGTCAAGCACACAAGCACATTAGTCTCCAAGGTACAGCAATAATACATACTGTAAATAATTCTGAATCCCCTAAGAAACCTTTTATATGTATCTAAACCCAGGAACAAAAATGCAACATATTGCATCTTACTAGACCTTAGATGTAGTGGCAGCATTAGCCTTTTTTAATATATTTTTTTGCCTTTATATTTTTTTTTTATTAAATATTTTTTTTATTGCTTTTACACAAAAAATACAAACAACATACAACCAGCCCGTGTACATATTATAATTCACAACATAACAAATAACTAAAAGAAAAAAGGAAAACCATCACTTGCTCCCCCCCTTAATAACATAAAACCCTGAATTACCCCCCCTCCCCCTCTCACCCTATTACTCATTACGTTTATCTACTCCCATCTCGTCATTAATTCAAAAGATCTGACCACCTTCTCCATATCTTTTCAAATTTCCATGGACAACCTCTATGCAAAAAGATATATTTTTCTTTAATTAAGGTTTCCCTTATTTGTATTTTTCATTCAGCTACTGTTGGTGGATATGGGGATACCCATTTTTGTGCTATAATCTTACGGGTCTGCAATAAGCTCCTTTATTATTGATACTGTGATGTCTCCCAGGATCCTGGAATCATCCAGGATACTCAGAAGACATCCGGGTCCAGAAGCAACTTAATACTGAAGAGATTATTAATCATAGAAACAACCCCATGCCAATAATGATGGAGTTTTTGGCATCTCCATAACATGTGTATTAAATTAGAGGAGCTCCCTTTACACCTAGGATCTCTGCACTTCCATTCAAATAATTTCTCTGGTGTGTGATAAGCCCTATGCAAGATAAATAATTGTGTTCATTATAAAGAGACCAGAGGTATAGCTGACCGATGCCACTTCCCACTGTTCATCTGAGATTGACCCTATATCACTAGTCCAGGATGTCCTTGCTGATATATTCACTAATACGTGAAACTTATCAAATAGTATGTCATATAATTGTGATATAAGACCCTTTTTTGTTTCTGCCTTATCCAACAAGGCTACTACCACTGATTTACTAAGTTTCATTTCATGTGAGCGACCATGTGCTTTTGCATTTTTTATTTATTTGTTCTTAATAAATATGCAGAAGGACTGAACAGATTGTTCTTTTAACCTCCCTGGCAGTATGATTATTTCAGATTTTAGGTGCTGAAAGTGGTACCATTATTTTGCATGGAAATTTGGCGTTTTATATTGTAGGCCTGCAATTCTTAGGAATAACTCACTTAAATCTGTCCAAATAAGAGTCTAGTAGACATCCCGGGTATAATAAATTTTGAAACACAAAGTCATAAATTATAATATAATAAATACATATAAATAATATTAACAAATTATATAATAATAACAAAAATTATTACTTTACATTTTTTGATGACAATTCTGCAAGTGATTCTAGTTTATTATCACTGTTTTCTAGCTGGTCTAAAACCACTTTTGACATAAAGGGACTCTTTTTGGTTGCTATGGACAATCTCCAGTATCCAGGCAGAAAGAACAGTTTTTATTATATAAAAGTACATGCAGGACACTGAGCAGACCACTAGGGACAAAGGGGGTGTGTATTTTTTTCATACAGTACTGTAATCTATAAGATTACAGTATACTGTATGTATTGTGTTTATTTACTTTTTTAAATTTGACGCCGAGCACCACCCCTGTGCATCCTAACGTCGCAGGGAACGGAGCTCGACGGCACTCGGCACTGTGAATCGAGCGAGGAGGACACCACCTCGATCACACAGTGGGGAGGCATCTCAGGATCCAGGGATAAGGTAAGTAACTTGTGCCTGTGGACACTGTGAGGCGATCCGCTTTTGGTCCTGAATTTCCACCCCGAGCCAAACTCGGGATTACCGCTCAGGGGGTTAAAGGAACCTAATAAGAAAATAAAAAACAAAACTTTTACAACCCCTTTAAACCTTAACCAAAGGCAAATTAGATTGTGCAATCAGATTGTACATTTTGTGGCCAACTTAAAACTGAACTCCAAGCAGATATTAAAAAATGATCAGTGCAATTTTGTATAATCGGCCCCCAGTCATCCCTTGCTCTTGTACTGAGAATACCAGCATAAGTAACTAATCAGGCTAAGGTGAAGTGCAGTGACAGGGAACATCATGATAACAGGACAAGAGAAGGGTAATGGTGACTCATCAGTCTTCTCCTTCACTGCAAGCTGCTGGATGTATTTTTGACCAACCTCTGATGCTGCAGCGAAAGTTAAGAACCTGGTTGTCTCTTCCTGAAGAAAAGTCTGAATCACAAGGTTGCCTGCACAGAATTACAAATACCTTGGCAGGTAAAACTGTTGCAATGTAATCAGGTCAGCATTATATTTAGCCACTTGCCAAATATATACATTGTAGCTTCAACACATCAACATACCTGTGAGAAGGGTGCAGCATGGCATGTTGGAGAGCAGAGGTCATACAGAGACTGAGATGAATGAGAACAGTGTATTAAGAAAGCCCCAACAATGCACAACTAGACCCAATGGGTCCAAACAACCAGAGCCACTTATGAAATTTTAGCAGAGGAGCGTATCCTGAGATGATGCTGACACCTTTTGCAACAAGGAGTGGGAATGTGGCCTGGCCAGTCCACAGCCCAATGGTAGGCTTCCTAAGTGGAAATTGTCTAGTCCCTGCACTTTCCCTGCTCCTCTAGAACCTCTCAATGCTGCTATGCACTGTGCCTGCCAGATGGGGAACCTGTCCTTACACTTGCAGAATAGTCTTAAATAGGCACTGCCCTGACCCAAGATGGCGTCCAAGGTCACATGGGGCACCATCATCTAATCCGACAGCAGTTCCCCTGGAGACCATGCTCCTCATGACTTCCTTCCCCTTCTGCGTTACTGCTCCGGTCGAATGCCACCTGCAGTGGGGAGTACAGACTGCACCTGCCTACATACCAGCACTGTCCATCCGAAACTGCTTTGGCTTCAGGTGCCTGTAAATTGTGTGTGCGCGACTGTTCTTGCATCTGTTTGCGTCTTTTTTTATAAATGTGTAACTCATTCAAATTTACCTTTTGTTGCTCTTTAGTTTAGTTCTACAATACTTAATTGAAAAGCTTACAAAGCCTAACTTCTACACACTAGGCTATTATCGGGACAAAATGTACATGTTTGTCTCCCTACAAGACGGTAATTATGTATGCAACAAAGATAGAAAAGAAAGAGAAAAAACTATTAAAAAGAGAATAATGTGAAATGTTCCGCCTGTCATCATTATATAAATAGAATTTAAAAGAGTATTTTTTATTAATTTATGTTACCTTAAAGGATTTCAGAAGCGTTAGACAATAAAAAATGTTACCTTAGTTTTACTAAGACTATAAGCTGAATTTCCTTTCTATTTAAAATGAAATGTTTATAAATTCAATTATGCAATTATCTTTTCTATCATTATTTAGGAAACTAGCCACTTGTTAAAATAATTACGTTCCGATACATTTAACTTCTGCCTGCTACTGAAGTGAAAAAATAAAATGTTCAGTACATGCTACGACCAAAATAAATTAAGTTTCTTAAAGCTGGTGCCAGCATTGAGAACATAATCTTGTTTGATTTGCCTATAATTCAAAATACAGAACCATTTGAATGCATTTGTTTAATTTAAAAGGAAGTTATGTATGTGTATTATACTCGCAGAGGTGGCAATTTAACCTGCTTATAAATTCTCAACTCCAGGAGCCACCCAGGAAAACCTGAAATCATTGTTATTAATGGGTGTCATTTATCACCGTGTGCAGGGAATGGGTTTGTTTTGAATTGTTACCCATTTTAAAAATGAAGCCAAATGATTGGACTCTTGCTTATGTGTATTGCAGTGGAAAAGGGCTATTGGAATGTTTTCTAAAGGAGATGTAAAGAATGTTTAGAAGTACTTTTATCCCCTGCAGTCCAAAGGCAGTCAAATAATGGAATCAAGGATGAGAGGACTGTTAAATATCCATTCTAAACATGATTTGCAAGCATGCAAATCAGAGTGATCCAGGTCAAATCCAGATCCGATTACCTCATTTGTAAATGGATTTAGCGCTGCTGGCCAAATACAGCGGTACAGAGCGCATACACAAAAAAATAGGCAGGGGGATGGATTTAAGTGACGACTGGGTAGCTGATGTGAATAAGCAACACTTGCCCGGTTGTTGCAAAGAAACTGAGGTCCAAAGACAAAAGCCCATTTTTAAAGCAGTTAAATAGATCTCTGTTTTACCATAAAGTCTTTCCTATTCCCGCATATTTATTCTTTCTTTCCATTATGTTTTGCATGCTTTATGGCTGCAAATAGACTGTGCATTGTAGCTGAGACAAGTTTGAGATGCTTTTAAGGTCCCTCGGAATTTCTTCCTGGGATGTGTCTGCAGTTGAACTTCTTTTAAGATGCTTCAAGCTCCTCTTGCATTCCTAAAAATTGTATGATGATAAAAGCAGTTCTGATATGAACAAAAGTATAATAACATAAGTGTACATGAGCCCCAAAACTACTATTAATTCATCACTATAAGGCACTATGGCATTAATAGCAGGTGTTTGAGAGGTGTTAAAAAGACCCCTCAAACATCCATGCACAAGATACAATAGACAGCACATAGTGCTGTTTACACTAAGCGTTAGCGTTGCTTCAAAATTGAAGCCTAATGTCTAGTCTGGAGGCATTTAAAAGGCTTCAATGCCTCCCATTCAAGTCTATGGTAATGCCTCGCAAATGCAGTGCTCTCCACTCCCCCATGCTCAACACCCCTGTTCTTTCTGTCCCCCACAGTGCTCTCCAGCTGTCCCCATCGCTCTCCAGGGCTCTCCAGTACTCCCTATTGCTCTACAGCCGCCACCTTCCTGCTCTCCACCCCCCTCAAGTGCTCTTTGCTCCCCCTCCTCTTTGTCCCCTCCAGTGCACTCCAGCCCCCCAATGCTCTCCACCCCTTTATTTCTGGCCCCCAGTTCTCCCATTACTCTCCAGCCCCCACCCCTGTGCTCTCCACCTCCTCCCTGTGCTCTCCGCCCCCCTCAGTGCTCTCTGCTCCCCCCTGACCTTTGTCCCCCCCAGTGTTCTCCAGCCCCCCGTGCTCTCTACCCCTATTCTTTCTGGCCCTCTCAGTGCTCTCTAGCTCTCCTCATTACTTCCCAGCCCCCCCTTGTGTTAGCCCCCTTTCCCCAATGCTCTTAAGCTCCCCCCATCAAACTCCAGCCCCCACCCTTGTCCTTTCCGCCCCCCCAGCCCAGTGCTCACCAGCTCCCCCGGAGTGCTCTCCAGCCCCGGTGCACTCCACCCCTGTTCTTTTGGCCCTCCCCAGTGCTCTACAGCTCCCCTGTGATCTCCACCCCCTGTTCTTTTTAGCTCCCCTTCAGTGCTCTCCACTCTCTCCTGCTCTTTGCCCCCACTCATGTGGTCTTCATGTGTTCTCCAACCCCACCAGTGCTCTCCACTTCCCCAGTGCCCTCCACCACCCCTGTGCTCTTTCCTGGCCCCCTCACTCCCTGCAGCTCTGCTAGGTCCCCCCCCCTCCTTTCTCCCGCTGGCTGCTGCAGGGAATCTGTCATGATGGAGAGCGGCGAAGGTACCAGTATCATGGGCTGCTCAGTCTAAAATGCTAGCTCTATTTTTTTTTTTGTCCCAGTGCGGGTCTGGCAAAGAAGATGAGCAAGTACCCATAGCCTTGGAGAGAGAAGAGCTCTGAAGACCTCCCAGGACAGGCTGACTGGTGACAGAAAATGAGGGTGAGTAGAAGGTGCAGGTGGCCATGGACCACTCCATCTCACACCAAACAGATCCTCTAGAACAGGGGTGTCAAACTGGCGGCCCTCCAGCTGTTCTGAAACTACAAGTCCCATCATGCCTCTGCCTGTGGGAGTCATGCTTGTAACTGTTAGCCTTGCAATGCCTCATGGGACTTGTAGTTTTGCAACAGCTGGAGGGCCGCCAGTTTGACACCCCTGCTCTAGAAGGAGCAGAACAGATCCTGCTTTCTGCTGGCCATCATGCATATCCTACTCTCATGGAAGGTACCGTACTAAGCATCACATCTACAGACAGGGGGCACAGGAGTGTATGCAGAAAGGGACAGATCTAGGGATCTCTCTCTCCCACACCCTACCTCTTTCTCTCCCCCTCCCTCTCTCTCTCCCTGAGCTGTTCTGGGATCCCCCCTCTCCTTCCTCTGTGGAAGTGAAATGACTGAGTGACACCCCTCCCCATTCTCCCAAGGTGGGTCCCATATGTTTTATTGGCTGCATAGAGTGCCCTGGAAGTGCTGCTGATGAACTGTGTGCTAGATCCCTGCATCCATTTTTATTGCTTGATTTTTTTCCCATTATGGGCGTGAGTGGGGCCTCAAGTTTTGCCTAAGGCCTCTCAAAACCTAGAGCTACCTCTGCTGCTTAGCCATGACACAGTGGTCTGTTTACATGCCTCCATCATCTGTAGCCTGCTCTCCTGTGTCTCCTATGTTCTCTTCCCCCTCCCTTTTCTGCCAGTCTGCGTGTCAGCATCTGCCGCCCCCCCCTCCCCCTGCTGCTCTCATATTTTATATAAAAAGCTCCAATCCACACTGTAATATACCAAAAAGTGTCCCTGTGACTGTGTTATGTAGAAAAAATAAAAAAAAATATGCTCATCTGTATTTATATCAGAGCGGCTCCCATCGCTTAGCTGACGCATGGCTCTCCCTCTCTCTCCTCTCCTCCTCGGCTGACATCAGCAGGAGTGCTCGGCTTCGCCCACTGGAAACTGTAAGCTAGAAAGTGAAGAGAGCCCAAGAGCCAGCTGAGCACTGGGAGCAATTTATGTTACCAAGCAATTGAACAGCTGAACCTAATAAAGTGGCTGGTGAGTGTACATCACAAAAGTACAGTACCTCACAAAAGTACACCCCTCACATTTTTGTAAATATTTTATTATATCTTTTCATGTGACAACACTGAACAAATTACAATTTGCTACAATGTAAAATAGTATACAGCTTGTATAATAATGTAAATTTGCTGTCCCCTCAAAATAACTCAACATACAGATATTAATGTCTAAACCACTGGCAACAAAAGTGAGTACACTCAAGTGGAAATTTCCAAATTGGGCCCAAAGTGTCAATAATTTATGTGGCCACCATTATTTTCCAGCACTGCCTTAACCCCCTTGGGCATGGAGTTCACCAGAGCTTCACAGGTGGCCACTGGAGTCCTCTTCCACTCCTCCATGATGACATCACAGAGCTTGTGGATGTTAGAGACCTTGCACTCTTCCAATTTCCATTTGAGGATGCCCCACAGATGATCAATAAAGTTTAGGTCTAGAGACATGCTTGGTCATTCCATCACACTTTACCCTCAAGTCAGTGGTCGTCTTGGAGTTGTGTTTGGGGTCGTTATCATGTTGGAATACTGCCCTGCAGGCCCAGTCCTTGCAGGGAGGAGATCATGCTAAGCTTCAGTATGTCACAGAAGATGTTGGCATTTATGCTTCCCTCAATGAACTGTAGCTCCCCAGTGTCGGGAGCACTCATGCAGCCCCAGACCATGACACTCCCTCCACCATGCTTGACTGTAGGCAGACACACTTGTCTTTGTTCTCCTCACCTGGTTGCCATGACACCATCTGAACCAAATAAGCTTATCTTGGTCTCATCAGAGCACAGGACATGGTTCCAGTAATCCATGTCCTTAGTATACTTGTCTTCGGCAAACTGTGCATCATCTTTAGAAGAGGCTTACTTCAACTTTTTTGTATGACCATGTCGAAGCCTGTTCTGAGTGGAACCTGTCCTGTTAAACCGCCGTATGGTCTTGGCTACCATGCTGCAGCTCAGTTTCAGGGTCTTGGAAATCTGTTTATAGTCTATTTCATCTTTATGTAAAGCAACAAATCTTTTTTTTAGGGCTTAGGTTTAGGGTTTCTATGCTTGTTGCCTATACTGCGCCCTATTTTTGCCTGTGATCACTTTTTATTCTGTAATCATCGCCGGATGTTTGCACGCTGTCTTTTATTGTTGCTATTTTTTTAATAAATCCCATTTTTCCCATTTGTTATCTATGCCAAATGCCAATATTTTTTTTTTTAAGCACATGATTAGATCCTGAGGCTCTAATTGACTTCTACAGTAGGCTTGAGGCACAGAGTCCTGTGCCCTGAGCCACCCAAATTAATATTTGCTATTGTCTTCCTGCTTCTCCTCCCAGCCAATCAGGAAGCAAGTCTTAAGACCCGATTGGCCGAGAGGAGAAGCAATCGTATTGGCAGGCCTGGGAGTAAAAGCAGTGGGGAAGCCGCCATGGAGGAGATGCAGGAGCAAGTCATCTAAGATGTCTTACCTGGATAAGGTAAGTGTGGGGCTGGACGGGTGAGCGACAAAGGTGTTTTTTCGCCGAGCAACGATTGACTGACTGACGGGTGGTTGGGTGGTTTGTTCGCCACCCCCACCCCCACCCCAAAAAAATGGAGCACCAGCCACTGACTACAACCCTCAAGTTATATCACAACTGAAAAAATATGTGCTCACTGAAAAAACACACTTTTTTTTCTTAAAGTGGTCTTTTGCACATCCTCTTTTGCCTCCCCCCTCTTTTATACAGAACTGGAAAATGTAGTAATGTTGTTGGTAGCACAGTTTTTGTATTGCAAGGTAGCACTTCCTGCTTTCTATGTACACATACACACCGTAAAGCCCCGTACACAGGATCGGAATTGCGGATGGAAAAAGTCCAACTGACATTTTCCATCAGAAATTCCGACCCTGTGTATGCCCCATCGGAGTAGTTCCTCTGCACCCCTCTGCCAGC
Organism: Rana kukunoris; assembly: GCA_029574335.1. NCBI lineage: Eukaryota > Metazoa > Chordata > Amphibia > Anura > Ranidae > Rana > Rana kukunoris. Next base: position 456,270,499 of record CM056051.1, on the reverse strand, counting down.
TTCCTACCACCCCACCCCTGTCATATTTATCCCCCCTGCACCCCTCTGCCAGCTTCCTACCACCCTACCCGCTGTCACCTTTCATCCCCTCTGCACCCCTCTGCCAGGTTCCTACCACACCACCTCATCTTCATCCCCTCTACCAGCTTCTTACAACCCACCCCTGCCACCTTCATCCCTGCCATCTTCCTACCACCCCACCCGCCATCTTCATTCCCTCTGCCTGCTTCCTACATCCCCATCCCCTGTCATCTTCATCCCCCCTGCACTCCTCTGCCAGCTTCCTACCACTCATGTTCTTCATCCCCTCCTTATCCCTCTGCCAGCTTCCTACCACTCCACTCCCTGTCTTCTTCACCCCCTGTACCTCTCTGCCAGCTTCCTACCACCCATGTCCTGTCATCTTCACCGCCCTGTACCCCTCTGCCAGCTTCCTACCACTCCACTCATCTTCATCCCCCTGTACCCCATCTCTGACATCCTATCACCCCACCCCCTGTCATTTACAACCTCCCCAGTACCCCTCTGCTAGCTTCCTTCCACCCCACCCCCTGTCATCTTCATACCCATGTACCCCTCTTCCAGCTTACTACCACCCCACCTACTATAATCATCATCATTCCCATATCCCACCTCTGACATCCTACCACCCTGCCCCCTGTCATCAACATCCCCATCACCCCCCTGTACCCCACCTCTAGCATTCAACCATCCTATCCCCATCATCATCCTTATCTTCATCCCCTGTTCCCCACTGTCATCATCCTCCCCCTCTGCTGACATCCTACCACCCACCCCATGTCATAATCACCCTGTACCCCACCTCTGGCATCTTACAACCCTGCCTCCTGTCATTATCATCCACATCCATCCTGTACCCCACCTCTGGCATCCTATCACCCTACCCTATATCATTATAGGGGAGATATCTCAGCCTCTCATCCCAATGCTGCCACCGACACCCTAAATTGTATCCTGTCATCCAACCAACAGTACCCCAACAGTTGCATATCACACCACAATACGGCTCTGCCACCAAGTGAGTGGTAATGATTAGTGTTGAGCGGAATACGCCATATTCGATTTTGCGATATTGCGCGAATATATAGAAGAATATTCGCGAATATCGAATATTCGTGATATTTTATCCAAATTTTTTTTTCGCTAATGCGAAAATGATTGCGAAATTCTCATAAACGGAGATCATTTCCTGTATTACTAAACTAATATGCACTAAACACTAACTCTACACTAACTCTACTTAAAAGAAAGGAGAATAAGGGGGCAAAAGAAGGGCGGAGAAGATAATCGCGCAATATTCCTATTGCGCGATTATCTTCTCCGCCCTTCTTTTGCATCAGAGCCAATCAGAATAACTCAAATATTCGGCAAAAGGAATATTGCGCGATTATCTTCTCCGCCCTTCTTTTGCATCAGAGCCAATCAGAATAACTCGAATATTCGGCAAAAGGAATATTGCGCGATTATCTTCTCCGCCCTTCTTTTGCATCAGAGCCAATCAGAATAACTTGAATATTCGGCAAAAGGAATATCGCGCAATATTCCTTTTGCCGAATATTCGAGTTATTCTGATTGGCTCTGATGCAAAAGAAGGGCGGAGAAGATAATCGCGCAATATTCCGTTTGCCGAATATTCGAGTTATTCTGATTGGCTCTGATGCAAAAGAATGGCGCATCAGAGCCAATCAGAATAACTCGAATATTCGGCAAAAGGAATATTGCGCGATTATCTTCTCCGCCCTTCTTTTGCATCAGAGCCAATCAGAATAACTCGAATATTCGGCAAAAGGAATATCGCGCAATATTCCTTTTGCCGAATATTCAAGTTATTCTGATTGGCTCTGATGCAAAAGAAGGGCGGAGAAGATAATCGCGCAATATTCCGTTTGCCGAATATTCGAGTTATTCTGATTGGCTCTGATGCAAAAGAAGGGCGCATCAGAGCCAAAGGAATATCGCGCAATATTCCTTTTGCCGAATATTCGAGTTATTCTGATTGGCTCTGATGCAAAAGAAGGGCCGAGTAGCTGATGCGATTCTTTTATGTTGCCGAAAATTCGCAATGCGAATTTTCGGCAACATAAAAGAATCGCATCAGCTACTCGGCCCAGGGTCTCTCTCTAATCATACCAGCAATGCTTTTAGACGTCGATGGAGATCACTAGGATGTGATCTGTTTTAAAAATAAATTTGAAAAAATACGAATATTCGCCATAGCGAATATTCGCCGCAATATTCGAGTTATTTGCGAATACTCGAATATGCAATATTCGTAGCTAATATTCGCAATGCGAATATTCGTGAGCAACACTAGTAATGATGTGCTGTAACCCCTATAAAAAAATCAGTGATCATTAATAATGTGCAGTAACCTCTAGCAACCAATGAGAGAGTGATAATGATAAGCAATAACCTATAGCAACTAATCAGTGAGCAGTAACCTATATCAAACAATGGGTAAGCAGTAATCATGTGCAGTAAAATCTAGCAACCAATCAGTAAATGGTAATAATGTGCAGTAACCTCTAGTAACCAATCAGTGAGCGGTAATGATGTGCAGTAACCTCTAGTAACCTAACCAATCAGTGAGCCTGAAACAATCAGTGAGTGTGAACCAGATCTTTATATTTACATTATTAACATGTTTTTTTTTTTTGTTTTTTTTTTAGATAATTCTATTTGTGTCTTTTTTGGGATGTTGGGATAGAGAGCAAAATTGCTGGGGTGGGGGCAGGAAAATATTTGCCCAGGGTTCAATCAATAATAAAGATGGCCCTGGTGTCCCCGAGCTGGCCGGCATACACTTGGGTAAAGCCATGGAGGTTCCAGCCAGCTGTAACACCCCCCACGCACACACAGAGAACATCTCATCAGCTACAGGCAATTGCAGGCTCTATCGCCATCATGGCCTTCACCCAAAGTCGCAAACCACATTGCATGGCAGGAGTTGTAGTTCTCCACACCACACACTAGACTTAGCCCTCCAGTGCCTGCGCTCTTCAGAGACTACACCTCCCAGGATGCACTGCAGGGCACCCAAAGCGAATGTGTCAGCTTCTCCTGCTTGTAGTAGGGGACAGAGGGGTGTATCGAGGGATTATCTGTCTGAAATTGTCTGTGGCGGGATCGTCTGTAGCTGTGGCTCTAGTGTTGGGTAGCTGCTGCAGCAATGTGGTGTTACAGTGTTGTATCATCTCTTGTATTATGTCTGCAGTCTGACCATCTGTCAGGAGAGGTTATAGATCAGTACTGTGTGACTGCACAGAGGAGACCAAACAAAGAGATAGTGAAGTGAAGAGGTGTTTATTTACAAAATAAGTGGGGACAACCAGTGAGAAACAGCAAACAGTATATACAAACAAAAGGGGATACCGTATTCATAAATCAAGCCAGGCCGAGGTCATACACATGGGATGTCAGCAGATAGGTGAGGATGGGGACGGAACAGAGCAGGGAGAGGATGGATGGACAAGCTGCGGGGTAAGACTCCAGGGAAGACAGGAACCAGGATACAGGGCGGAAGAGTCCAGGCAGGGATCAGGATCAAGGATCAACAGGGTCAAGGCTCAGAATCAGGATCCAAAAGACAGGGTCAGGATACAGGCTCAGGTCAGGAAGAAATGACAATACCAGGGCGAGCTCTGCTTGAGCTCGCCGGGTATAAATAGAGCTGCTGATTAAGTTCATGTTACAGCTGAGCGCAAGAAAGGTTGTGTGCTCCAAACTGTCAGGATCCATCCGCTGGTGGAGGCCAATACTGCGTCCCAAAGGTGATATACCAGCAGGGGGAAGTTCTCCTGACAGCTCCGAACTGCCAGGAGACCCCTGCTGGTGGGACAAGGCACTGCAAGACAGAACATAAATAGCACCAGCGGATGGAACCTTACCTGACACCATCTTTTGTATCATGTCTGCGGTCTCTGAACATCTCTTGTAGCATGTCTGCAGTCTTTTCTGCAGTAATTTCTATCGCTTGAATATTTTTTTTCAGTTATGGGAGTGAGTGGGGCCTCATGTCTAAGGTTTGCCCAAGGCCTCACAAAGCCTAGAGCTGCCTCTGTCGCCAATTTACAAGCCGATCTCAATGCTCTGTCTAATTGGGTAACTATGTGGCAGATGAGGTTTAATGTTGGTACATGTTTAATGTTGATAAATGTAAAGTTATGCACTTGGGGGCTAATAATATGCATGTATCATAGAAACTAGGGGGGGTACAACTTGGGGGGATCTGTAGTGGAGAAAGATCTGGGGGTTTTGGTAGATCATAAGCTCAATAATGGCATGCAATGCCAAGCTGCGAGCAAAGTCCTTTCTTGTATTAAGAGAGACAATTTTGCCCCTGTTCAAATCATTAGTATGACCTCACCTGGAAAATGCAGTTCAGTTTTGGGCCCCAGTTCTCAAAAAAGATATCAGGGGAACTGGAGAAATTGCAGAAAAGGGCAACCAAACTGATAAGGGGAATGGAGGAAACTCAGCTACAAGGAAAGATCAGAGTAACTGAATTGTCTCACTCTTGAGAAGAGGAGTAAAAGGAGGGATACAATCAACATGTACAAATATATAAGGGGTCCATAAAGTGAACTTGGTGTTAAGTTATTCAGTTTACAGTCAACACAAAAGACAAGGGGGCACTCTTTACGTCTAGAGAAAAAAATGGTTTTATCTCCAAATACGGAAAGGTTTCTTCACAGTAAGAGCTGTGAAAATGTGAAACAGACTCCCTCCAGAGGTGGTTCTGGCCAGCTCAGTAGATTGCTTTAACCTCCCTGGCGGTGTTCTCGAGTCGGACTCGGGGTTAGATTTCTGTGCTACGATCGGTAACCCCGAGTCAGACTCGGGCTCGCCTCGCAGCATCCACAGAGACTGTTTTCTTACCTTCTCCGTGGATCCAGCGATGCATCCGCGCTGTGTGAGCGAACGGGTGCTCACTCGATTCACACAGCGTCCCCGTGTGCCGCCGAGCTCCGTTCCCTGCGACGTTACGACGCACAGGGACGGAGAATGGCGCCATATTCAAAAATGTAAACAAACACTATACATACAGTACACTGTAATCTTATAGATTACAGTACTGTATGTAAAAAATAAACACCCCCCCATGTGTCTAGTGGTCTGCCCTGTGCACTACATGTCCTTTTATATAATAAAAAGTGTTCTTTCTCCCTGCAAACTGTAGATTGCCCATAGCAACCAAAAGTGTCCCTTTATGGCAAAAATTGTTTTAGAGCAGCTAAAAAACAGCAATAATAAATCAGAATCACTTGCAGAATTTAGCGATAGCGATTTGTGGGGAAATTCGTCATAAAAAAAAAAAAATAATGACAGCAAAAATTCTGCAACTGAGCAAATTTCAGTGATTTTGATTTGATTACATTATTGAATAATTTTTACTATAATTATATTATTATTTGTTATAATTTTTTATAATTATTTATTATATTATAATTTTTAATAAAAAAAAAATCATACCCGGGATGCCTATTAGACTCTTGTTTGGATAGATTTAAGTGAGTAATTCCTAAGAATTACAAGACTACAGTATAAAACGCCAAATTCCCTTGCAAATAATGGTACCTCTTTCAGCACCTAAAATCTGAAAGAATCATACCGCCAGGGAGGTTAAGAAAGGCCTGGATACTTTCCTAAATGTACATACTATAACTGGGTACTAACATTTATAGGTAAAGTTGATCCATGGAAAATCCGATTGCCTCTCGGGGGATCAGGAAGAAAAATTTTTCCCCTGCTGTAGCAAATTGGATCATGCTCTGCTGGTTTTTTGCCTTCCTCTCTATCAACTGTGGGTATAGAATTGGGTATATGGGATTGTACGATATTTTTTATTTTGTTTTAATTTTTTTTTATGGTTGAACTGAGGCACTCACTATCCATTCCCTACTGTACATTTGCCTTCAGAAAATATGGGTTTTGAGTTTTTTCTGAAGGCCAGGTGATTCACCTCCATTCGGATGCTGGTTGGTAGAGCGTTCCACAGTGTAGGTCCTTGGACTGCAAATCTTCGTTCTCTTTTGGACTTGTATCTGGCTTTGGGTATCTGGAGTAGATTTTGGTCCGTGGATCGGAGAACGCGATTGGGGTTGTGACATTTTAATTTTTTGCATAGCTATTGGGGGGCATTTCCTTGAAAACACTTATGCGTCAGACAGAGTGCCTTAAAGGTAATTCTGTTTTTTACTGGCAACCAATGAAGGGATCTCAACTGGATGGACTTGTGTCTTTTTTCAACCTGACTAACTATGAAACTCCGATGGAATTCTGTCGGAATTCTGATGTAAGTTTGGCCATGCAAAAGCACGATCGTGTGTACGGGGCATAACTCTTGAGATTGCCCCTACACATTCCCAGGAGCCAGTTTTACCTGGAGCACATATGTGAGAATCACAGAGCATGTGCAGACTCACTGCAGGGTTCTGACAGGTCCGGAATACTGGATTTTCGGAATGGTGACGCTAAAAAACAGCAGGGGATGGGTAACAAATCAGAGGTGATGTTCCATCCTCTTTAATCTAGTACATTCTGGTTTATGTCTGTATAATCATATCTGTAACAATGTTCTCACTTTGTCACAATAAAAGCACATTCTTTTAACTTGCAAAGAGTTAATCTAATAAAATCCAGGTATTTTTTAGGTGCAAGATTATTCCAAACTGCTTCATGATAGAAATATTGCTTTCCCCCCAACGCATCTGCATTGGAAAGAAGCTAATGGTGTCTCAAGAGATAGTCAGATCGCTGTTTTATATGCACAGAAACCAGGTTGGGCATTTTTTTTTTTTCTAGCAAAATTCTTTCTTCTGCTAAACCGACTGAATGACTTATGGAGCAACCACAATGCCACGAGTAAGCGATGACGGATCAGGAAATTATACGCAGCCATAAATGACTTTCCTGTAGATGTCAAAATTATGGTGGTAAATGACGCCTTTTCATCTTAATGCTGTTTTTCTAGCGGTGAGGAATAATTGACCTACTGATAGAACTTTAAGAAGCCTCTCTGCCCGAGACCATTTTATGAGAAATTAAATAAATCAAAGTGGGAAAGGGGAGTCATATTGTCACATATAGTAAAATGGCTGCAATGCTTAGAAATTGTTATACTTCCCATGGGGCAGGTACAATATTGGCTACAAAGAGATCCCATATGCAAATATGTGCTGGAGTAATCCATATTAACTTGTCATCTTGTCATAGAACATTTTTCAGCTATACTTCTTATATATGTTAATCGAAGGACCCAATCTTCATAGCAAATAGTCTGTTGGAAGTACCTGCTGAAAAGTCATGGGCACTAAAACTGGTCATACGGGTATAGACTGAGCCAGAAGACATGTTATTTTCTAAGTTTGACATATGTCAATCTTCAGTACATGTCTGCATGTATCATCTGGTTAAATCATGCTGCCCTTCTACGTTTGTTGTCGGTGACAAAAATCCAGACTTTTGTGAGGAAAAACAGAATCAGTAATATGAGGATCCAACAGGGGAGTTGCTAGGCTAGAGCTCATAGCACCGAAGTAAAGAAAGTCATACGCTTGGACAGGCATATACATGTATATATATATATAAAGCAGGGCTCAGCTGTGCACATCTATGCAGCCTCACCTGGGCCCAGCAATGCTGCCTCACCTGTGCCCAGCAATGCAGGCTCACCAGTGCCCAGAAATGCACCCCCCCCACTGTATTGTCCTCTGTCCCCCCCATAATGCCCTCTCTCCCCTGCACCCCCCACTGTAGTGTCCTCTGTCCCCCCATAGTGTCCTATGTCCTCTGCACCCCCCACTGTAGTGTTCTCTGTCCCCCCATAGTGCCCTTTGTCTTCTGCACCACCCCTTGTAGTGTCCTTTGTCCCCTGCACCCCTAACTGTAGTGTCCATTATCCCCTGCACCCCTACTGTAGTGTTCTTTGTCCCCCCATAGTGCCCTCTGTCAACTGCAACCCCCTTGCAGTGCCTTCTGTCCCCTGCACCCCCTAACTGTAGTGTTCTCTGTCTCTTGAACCCCCCACTGTAGCTCTGTCCCCTGCACCCCCACTGTAGTGTCCTCTGTCCCCTGCACCCCCACTGTAGTGTCCTTTGTCCCCTTCACCCCCCACTGTAGTGTCCCCTGTTCCCTGCACCCCCACTGTAATGCCCTCTGTCCCCTGCACCCCACCCCACAAACACAAACTGTGTAGGTAGAACTTTTCACATTAATAGGCTGGTGATTGGTTGCTAGGATTGCCTGCTAATCAATCACATTGCTGTTTGATGTAAAAAGTCCAGCAGTTCCCGTCCCCATCCAGCCCTGTGATACTGGCCGCTTGTCACTGTCCAATGAAGAGGACAATAGCGAAAATGTCCTCGGGCTCGGTGCTCGCTTTCAGCAGTGGCGGCCCGAGGGCAGCAGGTTGCCAACCCCTACTCTAGAGACTCGGGGCTCTAGCCTCTGGGCCTCAAATTTGGGGCTATAGCCCCAGTAATCACCCCCTAGCGATGCCACTGGGATCCATCAAACACACATGAATGCAGCCCTCGAAATCCTCTGATATACTTGGTAGCAAACATTCCAACACATTTTAATCCGTGCAGATCTTAAGCCCTGTGCACACAGGCCAGAATCTCGTCAGGAAAAAAATGTTGTTTTTCCTGACGAGAATCTTGGCAAGAATCTCTTGCCACCCGAGTGTACAGACACTCAATTGAAAAGAACAGCGGTTCTTTTGAATGGCAAGAACGCAATGATGTCATTGCGTACGACGAGCATGCGCTTGTCTCATTCAATGCCGTCGCCACCTACCTATGCCTAGGAAGCTACCACACATGCGTCAAATTCATTTTGAGCGTGCGCGGGTTTCTCTGTGACAGGTAAGTATACACACTCTCGGGTTTTCTCTACAGGAAAACACTGCCGAGAATCACAACGAGAAAATAGAGAGCAGGTTCTCTATTTTTCTCGTCGAGATGATTTTAGGCAGTTTTCTTGACGAGAAACCTGAAAGCATCATATACATGCACTGTATACTTGGCAAGATAGCTCTGTCAGTAGTTTTCTCGCTGGTTCTTGTCGAGTAAACCTAGCGTGTGTACGAGGCTTAACTCATAGGATATGTATCGGAGCATTTGTGAGGAAATGTGCCTGTAGTAAAACATAATTTATTTCACAATACAGTTTTGCTCAAAAGTCTGCATACCCTAGTGGAATTTGTGAAAGTTGTGAAATCTAAAGGCTTCTTTCTGGCAGCTCAAGCATGCAGCTCATTTTTGTTCCAGTGTAATCATATTGTGCTCCTTGAAACAGCCACACTGTCCTTTTCCAGATTTTTTTTTACCTGAAGTTATTTGTGGGTTTTCCTTTGTATCTCAAACAATTCTTCTGGAAGCTGTGACTGCAGTCTTTCTTGGTGTACCTGACTTTGGCTTGGTATTAAGTGATCCCAGAATTTTCTACCTCTTAATAAGTGATTGAACAGTATTGACACACTGTGACACGTTTTCAGCGAAGGAAGGTCTGAAGTCCACTCTCTGCTGACGTCACTGCCATCAGTCGACGTGGGCGCCAGGGCTGAGTCCGGCATTCTGTGTCTATAGACGCAAATGCTGGACTTGGGAGCATGCCCACAAGGTAACCCCCTGGGAGAGCACTTCTCATAGGGGGTTATACGATGCAGGGAGGAGCCACAAGAGCTGCCGAGGGACCCCAGAATAGGATGATAGGCTCCACTCTGTGAAAAACTTACTGCACAGTGGAGGTAAGTGACATGTTTGTTAGTTAAAAAAAAATAGAAGCTTTACAATTAGTGTTGCTCACGAATATTCGCATTGCGAATATTCGCTACGAATATTGCATATTCGAGTATTCGCGAATAACTCGAATATTGCGGCGAATATTCGCTATGGCGAATATTCGTATTTTTTCAAATTTATTTTTAAAACAGATCACATCCTAGTGATCTCCATCGACGTCTAAAAGCATTGCTGGTATGATTAGAGAGAGACCCTGGGCCGAGTAGCTGATGCGATTCTTTTATGTTGCCGAAAATTCGCATTGCGAATTTTCGGCAACATAAAAGAATCGCATCAGCTACTCGGCCCTTCTTTTGCATCAGAGCCAATCAGAATAACTCGAATATTCGGCAAAAGGAATATCGCGCAATATTCCTTTTGCCGAATATTCGAGTTATTCTGATTGGCTCTGATGCAAAAGGAATATTGCGCGATATTCCTTTTGCCGAATATTCGAGTTATTCTGATTGGCTCTGATGCAAAAGAAGGGCGGAGAAGATAATCGCGCAATATTCCTTTTGCCGAATATTCAAGTTATTCTGATTGGCTCTGATGCGCCCTTCTTTTGCATCAGAGCCAATCAGAATAACTCGAATATTCGGCAAAAGGAATATTGCGCGATTATCTTCTCCGCCCTTCTTTTGCATCAGAGCCAATCAGAATAACTTGAATATTCGGCAAAAGGAATATCGCGCGATTATCTTCTCCGCCCTTCTTTTGCATCAGAGCCAATCAGAATAACTCGAATATTCGGCAAAAGGAATATTGCGCGATTATCTTCTCCGCCCTTCTTTTGCCCCCTTATTCTCCTTTCTTTTAAGTAGAGTTAGTGTAGAGTTAGTGTTTAGTGCATATTAGTTTAGTAATACAGGAAATGATCTCCGTTTATGAGAATTTCGCAATTTTTTTTTGGATAAAATATCACGAATATTCGATATAAGCGAATATTCGCGAATATTCTTCTATATATTCACGCAATATCGCGAAATCGAATATGGCATATTCCGCTCAACACTATTTACAATCACGTTAAGCTTTGGCAATAAAATCTAGAAACAGATTTAGAAAGTTCAAATGTGCACAGTAATCAATGTGCCAGTTTTATTAAATCTCCCTCATTGTCTACTGGCTGCATGAGTAGCTGTATTTTCACATACCTGGATTATCATTTTTATCTTTTGTATTTAATGTATTTAATGTTTTGTGTATGTACATGTGTATGGATGCATGCAAAAGTGTGTGCACACATATTATCACTACAAGGTGTGTGAAAAATAGTGGCATACACATGAATCACCCAATATGCATTGCAGCTGATTTCCTTTTTTGGATAATTGCCTGCAGTCAATTTAGACGATTGATGGCTGGAGCCACTGATCTTTGGAGCCATGGGCGTCCGCTCCATAGAGCAAGGGGGGTCATTTGCCCCCCTCCTGGAATCAACAGGGAGAGCCAGGAGTAGGGCCAAACTGGCCCTGGGGCCGCTTTATATGGCGACTGCAGCGCTACTCTGCTTCTGTCCACCAGCGCTCGTATCGTATGTCATGGAGCTGGGTCTGTGTGCAAGGTCCCGCCTTAGTTCGGTTCGTTTGATAGTCTTCTAGTGTTCTGCCTATCACACGAGCCGAACTAGGGGGGTGGGACCTTGCACACAGACCCATCTCCCTGACATACGATACGAGCGCCAGAGGACAGAGGGCGGGGAGCGCTATTTTATATCGTTTACCAGGCCTGTGCTTTGTTTGTTCCAACATCTGTTGCCACAGGTAACACTAGACTATTTTCTGATGTGTTTTTAGCAAGTCTGGAAATGCCGAGCAAACACAACACAGAGCTCTAGCCTACGGCATAGTTTCTAGTTGTCCCTTATTTAGAGTGCCTGTCCCTCTTCTGGAATAAAATCCATTTGTCCCTCATTCCAAAAGGTTCCTCTTTTAGATCTGAAATAAATATATTGTCAATATAGTGTTTAAGTCAAAGAAAATGGGTGCTGTGTAATGTAAAGGGGACCAGTGATACAGGGTGCTGTGGTACAGTTGCAGAGAGGGGGTACACAGTAGTGACAAAGAGATATTGAAAGATGCGGGGGGGTGTTTTTACATTTTAACGTGGGAGGCGCGCTTTTAACCCCCCGCTTGCGGTGGAAAAATGATAAAATGTGACTGTGTATCGCTGCTGCCAAAGCGATGTCAGCGGACGCCCATGTTTGGAGCTGCTATTTATTTCAGAGTTTCATGTCTGTAATGTGGTTATGACTAAGGCCTTATAGGCTGAACCGCGTCAACCATTCCTATTTGCATTTGTCCACTGTGGCTTGTAAATGAATCCCACTAATTTTAAAGAGCAAGGACCGGAGTGCAGATCATCTTTTCTTCATTACTCTACTCAGCCAACGACTGTGGATCAAGGACCCGGGAACCTTGCTTTCTATGTGATGTATGGGTAGTAGCACTGACTTTTTTGTTTATATTATGAGTAGCTGTATCCCGCCACTTGAAATCGACATCTTCTCCACATACTGTTTTATGGAATGGGCTCAAGGATATTATGGGAATGGAGACCCTGGTAGCAGAGCATAGCAATGATCCTGAAAAGACTTGCACTTCATAGACATGTTAAAGAGCATACAGGAACTTTGATGACTTCCGAGTTTTATCCCAGAGGTAACAGACCTACTTTCCAAATGGCTGGTTGTTGAATGTTAAGCGGTAAATCACCCAATAATGTATGCATACATTACCCAAATGTATTATCATGAGTAGTTGTTCTTGTCTTATTTATGTTTATTGCGAGTACACAAACCAAAATGTAAACATTGAAATCCTTTTACTTCATTTCTGTTTTCAATGTCTATTTTTCTTTCCCAACTCTCTCTCCCTCCCTACTCTTCATCTCAATCACAATACTCGCCCCCCCCTTTTTTTTCCCATATACAATATGGTTATTTACCATACTACATAATGTACATGTAAATCAATGATACTACATGTTACAGTACTGTGCTGAGTCTAAAACCCAATTTTTTTCTTTCGTCCGGCGGAAAGGATCGGATGAAGGCGGACAAACGGTCCGTTTTCATCCGATTCCTCATAGGGGAGAGCGGAGGAGAGACAGGGCGGTCCCTGCACAGTGTGCGGGGACCGCCCTGTCCGCCGACAGCTGAGCGGGACCCCCCGCTGAGCTGACGGACACGCACGGAGCGGACCGAAAAATGGGACATACTGTAGCATTTGCCCACAGGCATTCTGTGCATCCCTGTGCAGGCAGTCCAATTGATGTCAACTGGGACAAAGCAGCTGCATGGACACAGAAGCTGCCCCCAATCTAATATCTATGTGAGTGCTGGTGCACATCCCTTAACATACACTGTTTGCATTTGGGGCCATGCACCTCCATGGGTATCAGGTTTGGAGGAGCATCTGTCCTTTCAGCCACTGTGTTCCAAATAACATCAATAGGACTGCCTGAATGGCGATGCATGGAACCCTTGGGCATCCCCTGTGCAGGTAAACACGGCCCTCCACCAGCGTATGCTTTAGTATACCCTATGTAAACAAAGAGTAATGTGATTGAGAATGTGCCCCAAACATGCCCTGAGTCTCTGAATCTATTTGCTATGATTACTGTTTAACAACTCAGGCTGGAGTGCATATTTAGCACTTTTATAGTCTTTCTTCGTAGAACAGCAGAATTGAAAAAAGAAGGGTGTTTTTATCTTTTTCTGCTCATTATATTAAATGCATACTCCCTAAGGCTTTATCATGCAGGAAAATGTACACGTTTTGATAAGGTCAGTGCCTTGTACCACCTCACAGTGATGATAAAATGAGTGATTTCCCTGTGCAAACTCCGACATTGGTGTTTGTGTGATGGCAGTTAAGCATCCTGCGGCCTTCATTTTGATGTGTAGCTGTTTTATGCTGTATCCTTCCTTTGAACACTGAGGCCATTATCTGTGTGATAAACAACTCTCCATGCAATCCAATCTCTATTTTAGTGTGCTAGCCCTGCAATCCACTTTGGTCTCAAATGCCAACATATCTCCAATATGCAACACTATATGAACTTGGTTAACAATAAAAATTCTATTCCTCTTTCCCTATTCACAATGTGTTTCCATGAAATGAGGCTCTCCTATGGATTACCAGGTGTAGAGAAAAGTCACAAAGGAACAGTGCTAATAAAAAAGAGAGACAAGATTGCATTTCCCTAGACAGCCTACCAAACATCATGAACACACAAACATTTCTTTTCCTCTGGGTTTTCTGTGTGTAATATTGAAGCAGAAACAGTGTCGGAAAGCCAGACGAATCAACTCAGATTTAGGAGTTTACCGACGAGCATCTAATAGAAGCATTTAGAAAGTGACCATGCAGCCCAACAATGAAAACTTGTATTGACCTAAATAGCCTGGTAAGCATGAGCACTCAACAAACTTGAACTCATGCCACAGCATGTCCATGTCCATGGGCAACTCTTGTGCCGCGTACACACGATCATTTTTCGGCATTAAAAAAAAAACAACGTTTTTAAAAACGTCATTTAAAATGATTGTGTGTGGGCTTCACATCGTTTTTCATCTTCTGAAAAAAAAAACATCGAACATGCTGCTTTTTTTCACGTCGTTTTTCGGGTTGTAAAAAATTATTGTCTGTGGGCTAAAACGACGTTTTAAACCCGTGCATGCTCAGAAGCAAGTTATGAGATGGGAGCGTAACAGACAAAAAAGCGCAAAACGTCTTTACTAACAAGGAATCAGCTAAAAGCAGCACAAATGCGAATAGAACTTCCCCTTTAGAGTGCCGTTGTACGTGTTGTACGTCACCACGCTTTGTTCATCATTTTTCAAAAACGATGGTCTGTGGGCAACATCATTTTTAATGATGAAGTTGGAAAAACGTTGTTTTTTGGACATGCTGAAAAACATTTTTTTTTTTTTTCATGCCAAACAGCGATCATGTGTACGTGGCATAATACTTTTTCCAAGTTTCCCTCAGCAGCTACAAGAACAACATTAGAATACAACTAATTGCAGTTTGCAGTTGCAAGTAAAAGCTGCATATTGCCTCAGTACAATGTGTATTTAACTAGTATTGGTGTTTTTTACACCATAGTGTAGAAAAAGAGGTTCTGTTTACTAGTTGTTAAAATAACCCCATCTAATTAAGAGAGAAAGTGTTGTTTTTTCAGTTGAAGAGTTAATTCTGCAGTTGCAGTTGGCAGCATGTGAGAGATAACTAATTCCTGCTTATGAAGAATTTACAGTTGCCAGTTTTTGAGGGAACGTAGAACCAGAGACTATGTTCGCCCAGGATATTCTAGGCTTCTAGAGATCCTGGTGCTTCAAAAGAGGCCATGATGGCATGAGAATGTTAAACAGCAAAGAATGCATCATCTGGTGTAACTCTTTTGCCATGAAGGAGTGTGTCTAATCTGTAGATTACGATGTTATTATAGTTTGAACACAAAAGATCTTCTGTAGGACCTAAGCAGATGAATGATTGTACACTATATTCAATTGTGATAGCAAAAGATCTGAGAGGTGGGAAGCAGTGTCGTTGCTAGGGGGTGACTACTGGGGCTCATAGCACTAAGACTCTAGGGCAGGGGTCGGAAACCAGCGGCTCTTGGCACCGCCAGAGCTGAATGTCTTCTTCATCGGACAGCGGCAAACGGCCAGTATCACAGGGCTGTATGGGGGAAGGATTTTCTGGAATTAACTTTTACATTAAACAGCAGGTGATTGGTTACCAGGCGAACTTAGCAACCATTCACCAGTCTATTAATGTAAAAAGTTAACTTCAGTAGTTCCCCTCCCATCCAGCTCTGTGATGTCGATCTCTGCTGCTCTGCTTGCTGTACACCTGTGTAAGGTAGGAGAGTTATACATATACAGTGTGTTTGTGGGGTGGGGTGCAGGGGACAGAGGGCACTACAGTGGAGGGTGCAGGGGACAGAGGACACTACAGTGGGGGGTGCAGGGGACAGAGGACACTACAGTGGGAGGGTGCAGGGGACAGAGGGCATTATAGTGGAGGTTCAGGGGACAGATGGCACTACAGTAGTGCAGAGGACAGAGGACACTACAGTGGGGGGTGCAGGGGACAGAGGGAACTACAGTGGGGGGTGCAGGGGACAGAGGGGGGAAAACAGTGGGGGGTGCAGGGGACAGAGGGCACTAAAGTGTTAGGGTGCAGGGGACAGAGGACACTACATTGGGGGTGCAGTGGACAGAGGACACTATAGTGGGGGGTTCAGGGAACGGAGGACACTACAGTGGGGGGTTGCAGAGGACAAAGGGCATTACAGTGGGGATGCAGAGGCCACTACAGTGGGTGGTGCAGGGGACAGAGAACACTACAGAGGGGGTGCAGTGCTGGGCACTGGTGAGGCTGCATTGTTGGGCCCAGGTGAGGCTGCATTCCGGGGGAATTGTTAAGCCTGCATTCCTGGGCATTGGTGAGACTGCATTCCAGGGTTCCACGCAGTTAATGCCAGGGTTGGGGAGGGAAGGTATTGGAAATTCTGTACAGGACACAGCCTCTGAGTGGCTTAAAAATATAGGGCCAGATGCGCTACACCGACATAACTTCGAGAGGCAAGCACCGTATTCTCAGAGCAAATGCGCCCAACGATGCGCCGGAGTAACGTAAATTCATTGGCGTAAGCCGGCGTAATTCAAAGTAGGAGGGAAGTGGGTGTGATCCATTTAAATGAAGCGTGACCCCATGCAAATGAAGGGCCGAACGAACGGAGCGTGCGCCATGATGTGGACATATGTCCCGCACCCCTCTGCGCATGCTCACAACTACGCCCGGCGTAACCCCTAAGATACGCCGGCCCACTGCCTACGCCTAGTGCATAAATACGCCCAGACATGCGCCAGTCGAACGCAAAATTACACATTGTTTTTTAGTTTGTGGTGTAAATACTTTTGCGCTGTGTCTTGCTTTGTGCAATGCCTGCTCCTAGGAAGGATAAAAGGAAGAAGAACTTCTCCCCAGAGGAGAGCTCGATTATAATCTCGGCCATGGAGAGGTACGATGCTCGCCTCCATGGAGCAGAGAGTGGCACCACAAGTAAGGCCAAGAGGGAGGAGATCCTGATGAAGATCATCGCACAGGTCAATGCCCTGGCTCATGAGGTCAGGACATTTTAAAAAAGATAAACGACCTGCGTTGTGTGGTCAGAGAAAAGCTGGGCGAGATGAGTAAGCATGCCAGGGGCACAGGAGGTGGACCAGCCAGTGCGATTAGGTTGACTCCTGAGGAGAAAGTGGTTGCCCGGTGTCTTCAGAGGGAGCAAGTGGAAGGCTTTGACTCAGTTGATCAGGCCTTGAGGACAGGTAAGTGTGTTTTATCTACTATCTGGTGTGGAGCATGTCAGGGGGTGTAAGGGAACATGTGACAAGTGTGTGGGTCCACCAACATGTGAATGTTTTGTGTCATCCACAGATGTGCAGGAGGGAGCGGAGCCATCTGCTGCCTGTGGCCGTCCCACGCCATCATCCCCAGAACATCCTGTACCTCTGGCTGACCCCCTGGGAAGCCAAGAGTCATTGGTGGAGGGGAGTGCCCAGACCACAACTCAAGAGGTGGTTCAGGAGGAGGTGGTCCATATTGACCAGGAGGTTTGCCTCTATTTGGAGGATTCTTCTCTCATCCACCCCCATCATCTACAGCCCCTCAGGGTCCAACCCCATCATCTCCAGCCCCTCATGGTCCAACCCCATCATCTCCAGCCCCTCAAAGGCCTCCCCATATGGAAGGACCCCAGCCACTCCTGGCCCCAGGAAGGCTACCAGGAAGACAAGGGGTGTCCCTGAGTTCCTGCCGGAACATCTCGCAAGGGAACAGGACCGCCAGACCCGGCATATGGGTGATGTTGTGGTGGAGATGAGACGCCTGGCAGACAGCCTGTCCTCCTTGGGCCCCTTAAGTAACACTCTGCAGGATGTTAGTGGGAACAGTGCTGTGATGGTCACCTGCCTTTGGGAGCTGCAGGCCACAACGTCAGAACTCGTGGCAGAGGTGAAGTCCCTGTGAGTGGCCATACAGGCACATACAGATGCCATCGAAGCGGAGGGGAGGCAGACGCGGCTGTTGCATGCGGAGACTAATGCGGTACTCACCCGCATAGCGGTGGCTTTGGAGGGCAGGCAGGCAGCCAGCCAGGGAGGGACCAGGGGATGCTCCTCCACCTGATGCCCCACCCCCCGCCTGAGGCTCCCCCCAGGCAACTGAGGGCCAGAAGCCTGGGCACCAGTCGTAGCCCACGCCAGGGAAAATTGATTCCCTTTTTTTTTAAATATGCTCTGGTGAAGATTTTTTTGTTATTTATGCTCTGGTGAAGATTTTTTTTGTTATTTATGCCTGCACACAGACAGTAGTGCAGGCTACAATGTGACTGGTGTGTGAATGTGGGGGTGACATACCTGGGTCGTCGGGGGGTAAGGTATCCTCACGACCGTGTGAATGTGGTATAAATGGACAGCAACACTATTGGGCCTTGGCGCGGCGTTGCTGCTCCTAAGTCCTACATGGTGGACTTGGGCTAATCCAATGTGATGTGGATGTGGTGTGTCTGAGCTAGGGACCACAGTGCTGTGAATGCGTGCATTGTCCGTGTGCCATGATGAATGTGTGTGTGTTTAACGTTCAAAGATACGTTCCACGAGGCACCTCCTGACTGCTCTTCCCTCAGCAGATGGGGTATCCTCGAACAGGGGGGGACTGTCTGGCTCAGGGGTCAAATCATCACGTATGTCAATCTCCAGGCCCTTTTTCACGGCAAAGTTGTGCAGCATGCAACATGCACTGATGATCTGACACACAAAGTTTGGGGAATACAACAGGGAACCCCCGAACTTATCCAGGCATCGGAAACAGGACTTCAGGATGCCAAATGTGCGCTCCACCACTGAACACATTTGTATATGTGCATCATTGTATTTTCTCTCTCCTCTGGTTTGGGGATTCCGGAATGGAGTCATGAGATGGGGTCCAAGTACATATGTCGAGTCACCTGGAAGGGAAAAGACAGGAGGATGTTAGCCGTGGGACATGCGTTTGAGGATGGCGGGGACAACCTGGTGCACACATCTGCTCATGGTGGATTGTGACATCCCAGCCACTGAATAAAAAAGTGAAATTGCGCAAAAAAACACACTTCAATCAATATAAAACATATATGTGATAAATATTGAAATATGCAATAAGTGAGAAATAAATTTAATTATAAAAGTCCATATGTGTCAAAAGTCCATACAAGTGCAAAACGTGCAGTGCACCAAGATGCTTAAACGTAGCTGTGCAGCTCACAGTAAAGTGCAAATGCTCCTCCGTGTAGTCGGCCTCACAGGCCTCTCACCTTGGTAGCATAAAACAATGCCGTGATAGTGGGTCAAATTGCCCGTGCCACTCCAGAAAAAACAGCCTCACAGGCCCCTCACCTCACTATAGACAAATAGGTGCATTCAAACAAATCATCTGGATAAATCCACCGATAGTTGATATTACCAGGAACGTGTCAATGGGGTTAATTTACTAAAGCTGGAGAGTGCAAAATCAGGTTCACTTCTGCCTAGAACCCAATCGGCTTCCAGGTTTTATTGCCAGAGCTTTAATTGAACAAGCTGAGGTTAGAAGCTGATTGGTTTCTGTGCAGACGTGAGCCTGAGTTTGTACTCTCCAGCTTTAGTAAATCAAACCCAATCTTCCTTAGGTCCTGCAATATTCCCCTTAGCTATAATACTCCGGGAAACATAAGGAGAGATAGGCCTCCAATGGTGTAGTATGTAATAAAGTGCAAATTTATTGAAACAAAGTAATCTCCTTACATCAGTAAATTAAAAGCAGGCATCAAATAAAACAAGGCGGCATCTGCCAAATATCTCACGTCACTTCCAGGTGTACGTCTGTATCCCTACGCGTTACGGCTCATGCCTTCATCTGGGGACAGCCACTACTCCACTTGTACACTGGAATGATCCACTGGCGAGGAATTACAGTGTTGCCAGTACCTTGACCAGTGGCTGCACTGCATGTGAGCGGTGTGTCTTGCTGGTGATGTCATCCTGCAGTGCTGTGGTTATTTCCTGGATGGCAGCAGGGCTGAATCTGAAGATGCGATACACCTTTGATTCCCCCATGCCAAAGACGTTCATGCGCGTTCGGTATATCCTCTCCTGTGCCCTCCTCCTTCTACGCGCCTCTGCACACACTAGTAGTGCTATGACCATGCCTGCTTCTGGCATGTTGGCATACAAATGTGTTGTCCTGCAAGTGTGGTTGCTCAGCTCATCCGTAACGGTGCTGCTGTATTTGCTCTCCAGCTGACTTGCGCACGTCTGGTGCAAAGTTACCCCTGCTTTATGAGGGGTAACTTTAGGCCGGACATACGTCTTACGCGCAGCGTGCGTAGCCTGCGTCGGGCGCACGTACGTTCGGGAATCGGCGTATCTCCCTTATTTACATATTTGAATACAAAAACAATGGGAGCGCAAGATGCGCACATCGTAAATATGCGCCCACGCTACGCCGGCTTAGAAAAGTTACGTTGGTCGGAAGAAGCCTATTTTCAGGCGTATCTGGTTCTGTGGGTACGGTGCATAGATACAACGGCGCAAATTTACACTTACGCCGCGCATCTCGAGATACGCTGGCGTAAGTTCTTTGTGAATCTGGGCCATAAAGACTATGGGCCAGATCCACAAAGGGCTGGCGTAGCCTATCCCAGTTACACTACGCCGCTGTAAGTTACAGTGGCGTATCCTTATCCACTAACACTTTCCGCTGTTACTTACGGCGGCGTAGTGTAAGTGTTGCGGCGTAAGGCCACGCAATTCAAATAAGGCGGCTGTGGGCGTGATGTCATGTAAATCAACATGACCATACGTATTTGACGTTTTTTTGAGCGGCGCATGCGCCATCTGTGGACATATCCCAGTGCGCAATGCGCGAAATCACGTCGCAAAACATCAATGAAAATGACGTGAACGTAACCTACGCAAATCCCTATTCGCAAACGGTTTACGCAAACGATGTGAACGACGGAAAAATCGATGCTGGCCCGATGTCCATACTTAACATTACGTACACCTCTATACAGCAGGGGTAACTTTTCGCCGGACCGACCCTTACACAAACGACGTAAAAACACTGCGCCGGCCTGTTGTGGAAATCTGGGGGTTTGCAAGGCACACCCCCATCTTGCCTAGTGCTGTAAAGCACATTCGCCATCTTAAATGAAATGATGCCATGTTTAAGCTAACAGATTTACTCACCATATATTCCCTGCCATTCATCCATACCAATCAAGAGACATTACAACAGCTGCTCTCATGTTACCATCCTTGCAAATCATCTCCCCTCCCAGGGCTGACCATGGCGCTTTTATTTACACAAAACAGGAAGCCATCACCAGTAAGTCGCCTCCCCACATGGGAGGCGACATTACCAGATGTCTCCTATACACAGCACCAAAACATTCCTTCTGACAGGAAGTCAAATTGAATAGATGAATAGACTATAATACAATGAATACAATGAATAGAAATACAAACAATGTCTTATGGGTGTGTCCGGTCAGGGTGTGCATGTGCCCCCCCCCTTGACCCCAGAAACACTCACAAGCCCTCAAAATATACCCTGATAGAACCTTTAATCTGCGCCATTCCATAGAATAATGCATATAAAGATTATACCCTTATTGAGGCTATTTACAGATGTACCCTATGAATCCCAAATCCTGCTGATCAGACATGACCCAGATAAGAGCGTACATCTGTCCATAGCCACTAGTGTGTTTGCGGAATGAACGCATCCCCCTCAACGATCGTCTGTGCTAAATGCACAGAGGGGCCCCTCGCTGGTGGGCATATGCCCATGCCGCAATCATCACACTCCAACCTCAAGACGAGAGTCAACCAGCCTCAGGACTGCCACAGTCAGCTCTATTTAGAGCTGGTTGGGGAAGTGTCAAGACTGGGTGCCAATTATGACAATACATAATAAATACATCTTCAAATTTCCACCACAGTCCTCCCTTTTTGTCATATTGCTCCCACTTGTCCTTCAAATCTTGATAGTCTTCTTACACCTAGAAACTAATCAGTCCTTACAGTCCATAAAAAGGAAAACACGGCTTGACATGTAGACTCTGTTCTTCAGAAGACATGACATAAGGAGGACACAACTTGCTGAGCTGTGGTAATCGCAGATTGGGTAGTGATCCTCTGTGTCTTGTCCGTTAGTCCGGCTCCGGGGGCGTCTCATCTGGTACGAGGGTCATCTGCTCCGGGGCGTCTCATCTGGTACGTGGTCATCTGCTCCGGGGCGTCTCATCTGGTACGTGGTCATCTGCTCCGGCTCTGGTCACGCGTCCAATCAGGCAACAGGAGCGCTCATCACGACATAGAAAGAATAGAAATAAAAACGACATGAGTACATGTATTCCCATTTCAATCAACCACGATCCGCTGAAAAATAAGAATTAAATCCCCTCAGATTCCCAGTATCCCCTGAACCAGATATAACAATATTTACTTGTAAATTCCCAGAAACCCCCCCTTGGACTGTCAGAACTTCCTTGTAGCTTCAACAGTTACATGAAACATTCCATCCTCAATAGGTGTGAATTGTTCAAACGTATCATAAGCTCAAGCCCCCCCACCTTGTACATGCAGGAAACCATGCCCAGACCTAGTCCGGGTTGGTGAACAATTCCCTTCTAGCTGTCCCCGCCATTCCCAATTTCTCTCGCGCCATCAGATCCTCGCAATTGGCCGCGACATAGGACAGGGACAGCTTCACCACCACGCATGAACCTCTTGCATTGGGGGAATTACCTTATAAGCTGTAGATCTGCATAAACACCAAACTAAAGTTACACCCTTGTGGGCTACCCAGTCCTGATACCCGACCGACAAGAGGCGGAGCCATAAAAACAATAATCAATTTTACCCTCTAAAAACATATTAATAAATTCCATTGACAGGTGTCTGTTTGGAGTCTCCACTCGTTTGTCAATAATCCTCATAATTAGCATGTACCACTGTCATCGCTGGGGACTAAAGCTCAACGGAGACTCAGAACAGACCCAGCAATCGGTCCCGTTCGTCTTCTTAATTAGTCATGGAATACACTTTAAATAATAACTTGGGATGCTTTCCATCGTTACCCGTGCTAAAATTTACTAAACAAACAAATACAAAATAAACAAAGATACTCCTCATTTCTTTGATGTGGTTGAGCCGCTTCTTGCAGTGGCTGGCGTGGTCTCGTCCATCAAGCTTCTTTACAAACGACCCAGTCACCTGGTTGGGGAAAAATGAAAACCAATTACCGTGTCGGGGTCCAGGAGAGACACCTGAACCCTGTGAAGTTCATGTTACAGGGATCGTACCCACCCCATCACTCAAGAATGAGAGTGACAGTTGAGGGAGTACGACCCTGGTTTTGGTTGGCCTTCAATGACAACAACCCAGACCTCGTAACTGTGGTCGCTGCTTAACCTGTGCGTGGCTCACCGTCGCCTGTAATCGCTTACCATCTCCTGTAATCGCTTACCAGCGCCTGTAATACCCGGAACCATTGACAGTTTCTTAGCAAATAAAATGGGAACCTACTTGACCAGACTGCTGCTTGCCGATTCAAATTCTATCAAAGAAAGACAATCTTGGCACAAAACTTGATTAAAATTAGAAAGATTAGTGTTATTAGTTCGGAGAACTGTCATCTTTACATTTTATCTACCATCCCCCCCTTTTCTTCCTCAATACAGACTGGAGGAAGAAATGATAAAAAGAAACAATGAAATAGCCTATGATACTTTCACCTCCTTAGACCCGTAATTATCCATGTGTACAGCTGTCTACATACACCTGCTCTCTATGTACAAACACTTCCGGAAACTCTTTGGACCTGAAAAATACTTATAAGCAGAAATCATTACTCCATCCTTCATATTTATCCTGCAGAGAATGGCAAACAAAAATGACATTCCTGTACATTGTCAGTGACATTCTTCACAAAACCGATTCAAACAAAAACCCTTTGTAACCCTTACTTTTCCCGTTCCTACAAAAATACAAAAGCCGCGACGCGTCAGAAGATCGCCGCGGTAAGTTTGAATAAAAAAAAACATTCACGTTACTACATACAAACATTCAAATACAAATGTGGGGAGATATTCATAGCTTTCAAAACAAAAATTAAAAAACAAAAACCAGCCGGAAATCTGCCTTCACTCTTTCTGCAATACAAGAAAATACAATGGAAAAATACGAGAACAGCGTGAGAAACTTGCATAGACCAGCTATACAAAGTTCTCCTGAGGCGCGTACCACACCTCCATCCACACTCATTACAGATTTCTGAAACCACATCAGATCTACATCCAAGGTAACTTTATTCTGAGGTCTCATACCTCCAGTCAGAGTACCTTCCAAAGGAGTACACCTTACTGTACCCTCTGACCACCTATGACATTCTTTAAAGGGTCTCATGTCCGGAGCCCAGAACCCAGACCTCATGTGCGGTGCAGCTGTCTGACTGGTGCACTGCATGGGCGGCACATCCCATGACGATTCGAATCGCTTTTTTTTTTAGTGAGTTCTGCGTCCAGAACACACCGCGCTTTGTTTTCGGAGCGGTTCTGACTTGCGCCTTTATCATCAAAACCGATGCCTGCATTCTGATTATTCTACACAGCCTGAGCAGGACCACTAGCGTACTACTCCTACACATTTATGCTAATATAATCGCTCACAAGATTTCTGAATATTATACACAGCCTGACCTGTATCACGATATAAAGCCTCCTAAAATGTGGTCGTCAGACAACATACAAAGCACCATGAAATCCTCCACTTTTCAAAACAATATTATGGCTTCTTTCTACCTGCGTCTACATGATACAACAATAATGGTGACGCCCCTCTGTTTCCTCTCATACCCAAAACTGTATTTACAGTATAAAACTTCACAAAAACAACTGAAATTAAACTTTAAAACACTCTTTCAAATGCCAAAATATTTCTGTTGTCCCTTCAGGACACAAATCTCATTGCTCATGTTTCAGAAGACTTCAAAACTCCTCCCACTGACTTCCTGCTTATATATAAATGCTGAAAAAGGACTTCCTGTTGTATGCTCAGCTCTTTTAAAACCCAAATCTGATTTATTTACATAATGACAGAAAGATGGAGAGAGAGGGGAAGTCTGTCTTCACTGCCTCGTCTCAACACATCAAAAAACTCCATGGACCACATATATCCCCTGGAAGTATTATAAATTAGTAAACAAAGCCAAAACTCAAATCTCCTGCGTTTTTTTTTCTTAAAAACAAAACACCTTTGGTTCAGGGAAAATAAAACCATCTCCTCCCATCTGCAGAATGGGAGTTGATCCCCCCTGACCCAACCATTATTCAAAAACAATGAACAACTCCCAAACATTCAAACAACGCACATCGCTGTGCACAAAAATGCAGTCACCGCCAGTAACATTCAAAAATGAAATGTTACACAAAAAGTCTCCACTTTTACACTGCAACATCAGCCAACAGGTTAGTCAGATCCTGTATATACTGGCCCTAGCGTCCGCAAACGCTACTCAAAAGATAGCGCTTTACACTGAGTCACAAAATGGCCGACAACAAACCAAGCAACAATGGCGCCATTTACGCTTGCAGAAAAACAATTTAACTGCGCTTCCAAATCACCTGTTTACCACAGGACATACCATACTACACACATAAAGGAAAACAAAAATGTTCTCCACCCGATCCCAACACAGAAAAGAGCGCGCTAATCAATTCGCACTAAACATCGAAATCTGCCCCAAAGGCTGCTAAAATCCACCAGCAAAATAGCCAGAGAAATACCACACAAAAAGGAGAGGTGGCTGCACCTCCCCCCTGGGGTGACCCATAGTGCAAACAGACTACGCCCCCAAAATGGCCACTGATGACCAAAATGGCCGCCATATGCAGTTTTTTTTTAAAACTTGCCTAGAACCTTTCTTCCACAAAGACAAAACATTGATCATCAAAAACAAACAATAAAAAAACATTTTCTAAAAACAACCAACCTAAAAGGCACACACTTTAGGCTGCTTCAAATCGGACCTTTTGCCAACTAAAACAGCACATTCAAACAATGTTGGTTATATGAAGCAACATAAAACAAAAACACTTTTCTCAAAGCCCATGTAACAAACCATTTAAAAAAATACACACATCAGGTCACATTTTAAAACCTTCCAATATAAAAAGCATGTATGCCATTGTTTACAGAGGGTTACCATCCCTGACTCAGTGATGGGACAGCCAATGCTGGTTGCCCATCCCCCGAGCCTCATGGCAAGAAGGCCATCTTATACAATTAAACATGACTTCCCTGTCTGAACTACACACAGGCAACCCTTCCAACACGAAATGATCTAAATACACAGTCTCCATTTCACATTCAGTTTCTTACTGTTACTGCACGCAGCCTCACAGGAACAAGACATTCAGAAAATACAAAAAGACTCAGCCATACACCTCGCAGGCTGAATAAGCTCACCTCTATACTGAGGAATCATCTACAATACACAGTCTCCATTTCACATCATAAAAATGTTATATCTAACTATGTTCTGAAAGTTGCAAAGTCAGTTGACACAGAAATCAAAACACTGTTCGCCCTTCCCCCGCAAGCCGCATGGCTAGAGGAGCGATGTTACACAAAAGCTTGCCTTCTCCAACAGATTCAATCTGGTCAAACAATCAAGTTACAAACAAACAAATCGCCCTTCCCCCCCCCAAGCCGCATGGCTAGAGGGCCATGTTAGAATCTATTCTAACCTATCTGCTCCATACATCACACAAAACTGTTCAGCCACACTTCAAACAGCATTTAGACATACAAAGCAAACTTCCAGTCGATGACGAATCATACATACACACACGATCAAAATCACACCTACATATATACACACACGATCAAAATCCACTCGATTTCACAAACTCACGCAATCATACATGCATCCAATCGTTTTTCACAAATGCACGCAATCACACACATAAACAGTCATACACAACTATCATCACACACACACACTCTATCACACAACAGTCATACAATCAGAATCACACACACACAACAGTCATACAATCAGAAACACACACACAATCATACATCTATCAAATTCAGACATACAATCAGGATTCCACATGTGCACACACACACACCTCATACATACATCTATCACACAGCAGACATACAATCAGGATTCCACATGTGCACACACACACACAATCAAACTCAAGCATTATTTCAAAAAGATGGCAAATTTGTTTCTTTTTGTAGAGCAGAGCCCCCCCACGCATCAGAACATAAGACTACTGTCCCCCATCTGTACCGATGCCCAAAAAGGGGCTCTGTCCACTCCTACCATTGGCCCGCCATTTAAACTGTTGTGGAAATCTGGGGGTTTGCAAGGCACACCCCCATCTTGCCTAGTGCTGTAAAGCACATTCGCCATCTTAAATGAAATGATGCCATGTTTAAGCTAACAGATTTACTCACCATATATTCCCTGCCATTCATCCATACCAATCAAGAGACATTACAACAGCTGCTCTCATGTTACCATCCTTGCAAATCATCTCCCCTCCCAGGGCTGACCATGGCGCTTTTATTTACACAAAACAGGAAGCCATCACCAGTAAGTCGCCTCCCCACATGGGAGGCGACATTACCAGATGTCTCCTATACACAGCACCAAAACATTCCTTCTGACAGGAAGTCAAATTGAATAGATGAATAGACTATAATACAATGAATACAATGAATAGAAATACAAACAATGTCTTATGGGTGTGTCCGGTCAGGGTGTGCATGTGCCCCCCCCTTGACCCCAGAAACACTCACAAGCCCTCAAAATATACCCTGATAGAACCTTTAATCTGCGCCATTCCATAGAATAATGCATATAAAGATTATACCCTTATTGAGGCTATTTACAGATGTACCCTATGAATCCCAAATCCTGCTGATCAGACATGACCCAGATAAGAGCGTACATCTGTCCATAGCCACTAGTGTGTTTGCGGAATGAACGCATCCCCCTCAACGATCGTCTGTGCTAAATGCACAGAGGGGCCCCTCGCTGGTGGGCATATGCCCATGCCGCAATCATCACACTCCAACCTCAAGACGAGAGTCAACCAGCCTCAGGACTGCCACAGTCAGCTCTATTTAGAGCTGGTTGGGGAAGTGTCAAGACTGGGTGCCAATTATGACAATACATAATAAATACATCTTCAAATTTCCACCACAGGCCGTACGTACGTTCGTGAATCGGCGTATCTAGCATATTTGCATATTTTACGCGGACACACAACGGAAGCTCCCCTAGCGTCCAGCGTAAGTATGCAACCAAGATACGATGGTGTAATAACATTACGCCAGTCGTATCTTAGCGTAATTCCGGCGTATCTTGTTTTGTGAATATAAAACAAAGATACGCCGGCGGGAATTTGAAATTACGGCGGCGTATCTGGAGATACGCCGCCGTAATGCTTTGTGGATCTGGCCCCAAATTTAGCATTCCAGGGGAGTAAAAATTAAACTACACAGCAAGCCTGACTTATCAATATGTACTGTAAGTACCATCACTTAGTATACTTATCTGGTTAGACATAGGGTTGTCTCTTTAAGCACTGTTTCTGGAAACAAAAATTGTAATGCCAAATTTAAAACAGTTTAACGCTACAGAATAATTCTGCCATCATCTTCGGAAACAAATCACGGCCCATTTGCTCATCTCTGTAAATGTGAGCATTTGTGCTACAAACTCTGCCCAGCAAGCGGAAAGGGTTACATACTGTAAGAACAGAATTTACAAGCCACACACACATGTTCACTGGTGGAAAAACAAGAGGCATCTTTATGCAAATACCTCCAGTCACAAACTAAATAATTTCTCATGTCAACATGCTCTTGGCGCTCAGTTGATGTGAAGCTGGTGACAGGAGAGATAACCTCACAGTGTTCAATGTAATTAAAGTGACTTTCTTTTCAAAAGAACAAGGAAAACCTTTCTCTCACTGCTGAATTCTCCGTTACTGGGTAGGCACTTGTCTGCTGCTGTGGAATTGTGCCGTGGAATTATTTCTGCAAACACATGCTGAAAGTAATTTTATAAATTATAAACATGTTTGTCTTTCACCTTCACCATATCTTACACAGTTATGTCTGTAATGAAAGATGTTCACCAACGAGACACCCAGAAGCCTTCTGTTTTGCACAGACAAGATGACAGTTGCTTAAAATTCCACAGCTTTTAGTTTCCAATATATGTAAAATGGCATATTAAAAAAGGCAGGCGAGTCTGGGCCCCTTCACCTGCTTAGGTTTGTCTGTATGTCTATTCTGGTAAAATCATAAACTGGCAGTGGGTGGAGATGACAAATAACAGTCAATATGATTGAAGAGTTTGGATAGAATAGGGGATGGTAAAACCCTAAAAAAGAAAAAGTAGAGCTGCGCAACACAAAAAATTATAAAGTGAATTACCATGAGTATCAAAGCTGACAAATCAATAACCAATGTGCCTTCCCTATATGCCGACGGACTGATGTTAACCTCTCCTCATCTGGATTCAGCAGTGGTATCGTTGTACACATTTTTATACCGGTATCATACTTAGCTACATGTTTTTATGACTGCTTTTGGTACTCTTTAGTATTACTTGCACCATTTTTACAGTTTATGTAGCTACATCGATTTTATCTCCAGTGCAATATTTATTTGGTTACCTACTTGAAGACGCAAAACAGTTTTAATGCTATTCCCATCGAGCGCTGCCTTTGTGTGTTTTTTGTATCCTGCTATCCATTTTTCCAGTGGTTGGAAGCTGCACTGGGAATCAGCTTGCAAGGAGATCAGCTAAAAGTAGTTGGATCTGTAGGTGCGTTATAATTAATCGAAATTAGTCGATTAATCGATTAAAAAAATTAACGATTAATCGAACACAAAAATTTTGATCAGTAACAGCCCTAGTTTTTTTCCATGACATAAAAGATGGTCGTGTGTACGCGACATTAGGCTTGATTCACATCTATTCATATTGCTTTTTAGCATTTCTGCAGTGCTTTTTGTGGTGCTTGCCATGTTTTTGGATGTTTTTACCACAATTTTACCGTGATTTTGCAGCGATTTTCGTTTTGTTTTTATTACACTGTTTATAGCTAATTGCTAAAGGAGGCGGCTTGGAAGCTGACATCTGTGTCCTTAACAACTGATTAATCATCAGCTGAATGTAAGATAAAAGAATTGGCAGCTAAAAAAAAAAATTGTCAAAGGTAACTTCACCACCACAGTTGAGAATAAACGGTGCATGTATGCCCATCATTGAAGTGGATGGATGCAGGGCGTTATTCTAATGGTGAGCATAGCCACCGATGGTAACCCCGTACTCAGAAGAAGCAACAAAATGTATTTTGGGGTGTAATTTCACATATGCCCATGACATGTTTGAGCAATATATAATTTCAATGACAACTTTGTTTAACCACTTGTCACCCGCCCACCGTCATATGACGACGGGCGGGTAACTCCATTGTCCTGATTGCATGTCATATGACGTGCAGTCATAGAAGTTTCTAGGGACGCACGCACCCGTCGCATCAGTGGGACCCCCGTGCGTGTGCCCGGCGGGCGCGATGGCCGCCGGGCACCCGCGATTGCCATGTAACTGAGCTGGGACGTGGAGCTCTGTGTGTAAACACAGAGCTCCACGTCCCTGTCAGGGAGAGAGGAGACCGATTGTGTCCCTTGTACATAGGGACACAATCGGTCACCTCCCCAGTCACCCCCCTCCCCCTACAGTTAGAACACAAACTAGGAGAAACATTTAACCCCTTCCCCGCCCCCTAGTGGTTAACCCCTTCCATGCCAGTTACATTTATACAGTTATCAATGCATATTTATAGCATTGTTCACTGTATAAATGTAAATGGTCCCAAAAATGTGTCAAAAGTGTCCGATGTGTCCGCTATAATGCCCCAGTCCCGGAAAAAAATTGCAGATCGCCGCCATTCCTAGTAAAAAAATAAATAAAAAAAAATCATAATTATGTCCCGTATTTTGTAGGCAATATAACTTTTGCGCAAACCAGTCACTATACGGTTATTGCGATTTTATTTTTTACATTTTTTTACCAAAAATATGTAGAAGAATACGTATCGGCCTAAACTGAGATAAAAAATGTTTTTTTTTTTTTTAAATGGGATATTTATTATAGCAAAAAGCAAAAAATATTGTGTCTTTTTTCAAAATTGTCGCTCTTTTTTTGTTTATAGCGCAAAAAATAAAAACCGCACGGGCGAATAAATACCACCAAAAGAAAGCTCTATTTGTGGGGAAAAAAGGACGCCAATTTTGTTTGGGAGCCATGTCGCACGACCGCGCAATTGTCAGTTAAAGCGACGCAGTGCCAGAAGCTAAAATTTTGTCTGGGCAGGAAGGGGGTGTAGGTGCACAGCACTAAGTGGTTAAAAAAGTTTTGGTAATTTTTCAATCACTGACTTTAGCAAATTCCTCCTGGTGTCTACTCTCCAAAATGGGGTCATTTGGGGGAGTTTTGTACTGCCTTGCCATTATAACACCTCAAGAAATTAGATCCTGAACTAAAATAAGAGTCATAAACTAAAAGCTGTGTAAATTCCAGAAAATGTACCCTAGCTTGTAGACGGTATAACTTTTGCGCAAACCAATAAATATACGCTTTTTTTTACCAAAGAAATGTGGCTGAATGCATTTTGGCCTAAATGTATGACTACAATTTCGTTTATTTAGAAAATATAATTAAAAAAAAAATTCTGTCTTTTTTCCGTTTATATCACAAAAATAAAAACCGCAGAGGTGATCAAATAACACCAAAATAAAGCTCTATTAGTGGGGGAAAAAGGACACAATTTTTTTTTTGGGTACAGCATTGCATGACCGCACAATTACCAGTTAAAGCAGTGCAGTGCTAAATTGTAAAAAGTGCTCTGTTCAGGAAGGGGTGAAAAACTTCCGGGCTGAAGTGGTTAAAGAGGAGTTCCACCCAAAAAAACAACTTTAGCTTAATCCCCTCCCCCTTACATGCCACATTTGGCATGTAATTTTTTTTTGGGGGGGGTGGGGGCTTCAGTAGGAGTGGGACTTCCTGTTCTCCCAACAACGGCATTTGTACGTCATATTGCAGCCAGTACTTTACATGGATGGAGGGGAGGACCTTTCCCTGGTGTTGCTGCTCAAGAGCTAGCGCTTCCTTACAGAGTTGGCAACGGATCAAATCAGACCATCCTGGCAGGGCCTCATCTTATACCGGTCCTCTGTGCTGTATCTACATCTCTTGTAACCTCCTCCTGAATTCCTCTTTCATGGCGACTGGTACCTGTGCCTCTCCTCTTCCTTCAGTTGATGCTGATGTGACTTCTGCTGCTGCAGCACCTCTTTGATGTAGCCAAGTTGCATCCAAAACGGCTATAACCAGGTATATGATCTCCGGTAGAGGGTTAGGACCATACTGTGCCAGTCCTCATTTAATAGCCCAGGTGTCCTGTCTGTTACGCTGGGCGTTTCAGCTCTATCCATTTCGACAAGTTCTGCGATAATGTCCCTTTTCTTACGGTTGCTGGCCGGTCTGCCCTGGCTCTCCAGTAAGTCCTTGAGGGAAGAGAGCTTCAGCCGTTCATACTGCGTCTCCGTTGTCCCGTGTCCTCTTGTAGCTGTTCTTCTGGCGATGGAATCCTCCCACTGCTAGCCAACAATTGTAACGGTCAGGGGTTAACACCGTTTACATTATTCCATTCCACCAACCCACGACAGCTTATCGACACTCAACAATCCAGCAGACGAACATAGGAATTCCCCAGAAGACGAGACACACAGCTTTGTTCTCTGGTTCAAAACAAATAGACGCTTTAATGGGAAAACTCAGGCTCTTATATAAAGTCAGCAACCAAATATGAACAATGACTGAACTCCACCCACAACATGACACAATGAGCCCAAAACACATTTTTAGTCAGACTTTCTGGCACCGATATAATCCACATAAGCTAATTAGCTACAGCTGACAAGTCAGACATCAAGACTCCAGCTTTTCTCACCTGCTATACAATACACATTTATCATCAATAGAAATTCATACAAATAGCGTTAATTAGCATCACAGCCAGACTAAGGCTAGTTTACATGACAGTAGCAGACTTAATTACCCCCTTAACAGTCTATGTTCCACATTGAATGAGTCACTCTCCTATTGACCGGTTGGGTTCATAATCAACAACTTGTAATATTTCAAGATATCCTGCAATACATGAATTATCATTACTGTCCCATCTCATGTAATCCGAGATATAATTTCTTAGTCATTTTATGCCCCTAGTGGACATAGGATGACTCCTGACACAAGAGTCATTGGTGAAGCTGACACAGCAGTACCCGACACCCTTCAAGAGCCCCTGGGTCCCATGGGCCATACCATTACAATATATATCTTTTGTGGCCCCCAGGGCCACAAATGATATATACTGTATTTATCTACGCTGCCTCGGAGGGGACAGGAAGGGGGCGGGACAAGCACCATCATATTACATACAGGAGAATCTCCTGTTTACATAGCAGTGACTGTAATAGGAAGTCACATCTCCTGGGCTCCCATTGGATGACTGCTTTGTCTATCATAGGAGGCGGAACTTTGTATTAAAGAGGCCAATAAGTAAACAGGAGATTCTCCTGTATGTAATCTGTTGGCACCCGTCACACTCCCCTCCCTGTCCCCTCCGAGGCTGATGGGCATTCATCAGGCTGCACTTATGGCAATAGTAAGGCTGCATTCATGGCAATGGTGAGGCTGCATTCATGGCAATGATGAGGCTGAATTCATGGCAATGGTGAGGCTGCATTCATGGCAATGATGAGGCTGAATTCATGGCAAAGGTGAGGCTGCATTCATGGCAATAATGAGGCTGCATTCATGGCAATGGTTAGGCTAAATTCATGGCAATGGTGAGGCTGCTTTCATGGCAATGATGAGGCTGCATTTGTGATAATGTTGAGGCTGCAGATCGGCACTAATTAGGCTACATTCATGGGCCCTGATTATTTTGCTTCATAGTTCTTTTTTTAAATTATTATATTTTCCTGAAACTTCCCTCTTAACCAATTCAGCCCCGGACCATATTGCTGGTCAAAGACCAGGCCACTTTTTGCGATTCGGCACTGTGTCGATTTAACTGACAATTGCGCGGTCGTGCGATGTGGCTCCCAAACAAAATTGGCATCCTTTTTTTCCCACAAATAGAGCTTTCTTTTAGTGGTATTTGATTACCCCTGCGGTTTTTAGTTGTTGCGTTATAAACAAAAAAAGAGCGACAATTTTGAAAAAAAAAATATATTTTTTACTTTTTGCTGTAATAAATATCCCCCAAAAATATATATAAAAAACATTTTTTTTTCCTCAGTTTAGGCCGATACGTATTCTTTTACATATTTTTCGTAAAAAAAATCGCAATAAGCGTTTATTGATTGGTTTGCGCAAAAGTTATAGCGTTTCCAAATAGGGGATAGTTTTATGGCATTTTTATTAATATTTTTTTTTTTACAAGTAATGGCGACGATCAGTGGTTATTATTGGTACTGCGACATTATGGCGGACACTTCGGACACATTTTTGGGACCATTGGCATTTTTATAGCGATCAGTGCTATAAAAATGCATTAATTACTATAAAAATGCCACTGGCAGGGAAGGGGTTAACACTAGGGGGCAAGGAAGGGGTTAAGTATGTTCCCTGGGTGTGTTCTAACTGAACTGGTGGACTGACTTGGGGAAATGACTGATCGCTGTTCATACATTGTATGATCAGACAATCAGGCATTTCTCCCCCGGACAGGACCGGGAGGTGTGTGGTTACACACACAGCTCCCGGTTCTCACTCTGTAACGAACGATCGCGGGTACCCCACGGTGATCGTGCCCACCGCGTCGGCGTCAGGGGCAAAATGATTTTCATAAGGGTGTTTGTTCTGGTTTACTGCAGCTGTTGTAGTGTAATCAGACAATTCAGTAATATTATAGGCTTGCACCCACAATTGTCTCTGGATGATGCATGTGTATGACTGTGGTGTAGTAAAGACATTAGGTTGTAATTTCCTTCAAGTTAGGGGACCATAAATGTAAAATCTAACCACTCAAAGTGCCCTTATTATAAATCAGGTTAGCCTTACAAGCACTCTAAATTCACATATGACTGAAAATATTTCTAGCTCTTTAATTCATGTCTTGTTTTTTTGTGATGTGTAGAACATTTTCTGACAAGGTATTTAGTACGAGGACTGTGATGATGCTGTCATTACTTTTAATTGGTCTTTTCCTTGGCAGAAGGGACATACGGCGGGTGGAGGGTGAAGATGGAATCTTAAAACAGCAAGACTCCACAATGAAGTGAGGTTATTCTACAGGGGAATGTTGTGGTTATTGTTTTACTGTTATCCCAGTATTGTCTCAGAAATATGTGTCATCTCAGACCCAGTGTCAACACATTGTCCACAAGCAGGATTATTTGTTCATTTAATAGTCCCTCTTCATGTTTTCAGCACATCGAGGTTCCTGATCTTTATAACATGTAAAATTGTTAGAACCTTGGTGTTAAGAAAACTGTCATTTGGTAAGAACACAAAAGGGGAAAAAAGGGAGGTTGTTAAATAATGAGAAGGTTTTAAGCCAACTGTTTAAATATATTTTGTCTCTGGGTATACAGAAAAATGAGGAACGCTTGTGTTCTTAACTGCTGACTATACTCTATAATTTCACTTGTCATAGTAATACTTTAATTGGCATCCAGTTCTTAATAGGATAAAAGCAAAATCCTGGAAATTGCTTCTGATTTTTATTCTTTTAACAATATTATGATTGTAACTGTTTAATATTTTTGCTACTGTAGGCTTTCTGTTGAACTGTAGAAGTTTTTGTTCATATTTACCGAAGACTACTAAAAGCATTCTGCCAGATGGTAGAAATGATGTTTAAAAATGTGTTACTGACCCTGTTCAAAAATGTCACAATATTTCAGTATGTCAGAAAATGGCAATGTCATAAAATGTCATAATGTCAAAACATGGGATTGTCATTTCCAGACTCAGAACACATCACCTTTCATTATAGTGCTACCCTTCTGCATGTAAGATCACAAAATCTGTCACTGAGGTGGAATACAGTTTGTTATAACGTATTGCCTTCTCCATACAATTACTGTATTAATCTGTCCATAAGGAACTGCAGATCATTAATTACAGGTTTTTGTCATTGGAGTTGTGGCTGCTTAACAGTTATAGAGTGTGGTTGCATGTAACAGCTAATTACTTCCTTCTCCAATCAGGAACCTGCTTTTTAGTCATTGACTGATGAGTGCACAGACAGGTAGTGGTTACTGTTGCTCCAATGGGAAGTTAGGGGTTAACTGTAATTCCCAGGTTTTTCTGAGTCTGACCCCCCAGTCATGTGTGATATAAAAAGGGACAGAGGTCCGGATCCAAAGGGAGATGGTGTGGAGAGAAGTAAGGGGAAAGAGAAGAAGGAGTTTGGTTTAGGCCTGGTCCACTTTTCCAGGCTTGCCTGATGCCATTACTGGAGCCTGAATGGCCAGTGCCATGCTGAAGTTGGAGCTAAACTCCAGACATGGGCTCAACCAGTATTGGACTTTTTCTTGAACAGGCATGCTGGGGTAGCTACAAGCCTGTAGTTAGGGACTAGGGATGTAAGGAAATGTTGGCAATTTATTTTGGACTGTTGATTATATCTGTCATCATGTTAACTTATTGTTCAAGTAAAATTTTGAAACTTGGCCTTTGTCTGGTCTGAAATTACTCAAGGGGTGCAACGCACATAACTGACACACATAGGCCCAGATTCACAAAGCACTTACGCCAACGTAAATCACTTTACGTCGGCCTAGTGCAAAAGTGCACCCGGCGTATGTGTGCGCCAGAGTCACAAACCAACACACGTCCAAAAACAGGCCATCCTACCCCGACGTATCTTGCTTACGCCGGTGTAGCGTGTGCGCAAATATGGGCGGGACGCATGTTGCTTCTCCCATTGATTAGGCATTCAAATATGCAAATGAGGGAAATACGGCGATTCACGAACGTAGGTGCGCCCAACGCTGGCTACGCGCGCTGTGCGTAAGTGTACGTCCGGCGTAAAGTTATTCCCCATAAAGGAGGTGTAACTCAGTAAAAGACATACACAGGTCAGCTGGAGAGCAGCTGCAGCAGCACCGTTACGGATGAGCTGAGCAACCACACTTGCAGGACAACACATCTGTATGCCAACATGCCAGGGACAGCCATGGT
The DNA here is from genome assembly GCA_029574335.1 of Rana kukunoris. Classification (NCBI taxonomy): domain Eukaryota; kingdom Metazoa; phylum Chordata; class Amphibia; order Anura; family Ranidae; genus Rana; species Rana kukunoris. The sequence continues at coordinate 456,233,295 of CM056051.1, read as the reverse complement.
CATAGCACTACTGCGTCCCCAGGCACGGAGGAGGGCACAGGAGAGGATCTACCGAACGCGCATTAACGTCTTTGGCATGGGGGAATCAGAGATGTACCGCATCTTCCGATTCAGCCCTGATGCCACCCTGAAATTAGCCACAGCCCTGCATGATGAAATCACCAGCCAGCCAGAATGCTCACATGCAGTGGAGCCACTGGTCAATGTACTGGCAACACTCCATTTCCTCGTCAGTGGATCTTTCCAACGTACAAGTGGAGTTGTGTCTGGGATGTCACAATCCACCATGAGCAGATGCGTGCACCAGGTCGTCCCCGCAATCCTCACATGCATGTCTCACCACATCATCAAACCCACCCATGAGCATCTGCGGCAGAAGGCAATGCAGGATTTCTACAGCATTGCCAAATTCCCACGCACCGTCGGGGCCATTGATTGCACAAATGTGGCACTACGGCCCCCCTGCCACAGAGCACATATACCGCAATCATAAGCAGTGGCATTCCATCAATGTACAGGTGATAGCCGATGCCCAATGCCTCATATGGCACGTCCGTGCCAAACACCCCGGGGCCAGCCACGACAGCTACATATACCGTCAAAGCAACATCCCAACAGAATTCGATCAGAACGTGTACAGGGAGAGCTGGATGGTTTGTGAGTGACATGGGAGTCAGGCATGACTGTCCGACCCCATTAAGGGACATCACGAGGGGCACATGCACGGCTAACATCCTCCTGTCTTTTTCCTTCCAGGTGACTCGGCATATGCACTCGGGCCCCATCTCCTGACTCCATACCGGAATCCCCAAACCAGAGGAGAGAGAAGATACAATTTTGCACACATACGCACCTGTGCAGTGGTGGAGCGCACATTTGGCATCCTGAAGTCCCGTTTCCGATGCCTGGATAAGTCCAGGGGGGCCCTGTTGTATTCTCCAAACTTTGTGTGCTAGATCATCGGTGCATGTTGCTTGCTGCACAACTACGTCATGAGAAAGACCTGATCCCCGAACCACACAGTCCCCCCTGCCCGAGGCTACCCCGTCTGCTGAACATCAGTCAGGAGTTGCCTCGTGGAACGGATCTTTGCACGTTAAACACACACATTCATCATGGCACATGGACAATGCACGCATGCACACCACTGTGGTCCCTAGCTCACACACACCACATCCACCTCACATTGGTTTAGCCCAAGTCCACCGCGCGGGACTTAGGAGCAGCAACGCCACACCAAGGCCCCAATGATGTTGCTGTCCATTCATACCACATTCACACAGCCGTGGGGATAACCTCTCCCTGACGAGCCAAGGTGACACGCCTTGCTGGCAGAAATGTCACACACACATTCACACACCAGTCATACCGTAGCCTGCACTCCTGACCGTGTGCAGTGACTAAAAAAAAAAAAAATAGGGATCATGTCCTTTTCCGACATTGCATGCCCTTACAAGAGGACGGCACATCCATCTGTGCACGTCACTCAAAACAAAAATAAAGCTCATAATATGAGCTGCAAAAGTCCAGAGAGTCATTTGCCCTCTCGTGGGCCAGGCCTCGTGCCAAGGCTTCGGCTCCTCAATAGTCGTTGCGATGGCTCGGGTGGGGCATCAGGAGAAGGTGCATCCCCTGGGCTGTCGCTCCTGGCAGATGTTGCCTGCATCGCCTCCAACGCAACCGCAATGTGTGTTAGCACACTGTTGGTCTCAGCCTGCATCCGCAGCTGCCTGCTGCTGGACTGGCGCAGGAGGCGCCTGTTCTGCCGACCCTCCGCCTGAATAGCGGCAGTGTTGGCCTGTACGACAACTCCCAGACTCTTCACCTCTGCAGAGATGCCTGCTGCTGTGGCCTGCAGCTCCTCAATCGCCATGCTGTTATGATCCAGGCTGGCCTGCAGATCCGAGCCCTGGTCCCCAGATGGTAATGGACACCCTGCTACCATGTGGTGACGCATGGCCTCAAGGGTCTTGGATTGGTCACCCAGGCATGTGACCATGGCAGCGCAGTTTGCACTCACCTCCTGCAGGCAGTCCGACATGGAGCTGGTATGGGCAGCCTGTTTGCTGAGGCACTGCTGCATAGCAGCTGCAGTGCCCTGCACAGCCACTGTGCACGCAGCCTGGGTCTTGGCCGAGGACCCAACAAATGAGGCCATGCTGTTAGCGATATGGTGGAGGTCACATGCTATATCTCCCATGTGCCGTGTCTGGCGTGCTTGCTCCCTCTCCAGCCCTTCTTGTAGGGATCCGGGTACATCCCTGGTCTTCCTCAGAGCCTTCCTAGGAGATGGAGAGGCTTGTGTCCGTCTGGATGATGCCAAAACAGCTGTTTTCGGCCGTCATGTCGGTGCATCCCTACCCAAATTTTCAAAAAATCATTTGTCATTGGGCCAGAAAGTGAGGTGCAATCTTCTGAACAGATGCACACATACAGCAAAACAAATGTTACAGGGGTGATAACCCCTCTTTATGTTTTCCAAAAATCTTAAAAAATAGATTTTTTGGCTGAAGCTACACTTTAAAAATGTACCAGTTCAAAATTACAAACAGATTCTACTTAAAGCGGAGGTTCACCCTCAATACAAACTGCAGCTTATTAAGACTAGCACAATTCATACATGGAAAGTCCACTATCGATAATTTTTCAGATTATTTAAATACCTTGATTCAGGAGACAATTCAAGGCACTTTCGGGTATCCCTCCCGCGGGAGTGGGCGTGTCATTACATTCCAAGCACCCCAATGTCTCCTAGGAGCACAGCGTCACGCTTCCCAGGAGATGAGTGATAAGACAGATTGACGAAATATTGCGGGATTTTAGTCATCACGTGGCCCATGAAGCAGGTCACGTGATGATGGGAGATCAAATTCCCGGAAACATTTGCTTGTGGGCTTTTATAAAGTCAGATTTTATGCCAACGGAGTTTGCGGGGCAGTAGAGACATACAATAAGTGAGTAATATTTTTTTTAACATAACAAGAGTTTAAGGAACCAAAAAAAATAAAAAACGTCAGGACCCCCGCTTTAACAACAAACCTACAGTCCCTGTCTTGTTTGCACCGCCTGTATACTGCTGTTAAAAGTATATAGGGCCAAAGGGGCTGGTAATGACCTGGGGGGAGGGGGGCGGGGAGACCCATGCTATTTTTCTCAATTATTTTAATCCATATTGCAGACATTACATTAAAGCCGCAAGCAGTTTTAAAATACTTTTTTCTTATAGTAACACTCAGCAGGTATGATTGTTAAAAGGTGGTAGAGGAGAATATATTTTTATGGAGACAGAGGACTGTCCTCTAACACGTGTCATGCGATATGTCAAAAACTCTCCTTCTCCCGCAGGCGCTTTGGTTCCCAATATACAGACTTAGGATTTCTTCATAATACGATGTTTTATTCTTATTCTTCAAGACAGGACAAGCCAACAGTCAATGCTTACATCTTAGCAGCTGGTAAAACATGGCAGGATGGTACTTCAGAAACAGGAATTAGATGGTACATCTTCTCTGCTGGATAGAGCCCCTTCCCCCGTCGGGTCGGGTGACCCTGAGGTCCCTCATCTCTCTGGCCAGTGGCCCTAAGGCCCCAGAGCTTCCTAGCTAACTACTCACATCACATGTGTTCTTATACTGTTTAAAAGCCATGCTCAGCACAATTTCTTTTTGGAATAGTTCCAAGAAAGGTGACACGTTTCTGCCTCAAATGTAACACCCCCTTGTGTATATTAAGCAATACTTCTGCTCCCATTGTCTTGACGTGAACTCCAAAAATACATGTAGTCTACACACCAACTGACCTTCTTCTGTCCTCAAAGCTACCATGTTTAACCCAAATGATTCAGAAACGTTTATCACAATCTAAATTTAAAATCTAACAATGATATTTAAAGGAATTTTTCAATTTTTTTTTCACTTTAAGCATCATTAAAATCACCGCTCCAGAAAAAACGACAGTTTTTAAAACTTTTTTCCATTGATACATGTTCCCTGGGGCAAGACCCGGGTTCTCAAAAACATTTTAGGACAATAACTTGCATATTAGGCTTTAAAATTAGCACTTTTGAATTCAAACGTTCGAGTCCCATAGACTTCAATGGGGTTCTAAATGTTCACGAGAACGTTCCGTCCGTTCGAAGTTTCTGGTGCGAACCCGGCTCATCCCTAGTCTCCGATAAGAGACATTTAGCATAGACTGGCAAAATTCCCCTGTGTGTCTGCATTGTTCTCACATGTTTGTTCTCACTCTGCCCTGTATTTCGACGTATTCTTGTCAGAGATTTCTATCACTGTAGGACATCTCAAAACCCCTAGCTATTGCTAAAAATTTCATAAAATACACATGACAAATGGGTAAAAGTCAAATCGAGGCCTGAAAGTACCACTTAGACTCTGTATACTTTTGTCTCCTAGCATCCAGTGCAGATACTACCATTATAAGTATGATTTAAAATTTCATCTGATGTATATGTCATGATTTTAATTCTTAGCTAATATAAAGAAAGCTAAAAGATTGGCAGCCTATGATGCCTAATAATAAAACCACACACATGGAAATATTTTCTCTATATATACTGTATATCAATAGCAATGATATCACTTAGTACTTACTTCCAGAAGTGAACAAAATGTCTATCAACTTTTATATTTTATCCTATGTAATAAACGCATGCTAAGACAATGTTTTTAAAAATCAACTGATCCTGATAATGTCAAGAGTACAATAGTGGCTTCTCATATTCTGATATACAAGTGTCAGAAACCATGAATAAGACCAAGACAGAAGTACAGTTAAATCATACTTATTTAAAAATAAAAAGGTAAACAGAGTAAGTGTAGTCAAACAAGCCAGAGTTCAATAACCGGATTGGGTAGTCGGCCAACCATGTGAGAGAGCCAGAGATAAACGTAGTAGTCCAACAAGCAGGATCAGGACCCAGAAGGAACACAAGCCAAGTAGGTCCACAACAGGAAAGCAGGAGAAAGTCTCTGTGATGTTGGCAAAGGCAAAGGCAGAGATGAAGTGAGCTGGAAGGCTTTAAGTAGGCAGATCATCAACAGGTGAGTCACTGTGGAGAGATAGGAGCTGGCAATTAGCCGACAGCTGTGCGGCCAGCTCAGAGAAGGAATGGCTGAGCCCAACCCTGACAGCAAATCTCTTATTATGCTAGGAATTCTGATGAGTATCTTATTGCTCCTAGTTACTGTCTATCTGATGTTGGCAAAGGCAAAGGCAGAGATGAAGTGAGCTGAAAGGAATGGCTGAGCCTAGCCCTGACAGCAAGTCTCTTCTTATGGCAGGAATTCTGAGGGCTTGTCACCTCCAACAATTCCTATTTGACAAAAAGACCTCCAAGCATATTAAAGAATGACTTGCAAAGGTAATTGTTGGCCCAACTCACTGCAGAATTTCATTTGCTAGTAAGTTAGCAAAGATAGGACAATATCTAAAGGGCCTAGCTAGCAAAGGACTGCATAGGAAAAACAAAATAGCGTCTAAGTAATCCTGTTCCTAGTGAGTTGTCACCAGTGATAGGATTGCTTGCCTCACACTGGCCTTGGTTTCAAGGCATCCAGGGGGCTTGCAAAGATACTGAAAGATATGTACAGCCACCTGAGGGAGCAGTTTTTCTAGCAGTAATGGGGGCTGGGATTAATTTGGGGAAGTACCCCATTATTAAATTTGCTTTTACTTTTTCAACCCTAAAAAGACAAAAAAAAAAAACACAAAAGCTTTGTCAACAAAAAGGATTAATGCACTATTCCTTACTAGCGCCTTAATCAAAATGTATTAAATCGCAAACTTTTTGTAGGTATGCTCTTTTGACTGGTTGGGGCTGTAATAGCTCTTTTTTATTAAAACAGCCCCAGTATATAAAACAGATCTTTTAATCTCTATTTTATGATAGCAACCTGGTTTATTTATACTACTTTGGTATTCTGCTACATCTGAACAGCTTGAAGTCAGTAAGTGACACATTGGGATGTACAATAAGCTGTATATTACTAGCTGAATTGAAAAAAGCATGATATTCTTTTTCTGAATGAACAAAGATCCTACTCTGGATGTGTTGACTTATGTAATTTTCCACTTATAAGTCAATTCATGTGGAACTGAAAAATGTAGATATAAAGATGAAAGTATCTTATCACTGGGAAGAAAAGTGATGTATATTTTCCATCCACAAAAGCCGCCTGGGAGATTTCTAACCCTTTATCAATAAAATGGCATTTAATCAAAATGCGGTTAATAAAGCACATTTTTGTCAACAAACAGAATCTCTCACCGCCTTGTCAGTTTTTGTGATGCTTCAATCAGCTCTTTCACAGCCTTGGTGAAAAGGAGACATGCCATGTAACTCTATGAAAATGCCTTATAGTAAAGTGCAGGTAAAAGAGCAGGGTGACATAGATAAATCAGTAGATATCTGTAACAACATGATGTAGTGGGTACAGAAAGCACATAGGTCGAGGTATTTTACTCTCTCAGACTGTTGCTTCCATGCCCCTTATGACCAGGCAAAGCAATCTATCAACCCATGAAAAGGAAACGACTCGTTATTATCTTAGATGTTCATTTCTTAAAAACATTAGTAAGCAGTGTTATCTGGAATCTGGCTTGTTAATAAATTAGAACAACACAGGCACTATTTTTATCACCTTCTAGGTTTGTCCAAAATCATAAAAGGAAAGCATAATGTGCAGTACAAAATTGATTGTGCATGTGACATATACAAAGCCTAGGCACAGGAACAATTATGAATTACAAAAATTAATAAACATGTGAAAAAATATGGTGCTAAAAACACAAATGGAAAGTCTCAAAGGTTTAAAACCATATAGGTAAACAAATGTAAAGTCCACCATAAGGCAAAGTTGTTGCCTTAATGTTTTTTTTTTCTTCCGTATCGCTCGAGAGTAGGGTTGAGCGAAGGGTAAAGTTTGGGTTAGTACCGGACTTTATTTTTTTTTTTGACAGGACCCGAACCCGAACAATTTGCTGTAAGTTTGGGTTTGGTGTTCGGGTATGTAACGGCGTGCTGCAGGGCAGCCAATCAGCATTTGTTTTACTTGTGTGACCTAGAAGCCATAACAGACATGTCTACTAATGGCATGGCTGTGATTGGCCAGTGCAGCATGTGACCGAGCATGTGACCCAGCCTCTATATAAGCTAGAGGCACACAGCACAGCTCATCACTCTGCTTTAGCTAGGGTAGGGAAAGGCTGCTGCCGCTCTCAGGGACAGATTTAGATAGGATTGTGCTTCTTCAGAAATCGAATTACAATACTCAAGGATCTACATAGCATTAGATACTGTAGGGAAAGGTTCCTGATGTTCTTATAGGGAGAGGATTAAATAGGAGTCTGTCCTACTTCACAAATCTAATTGCAGCTGCACTGCATATTTTTTTGACAGATACTCTGCATTAGATAATTTAGGGTGAAGGTTCCTGATTGTGCTTATAGGCAGAGCAATATATAGGAGTCGGTCCTACTTCACAAACCTAATTGCAGCTGCACTGCATATGTTCCTGTCAGATACTCTGCATATTGCACCAGCATTGCATATGTTCCTGTGACATACTCTGCATATTGCACCAGCATTGCATATGTTCCTGTGACATACTCTGCATATTGCACTAGCATTGCATATGTTACTGTGACATACTCTGCATATTACTCCAGCACTGCATATGTTCCTGTCAGATACTCTGCATATTGCACCAGCATTGCATATATTCCTGTCAGATACTCTGCATATTGCACCAGCATTGCATATGTCCCTGTGACATACTCTGAATATTACTCCAGCACTGCATATGTTCCTGTCAGATACTCTGCATATTGCACCAGCATTGCATATGTTCCTGTGACATACTCTGCATATTGTACCAGCATTGCTTATGTTCCTGTGACATACTCTGCATATTGCACCAGCATTGCATATGTTCCTGTCAGATACTCTGCATATTGCACCAGAACTGCATATGTTCCTGTCAGATACTCTGCATATTGCACCAGCACTGCATATGTTCCTGTAACATACTCTGCATTAGCTACTGTATGGAAAGGTTCCTGATTGTGCTTATAGGGAGAGAATTAGTTAGGAGTCAGTCCTACTTCACAATTCTAATTGCACCAGAATAGTGTCCCATCATTGTATCATTGGCAGGAATAGTGTCCCAATCATTTGTGTCAGTGGGAGAAATAGTGCCCCATCAGTGGTATCAGTGGGAGGAATAGTGTCCCATCATCGTATCAGTGGGAGGAATAGTGTCCCATCATTTGTGTCAGTAGGAGAAATAGTGCCCCATCATTGGTATCATTGGGAGGAATAGTGTCCCATCATTTGTATCATTGGCAGGAATAGTGTCCCATCATTTGTGTCAGTGGGAGAAATAGTGCCCCATCATTGGTATCAGTGGGAGAAATAGTGTCCCATCATTTGTGTCAGTGGGAGAAATAGTGCCCCATCGTTGGTATCATTGGGAGGAATAGTCCCCATCATTTGTGTCAGTGGGAGAAATAGTGCCCCATCATTGGTATCAGTGGGAGGAATAGTGTTCCATCATTGGGGAAGGTTCCTGCTTTTTTTTTATGTATTTTATGTTATTTTAAGTTATTTCCCTATCCACATTTGATTGCAGAGTACTTGCCATGCTCTTACCAACATTTTGCTGCCATTTGCTGCCCTCTAGCCTTTTCCATTTGTTTTTTAGAGACGTTTTAGTAGTCAAAAATGTGGGTCCCCATTGACCCGAACATCCAGGTGTCCGCTCAACTCTACTCGAGAGTGGATTACATCGCTATAACCTTTTTTTTAAATAAAGGACTTGTGTTTTTTTTTAAATTGACACTTTTGTTTGTGAAATGGTAGGGGTACAATGTATTTTTTTAAAGGGGGCTTCTAGTTTCCGATAAGCAGACCCCCACAACCACCGGGCAAGGGTTGTGGGGATGAGGCCCTTGTCTCCATCAACATGGGGACATCCTCCCCATGTTGAGGGCATGTGGCCTGGTAAGGTTCAGGAGGGTCAGCACTCTCTCGCCCCCCTCTTTTCCTGCGGCCTGCCAGGTTGCGTGCTCGGATAAGGGTCTGGTATGGATTTTTGGAGGGAACCTCAAGCCATTCTTTTAAAAAAAAATGGCACAGGGTTCCCCTTAATATCCATACCAGACCTGAAGGGCCTGATATTAAATTTGGGGGGACCCCCATGCTTTTTTATTTTTATTTTGGTTCAAGGTTCCGCTTAATATTGATACCAGACACAAAGGGCCTGGTAATGGACTAAGGGGGGAACCCATGCTGTTTTTTTTTAATTACTTTTATCTGTATTGCCAGGACCCGACAATACATAATAGCCGCAAGTATTTTTAAATTATTTTTTTTTTCCTTTGGAAATGTCTTTTTGTGCAGGGACTTTTCTAAACATGCAAACATGAGCTACTTTACAGGCATACTATAGACACCCCCCAGGTACGAAATTTAAAGGAATATTTCACTTTTATTGTTTAACTTTAAGCATTATTAAAATCACTGCTCCCAAAAAAACTGCAGTTTTTAAAACTTTTTTTGCATTGATACATGTCTCTTGGGGCAGGACCGGGGTCTCCAAATACTTTTTATGACAATAACTTGCATATCAACCTTTAAAATTAGCATGTTTGATCTCTCCCATAGACTTTTAAAGGGTGTTCTGAGGCTTTTTGAATTTGCCGTGAACACCCCAAATTGTTCGCTGTTCGGCGAACGGGTGAACAGGCAATGTTCGAGTCGAACTTATGTTCGCCTCGAACAGATAGCTCATCCCTACTATACAATAATACTGCTCACTGATTGGTTGCTAGAGGTTACAGCACAACATTTCCTCACTGCCTGCACACCATGGACTGGGGAGGTGAGCAGGACTTTCAATCATGCCCCTTTACCTCAGCAGTGGGCAGCATTCAGTATAGCTTTTGGTGGATACAACCTTAGGGGGGAATGATATACATATGAATGCCGCCTTAATTTACATATCAATGCCACTGGCCTCCACAGTTTACATATGAATGTTGTCACTCTTTACATATGATTGACAGTTATTTACATGTAAACACAGGGTCTGCAGGTGAGTCATCCGTACACAACAATAGGGCAGAGCTGGGCAGCATCAGTCGCAGCACTTCACACTGAGATATTGGGACAAGGCACAGGACTAAAATGTCAAAGGACAAGGGAATTTAAACCAGGATAGTTGGCAAGTATGAGGCAACTGCTTTAGGCACCACAACAATGACAGGGCCTAGGGCAGCTTCCCCTTTTGCCCTGCCTTAAAGACGACCCTGATGCTGTGTATACAAATCATTACAGTTTTATAGCACCACAACACAAACATACAGAGTGCTGCAAACCTGCATACATACACATGCTAACCAGCCTTTCCTAGCAAATAAACATTGACAATAGTATGCATGCAGGAAGGGTACACTAAAAGTCACTTAGTTTCTTATAGTTGGTCCTCAATTTCCTCCTTGAACAGGACTTAAGGCATTAAGTGGCTGTAAACCTCAGACACAAAATATGAACAAACCAAATCCCTCCATACTGTCTACTTGTCTCAATTAAATGTATGAGTGATTTCTATCTGCTGCTTCCTTCCTCTGCCATCAACATGAGGCACTTCTGACAAGTTTTTCTGACACCAAGAGAAAAATGGTGATGGGGGTATGTCCAGTAGATTGTCAGCCTCAGCTCTGTTTCTTTTAGCTGTGTGAGGGGTAACATATTCAAGCTCTCTCCATTAGAAGTACCTGTCCTTGCCATTTCACCTCTTCCATTACTTTCCCACTGACAGGGCAGGGCAGGGCTTTACCTTGTTTACATAGGCAGGGCTCTGTCCTGTGTGAATTCCAGACGATCAGCAGGTGTCGGCGGTAATTCTTTGGCTGGCACTTGCAGATCAGCGTGTTTAATCACAGCACAGCCGGGTCGCCAGAATCACCTCCTACTCGGTACGTCATCTGGCACAGGAAAGCGGCCTTTTCGCTGTATATTTATGCTATACAGTCGGAAAGCGGTTAACAGTTTTCATCTCTTCAGCAATTCTACAGAAGAAACCCCATCTGTCTTATCTTTACGTACTATTATCTTTAATGGGTCCACCCATATTTGCCTCCCAGAGACGACCAGCCTGGTTTTCACTGTTCCCCCTGCTTCTTTTACTTTTGTTATTGTTCTTTCTATCTGGTCCTAGCTTTATCTAGTGCCACGAATATCTGCCATGATTTCTGTAACAATCAGGACTCCACAAGATGAGAGAAATCTCTGCCAGGAGAGAAAAGACCACAGGACCAACAAAGGATTCTGAAACAGGATAACACTAGAAGACTGTTAAGACCTGCAGTGGGTATGGTACTGCGGCCTTCTTTCCACCTCCCAATCGCCAAGCATAAATGATTATCGCTACCCTAGAAGGTAGACGGGAGAGTGGAGATGTATGCAGTTTCCAAGATGATTCTTCCGAAAAGGATAGAGTATCCCCCCCCTTCCCCAAGCATGAGCCAAGACTTCATGAAGGGGTGTCCAGGTAAAAGAATGCTTTATTGAGTGCAGGTTGCCTATATTTATACAGCAAAAGGAATACTTGATTTAATCAGATATACAATCACCTCCTCCTCCCCCAACATCATACAATGGTGTACTAACGACCCCCCTTTCAATAGACCTATTTTAGGAGACAGACCTCTGTCTCCGATAGAATCCACATGAGTTAATTACTGGTCATTTGTCCAGATGAGGTGATTCAGAGGAAAGAACTTCTCACCTGCTAAACAATAGAACTTCACACAATGAACACTTCTTGAGAGACGGACTAAAGATCATTTACACGACACATGGAGATATTGAGAGCAGTTTAAGGAATAAACCAATTACCTCCCGGCAGAGAGCACCCTAATTTTCCCAAACGTTAGAACACCCCTCTTCCACACAAGGTATACCTGCCACTACATAGCCCCTGATAGCCCCGATCTGCGGGACCAACATATCCAAATTTCACCCAGATCGGTCCAGGGGTTCTTAAAAGACAAACAGAGTCTATGAGAAAATCCAGAATAAAGTCTATTTTCTTCACAAAGACACACTACAAAAGAGAGACGATACACGTTTGCTAAAGAAATTGCATACCAGCTATTACCGAAGCTGAAGATAAGTGATTTTTTTTTGTATATCCCTATAGTAAATAGACCATTGTCAATATGGGCATTCACTTGGAAGGTTAGGTAGCTTGTGCATGTGTATTGTGTGCATATTTAAAGCACTATGTATATCTTATATTTTGTAAAAGCATGCCCAGAAACATAACACTGCTCCAAACCTCGTCCACCTGTTGTTTATGGACTATTAGGGTGCTGTCCCCTGTAGGCTGTCTCTGTTCCAACTTGAAATGTAAGATAAGAGTCACATTTTGACTGTACCTACTTTATCCTTGTGAACAAGCTGATTAAGGGTGAAATGCATATCGAGAGTGTGATATGTCTGGTGGAGACAGTATGAATGCAACTATTTTTGTTTCATGTAATAAAGCACTAAGAATTATTTATGATGGAATGTGACTCTTATCTTGTTCAAATTCTTATATATTGTATTACTGTCTGTAAATAGTCTGTATACACAATATTCTTGTTCATAAAAGAACATAATAGCACTACTGCGTCAGTTTCCTTAGCTTTGTGTTTCTGGCTGTACTGCCTGGCAGGTCTGTGTAAATCACAGGATTGGATGGAAAAAAATCCAAAGCCACTTTATTATGTACACCTTGCTAGTACCAGGTTGGACCCCTGTTTTCCTTCAGAACTGCCTTAATTCTTCCTGGCATAGATTCAACAAGGTGTTGGAAACATCCCTCTGTGATTTTGGTCCAAATTGAAATGATATCATCACACAGTTGCTGCAGATTTGTCGGCTGCACATTCATGATGCAAATCCCCCATTCCATCCCCAAAAGTGCTCTATTGGATTGAGATTTGGTGACTGTGGAGGCCATTGGACTACTGTACAGTAAACTCATTGTCATGTTCAAGAAACCAGTAGTGAGAAGATTTGAGCTTGGTGACATGGTGCATTATCCTGCTGGAAGGAGCCATCAGAAGATGGGTACACTGTAGTCATAAAGGAATGGACATGGTCAGCAACAATACTCAGGTAGGCTGTGGCATTTAAATGATGCTCAATTGGTACTAAGGGGCCCAATGTGTGCCAAGAAAATATCCCCACACCATTACACTTCCACCACCAGCCTGAAACAATTGATACAAGGTAGGATGGATCCATGCTTTTATGTTGTTTATGCCAAATTCTAACCCTACCATCTGAATGTTGCAGATGAAATCAAGACTTATTAGACTAGGTAATGTTTTTCCAATCTTCAATTGTCCAATTTTGGTGAGCCTGTGCGAATTTTAGCCTTAGTTTCCTGTTCTTAGCTGACAGGAGTGTGGTTTTATGCTGCTGTAGCCCATCTGCTTCAAGGTTCGATGTGTTGTGAGTTCAGAGATGGTATTCTGCATACCTTGGTTGTAAGGAGTGTTTATTTGAGTTACTGTTGCGCTTCAATAGGTATTCTTCAACACATTTTTTGTAAAAATTAAATCACAATAGCAGAGCACTGTGCCCCGAGCCCATCTAGATTTGTGATAATAACAAATGAATGTTCACTATTGTCACCTGATTGTTCGAAAAGGAGAAACTATTCTATTGGCCACCTATGAGGAGGAGGGAGGAGACGCATGGCGGAAGCCGCCATGATGCCAAAGAGGAGGAGATGCAGGGGAAGCCGCTGCCTGTCACCCGGAGGAAGATGAGGTAAGTGCGGGACTGGTGACCCGACCAATGAGGTGTGCCAGTGGGTGCATTGTTTGCCGCCCACCCAAAAAAAAAAATCTACTATCAGCCGCCACTGGTTTTAGCAAACTAAAGGTCTTTTAGGTAGCGTTTACATCTACTCTGAAGGCAGAGGATCAGCATGACAACCAGGTAACTAGCATTTTCATTAGATAAGCAGTGCTAGCACACATATTCTTCACAGTACATGCTCCTCTCAGTTCTATTAGGCTTTACTTGGGCAAGGGGATACACAGATACATTCTTTATTTAAATAAATGGCTCCAGTTCTCTTTTTACTTGCAGATGGATTTATTAAAATGGCAGAGGCAGGATGCTGAATACATTATTTTATCAAACTATATGGATTTAGCTTGACTCTTCTGTATGATTTAGTTTTTGAATGAAGTATTTTATTTGCATAAAAAACAACAAAAGGTGTTTAATGAAAAGTGTGCTATCTCTACCCTGGCAGCAAGCTGGAACTTGTCTGAAAATCACTCAGTCTTACTTGTCAGAGCCGGAAATAAAACTGTCATCACTAGAAAATTTCAAAACAAAATATTTCAGATTTCAATAAAAAAATAAATGATGTCAATAAAAAAGTAACACAAATACATAAATAGGCTTAATAGGTCTCAGTGTGCAGATACAGCTCATAAAGGTGATCATTCTTTATAATTTGTGTACTTTGCAGTTTAATTATAAATGTTAAATTCTCATTGATTGTTATGGCCTACTTTTTCTGCTGCCAGTTAACATTTTCATATGTCATATCTACACTTCACTAGGCAAGTCAGAAGTGATTATTGTTGTCAATCAAGTTTTTTTTTATTACTGTTCTGCACTTCTTATAAATTGCTACAATTTGTATCAATGGTTGCTATTTGCATTGCGTAACAATTTTTTTTTTTTTTTTTTAAACTAGTGCTGTATTTTGACTGTCACTAAAGGAATAAATGAAAACGTGTGACTATTTCCACTGACAAGTGATCCAGACTGTGTTGGACAATGGATAAAACAAAAAATATAAAGTCTATCTTAAGACACTTTCTAAATGCTGCAAAGTCCTGCATCCCGCTCTATTGGAAGAAACAGTTACGGCTGTCTGTAGCGGACTGGCTACATAAAGTGGAAGATATACGTAAAATGGAAGACCTAGTATTGACTGCACAACACCAACAGGAAAAGTACTCTATAACTTGGAAACAGTGGAAACAGTTTGTTCTGTCTGCAGAGGACCTGGCCCTCCTTGGAAATGGAAGCTATACCCCCAATACCCCCCTCCCCTTTATACCCCTTCCCATAACCCCGCCTCTACTCTTTTTCTTCTCCATTTCTCTCTCATCTGTCTTTTTTCTTTATTCAGTTTTATTCCTCTTTTATTATTTGAATATTGGAAATTATAAGCGGGTGGCTTCAGATCTTGCATCTACTGTAAGAGTCGGTTCACACTGGGGCGACACGACTTCCAGCACGACTTTCAGAAGCAACTTCAACACGACTTGAGCATGAACCACAGGGCGATCTGGGGCGATTTACAACACGACTTGAAGTCCTTTTCAGGTCAGGAGACATTCCAGTGGCCAATAAAACAACAATCAGCTCTGGGACAGGGAAGGGGAGGGAGGGGTTTGCCTGAGAAATGTATGTTATCTTGCTGAAAGGTCGCTTCAATTAAAACAGTGATCAGACTTGGAAGCGACTTCCATTGAAATCAATGGGTACAAATCGCCTAGAAGTCTGATTGAAGTAGTACAGGAACCTCTTCTGAAGTCGGAGCGACATGAGTAGTGTGTATTAACACCGCTCCCATTCACTTACATTGCTTTTCTGGACAGCGCGACTTGGGACGACTTGAGACGACTTCAAGTCGGATCCCAAGTCGCCCCAGTGTGAACCGACTCTTAGTTATCTATTTGCCTATTCTAGTGGGCAGCATACAGCAACATCTGCCTGACTCTCAATTTATATTATGCTCCCTCTGGTATCTTTGCAGATGCCTGTATGGATATGTATACAACGTCTACATTGCTGTCTGATGTATATACTGGCTGTATTGACCTGTTTTCGCCCGTTGTGGGTGTTAATAAACTAATATGTGGAAAACATCTAATCAATTATATAAGAAACCTTACAACATGTGGGTTTCAATGATACTTACAAATGTGTCACTCCTATAAATTGTGTGTACAAAAAGAGAGAGACACTGTTTCACATTTTGCATGTTCACAAAAATAAAATAGTTTGGAAAATGAAACAAGATTTTTTTTTTAAATTAAAAGGACAAATAAAAATATATGTGAAAGTTTATAAATCCAATTTCCCACATGCAGTTCCAAATGGTTGATTGTGCTAGGAATCAACTAATCGCTCATGGAGAAGATGTCACCACCGTGCTAAATACGTAAGGCAAACCGCTTACCAGAAAGAATTATCCCACCAAGAGATCATACTGTATAAGCGAGTAAAACAAATACCAAAAATGTAAAGGTCAAAAAAGATAAATAAAAACAAAATGATAATAAACGATCAAAAAGATCCAACAAAAACAGACCCCTGGGAACCCTGTACAAAAATGGTACAGTTGGATAAAAAAGGAGTAATCCTTATAGGAATACAAATTTGATGTAATACTAAACCTACTTGCTAATTCAGGTGTTG
Source organism: Rana kukunoris (assembly GCA_029574335.1). NCBI lineage: Eukaryota > Metazoa > Chordata > Amphibia > Anura > Ranidae > Rana > Rana kukunoris. The sequence goes on along the minus strand of CM056051.1, from coordinate 456,216,767 downwards.
TATGATGTAAACGAACATCAGAACCAAAAATGGCTATCCATCACACAAATCTAACACATGGCACTAACAACTTCTTTGTTTATTAATAAAAATGTGTAAGGTGCCACTCATAATTTAACCCCTCTGGGAGTCTAGTGTGCAAATGAAAGATCCAATAACTCTTCCGTTTGCAGAGAGACCTGAACCTGTTACCACCATGTCTGGCTAGGGTTGCCACCTCATCCCTTTAAAACTGAACACATATTAATTACACAGGTTCTGTGGCTTATTAAGGTGGTAATTAAATTCACTCTGTGCCTTATGTGAGTTAAATTTGCCTCCGAACCTGTATAATTCATATGTTTTTTGGTTTAAAGGGATAAGATGACAACCCTACGTCTGGAAGCAACCACTTTTTCTACAGCCTGGACACAGATAGACATTGTGTTCCCCATACTGTGTTCATTGAAGTTACGTGCCACACTGGCATCATAATGTTTACTCCCCAATTGGACACTGATGCCAAAAAATATACTAAAGTTTGAATGCTTCTCTGCTATAACCAAAATGTAAAAAAATAAGTTGTTTTGTTATACTTTATTGATGTGTAGAGGTTATTGGTATCCTCCCTGTAATGAAACGTCCCACACTCCGCTTGAGTGCTTTCGTCATATACCAGTTCCTCCCAGTCAGAACATAGATATCAGATATTCCGACTGTTAACAAGCGCAAAACGAGACGATACATGTTTGTCTGCTGAACATTGACTGTTTATTAGAACCAAAATGCAAGTCTTATACACAGTTAAAAAGGAGGAGGTCCCCCCTCCTGCTCACATTATTCTAACAATACACTTGTAACCAAAACATAAATTAACATGAGCTAATTAACTAATCCCTTAAAGCAGCCAATGTGACTCAGTGGCCATCAGGATTTTACTACAGGTCAGACTTGTCGCCGAGCTTCACTCAGTAGATTATACATTATCATAAATATAAACACAGGACACATTCTCACAATAGCAGGAGCTCCAGCAAGAGTCGACATGTCTCCTACATTTTACAGGGGCCAATGTGATCAGTTCTCTCGACTAACATGTTGAGTTCAGAATCAAACAAACCAAGAATAGTCTTCACATATTATCATGGGAGATATTGTGGATAAATATTACTGTCCCATTTTAAGTAATCCTAGATATATTTTCTCAGTCACCCTGTGCCAGGATGGCACAGGGTGACTTAGACATAAGAGGTTCAATGGGAGCTGAAACAAGGGTTTCCCAACCTTTCCAAGGGATTTTGGGTTTCACTGGCCCTTCCGTCACAGTAGCCTTAGGATATGAGGCAGTCATTTTCGTTGCAAAAAAGCCCTTCCCTCTTTTGGGCAGTGATTACTGATCAGAAAACATGACTGTTCACCTTTTGTTCAAGCCAGGTGCACAGGTGTTAAATGGATGGGGAATTCAAAAAATAGAGTAGTGGGCCCACAACAACATCTCCATTTTGGCCCACCACAACACACAGGTGAGGTATTCTGCAGTAACAAGTTCTACTGTCAAGTCAGTGTCTCCATCATTCCTGGCAATCAAAAGAGGCATCAATTGTCATAACAGTGTTGGAAGGGACCAGGTGTTTGTACCCAACTGTCTGAAGGAAACTGTATATTATAAATAGCACAATAGAGCTAATATGTCAGACAGTTAGAATATGCATAGAATATGCATTAAAATGAAACTGCTGGCAGAGTACAGCCAAAGTGCAATTTCACAAAAACATCCTTTACGTTACTTACCAACATCCCCTTACTATTAAAGGTTCTCAAAAACTCCCATCCCTCCCTTGCTCCCAGCCCTTCACCAATGTTTTTGTTTAAATAACGTTTTTTTTTTTTTTTTTAAATCAAATAGGGTTTTATTACAGAACAGCAAAAACAAAAAAAACACACAAGTAACATGAAAAAATGCAGTACAGATCATTCAAGCAAGGTGCAATTCGATCTTTCAACATCAAAATCTCAAATACATAAGAGATGCTTTACCACTAGACCATCTCATGCAGCATTTCAGATGATATGCCCCACATCTTAGGGTTACAACTAGCCAACCCCAAAGAAGTACAATGCCCACCCCACCACCGTTTACTAACCTGCGACCGGCATCACCACTGCCCCCCTTAACACCACGTCCTCTTCCCTCCTCTTATAGAAGCAGGCAGTCCATGATTAAATCAACCGGAGCTAACCCAGGAACATTCAACCAGCATGCCCAAATACTTTCAAATTTCCTCGCACTCCCCCTGTGCTGATAGATGTATTTCTCCAATCTAATACAGTAGTATCACCCATTTGGTTAATCCATTCCGCACCGTAGGGGGGTCCTCTGACTTCCAATGCCGCAGAATGAGTTTCCGAGCCTGGAAGAGGGCCCTCGATATCCCTATCCTAGCAGGCTCCTCCCCCGGGGTGGTGCCCAAAATACCCAGTAAGCACGATTTCGGGTGCGCCTCCAGCTGAACCATAAATACCCGGTTAATTGTGTCCACCACCTCCCTCCAATAAAGGTGCAACTTGGGACACCTCCACAGCATGTGGATCAGGTCCCCGTGGTCCCTCTTGCACCTGGTACAGGAAGGATCCTCCCGCACTCCCATTCTCACCAACCTAGCTGGTGTATAGTGTACACGTAACAAAATGTAGAGCTGGGACACTCGTTGAGCCACGTTCAAGGAACTTAAGGGGACTGCTGCAAGCGCCTCCTCCCACTGGTCTTCCTCAAAAGCCCCTATGTCCCTTTCCCACTTGGATATAATCCCTGCAGTACTATCGGGAAGGAATTTGGTGAGGAGCATAAAATAGCAGCCTGAAATGAACCCTTTAAATGTGGTCACTTCTACCATGTAGTTAAAGATGGGGGTAGGATCAAGACTCCAGGTATCCCCATTCGACTGGGCCCTCACCGCATGTTGGAGCTGGAAATAGTAAAATCGCATAGATACAGGTAGATTAAATTCCGCCTGTAAAGCAGAAAAGGTACGCAACTTTCCATCTCTAAATATTTGTTTCATATGTATAATGCCGTACTTCTGCCATTTTGAACCATATTGTAAGCTTTCCAGCTCTACATATCGTCCATTCCCCCAGATGGGACTAAATCTAGTGAAACCCTCCACCTGCTGCAGCTCCCTGACTTTATTCCACACCTTCTGCATCAGATTGTAGGTGGGAAAACGCTTATTGGATTTAGCAAATCTCAACGCCTCCAGGCCCTCCACCGCCTCCCCCCCTGTCACCGTCCTAAAAAGATGCGCTACCGGGTCTTGCAAGTTAAGTACCTGGGTGTCCAGAGGCCTCAATACTCTCGCTATGTGTTGCAATTGGGAGGCCACATAATACAGCCATGGATTAGGGAGAGCAAGCCCGCCCGCATCCTTTGGGCGATGTAATTGTTCAAGTTTTACCCGAGCAGTGGAGTTCAGCCAAATAAGGGACCTAAAAATGGAATTAATGATCCTAAATTGTTTTAGGGGAACCACCATGGGGGAGTTGTGAAGTATATATAAAAGTTGGGGCATCAAGATCATCTTGATCAAATTTATCCTACCCACAGGGGACATTTTTAATTTTGACCACACCTTCACCCGGTCTCTGCAACGGTTCAGTAAAGGGGATAGATTTAGTCTGACATAGTCTAAAGGGTTGGGGGTAACCTGCAATCCTAAATACTTCAATTCCCCAGACACAGGAATGTCCAATAAAGTCGCTTCCTTAGGATCAGGCGTGCCATCCACAAGCAGAAGGGAGGACTTGGACCAATTGATTACCAGGCCTGAGTAGTAACCAAACGTCCGAATCACCTCCATAGCCTCCCGTAGGGACGCTTTCGTGTCACCCAAAAAGAGCATGGTGTCATCCGCGTACAGCATACACTTTTCTTGCAATCCTCTGTACTGAAAGCCCCTGATAATATCGTTGGCACGAACACAGGCTGCCAACGGTTCTATGGCTAGGGCGAACAGTAAGGGCGATAAGGGGCAGCCCTGTCTGGTACCCCTATGAAGTGGAAAGCACTGAGACACCCTCCCAGACTCTCTAATAGCAGCTGTTGGTGAGCTATATAATAACTGTACCCATGCTATAAAATTTGGCCCAAACCCAAACTTGTGCAGTATGGCCCACAAATATGCCCATTCAATACTATCAAAGGCCTTGTGTGCGTCCAGTGATAGCACAGCCCTGTCCCCATATTATCAGAGACAGATTGTAAATTGACAAACAAGCGGAGTAAATTAATAGCCGTGGATTTCTGAGGCATGAACCCTGCCTGGTCGGAGTGAATTATGGAAGAGATAGCTTTATTAAGTCGCAAGGCTAGGACCCTGGCCAATATTTTCACATTCGTCTGGAGAAGGGAAATCAGTCTGTACGAACCTGGATCCAAGGGATCCTTACCCGGTTTTAGTAGCAGTACTATAATGGCCTTAGACATGGATAGGGGAAGCCTCCCCTTATCCTTAGCGTCATTAAACACCCCCAATAGTTTAGGTAGTAGCTGTTCCCCATAGTTCTTATACACCTCTATGGGCAACCCGTCCTCCCCCGGTGCCTTGGTGTTGGGGAACAAACCAGTTGCAGTTTGCAGCTCTTCCAAAGACAGAGGGGCTTCCAGTTGTTGTCTATCCAGAGATGTCAGGGTAGGTTACTCTATTTTGTCAAAGTATTCCTGTAGGGAGGCCTCTGTGTAGTTTTTGTGGGAGCAATATAAATTTGAATAAAAGGAGCTAAGAACCTTCATTATGTCATCTGGAGAGTTAGTTATCTTGCCATCAGGCGCCCGCAGGGCACCAATAGATGGCGACGTCTGCTGAGCACGGGAGATTTTTGCCAGGAGGCGACCGGTATGCTCCCCCTCCTCATAGAAGGCGAGTTTGCTGAAGAAGCGCTTACGCTCAGCCGCCGAAGAGGCGAGCCGATGTAGCGCGTCCTGCGCCGCCACCCACGCATCCCTACTTGCTTCGCTAGGATCCGCCACAAACTTGGCCTCCAGGTCATGGACCAAACGCTCCACCCCCTCACTCAGTGCATTCGACTCCTTTTTGAAACTGTTAATTTCTCTAATGAACAGCCCCCTAAGAAAGGCCTTGAATGTGTCCCATCCCACCCCTACATCCGGGTAATCTGCCTGCACCCCCCAGAAGTCAACTATATCCTGCAACATCTGAGATGGCGTTGGTAGAAGATTAAGCCAAAAGGCATTAAGCTTCCACGGAGCCCTAAGTAGCGCCGAAGGGGGGCACACCTCCAGGTCCACGATTAACGGTGAATGATCCGAGATTCCCCTTGGGGCATAAGTGATACCCACCACCGATCGGACCCCGGGCTCCGAACATAAACACAGGTCAATACGTGAAAGGGACATATGTGATTTCGAAAAGCATGAAAATTGACATTGTCCAGGGTTCCTGACCCTCCACAAATCTATCCATCCCACCTCCTCAATCAGCTTTCTCAGGGGCGTGCGGCAGGCACCTCTCCCCGACGAAACTGGCGGATGCTTGTCAACCATTGGATCCAAGTAACAGTTAAAGTCACCCAAAATATACACTGGCACCTCCGGGCGGTCCACCAGATAGTCCAAGACTGCTCTCAGAACCCGATGGCCGTACGGAGGTGGGACATATACAAAAACAAGTATGCATTTCAACGCAAACAATTGACAGTACAGAATGATATACCTCCCCTCACAGTCCACCACACTATCCAGTTCCTGGTAGTCCAGTGAGTTATGTATCAGCACGCTCACACCTCTGGAAAAGGAGGTGTGAGTGGAGTGATAGGCCTTACCCACCCACCTAAAGTTGAGGCATGCCAGAGTATCGGGGGTAAGGTGAGTCTCCTGCAAAGAGCATATGGCCGGTAGATACTTCCTCAGAGAGGTGGAAACCATTGTGCGCTTAAGAGGATCACCTAGGCCCCTAAAATTCCATGACACCACCTTAAGCACATTCAACCCTCCCGCCATGACAGACTCTCATCTTGGCAACGGCAACATATCACATTCCAGTACAATTCATAGCGTGAACCACCTCCCCCCTCCCACTCCCAAAAAATCTGTAACCGCTGCCTTGAGTTCATCGTACAAGTCTGTAAGTGACGTAAGTACTGTACCATACTGCATAAACTGGTCAAAACTTTCTGAACCTCCGAGTGCAACGGCACTCTAACATTGCCCTACTTCAAACCTCAAGCGCAATTCCAGGCTGAGTCATGGCCCCGGATGCCTCCGCGATCCCACCGGCCTGTAGTGGAAGGTCACATATAGGGAAACGTTCCTCGGGCGTGAATATAGGACAACAGGTCCTCCTCACCGCTGGCCTCACAACCACCAGTCGGGAAAGTTGATCAAAACGAACAGGTTTCTGTACATCCGAGGAAAAATCAGGGTAAAAAGAAATACGCGCTCCATTAAATCTTATGTTTTGCTTTTCTCTGGCAAGCCGCAGAATGATCTCCCTGTCTCTATAGTGTAATAGGCGGGCAAGGATAGGACGAGGGGGATGCCCCGGGGGAAGGGGGCGCAGCGGCACCCTATGAGCCCTCTCCACAGCATACAGGGGTGTAAATACTTCCTTCCCAAACACCTCCGGCAGCCATTTTTCAATAAACTCGGTGGGGTCTCTACCCTCTGTTTTTTCCAGGGGTCCTACTATTCTCACGTTATTCCTTCTCATCCTGTTCTCAAGGTCATCTGCGCGCTGATCCACCTCAGCCACCATCCTGGTATTATGTTGGGTGTCTCTTATCAGAGGCGGCAGTTTATCCTCCACATCACTAATTCTGCTTTCAGCTGCAGTGGTCCGTTCTCTAATCTTTTGGATGTCCTACCTAATTAAAGACACTTTCTCCTCCAGCCCACCAAAACTTTTTTGCAGGGTGTCAACAGAGGCAGTGCACTTGGTAACAGCTTTCAAAATCGCAGCCAGGGTAGGCTGCACAGTCTCCTCCTCCTCCTCACTGTTTTCCTCTGCTTCCTCAGCAATATTTTAGAGACTGAGAGAATCCGACCGCTGGACAACTACATCATCCAGGCAGTGATCTTCGCACCCACAGAAGAACCCTTCCACTTTACAATGTAGAAGATAGAAAATTCAGGACCCAGAGTGTCATGTGACCAAGGATCTAGATAAGAAAAAGGGCATGTTAGAATATATATATATTTTTAATTGACATCTGTTGTGGGGTGGGGGGGATTAAATGCCTGGAGTTCAGCTTTAGGAGCAACGTAACAGTTTTGCTTGCAAGCCTACTATCTCCGCTGCTAACAAATGCCTTCACCATGATCAATGATTGCTCGATTCGCCCACTGGAGCCCTAGGAATTAACTCTATGTGACCTCCAGGCTGGTCTGAATTTGACCTTACTCACTCGTCACCCCAATGTGACAGTGCTAAAATTTGGCAATTTGAGCTCTACACTGTTGGAATGAAAGAGTTTAATTCCACCCGCCACCACCACCCAGAAATACTGAACAAAGGTTAGAATTAGTAATGAAAGGGGCACCTGTTAATTTGCCCTTAATGGCAAAGCTTCACTTTAACATATAATACATATGATCACCATCAAGGTCCAATATATGTTAAATGATAAACAAAACATTTAAAAAATAACAACATTGACCATTTTGCATATCAATCCATGTATTTCGTGCATGTTTAATTTTTCCTATTAAGAATGACTACTTTGACAGACATGTCTTAATAAAGTGATTTAATTAGTAATCAGCATTTATTCATCAATCAGCTTTTTTTCATCATAATTAATTAAAACACAGATTGACAAAACACATTTTCTAGATGTAAAAACATGTAAGGCCCCGTACACACGAGCAAATAGATTTGTTCAAATCGGTCGGACCGACCGATTTGAACAAATCTGTCTGCTGGCCGTTTTGGTTTGATCGCTGTACACACGATCAAACCAAAATCCCCGCCAGCAGACAGCACCGTGACGTGGCGGTGACGTTGACGCCGCCACGTCACCGCACCAGGAAGTAAATTACTTCCGCGCATGCGTCAAATCCATTCGACGCATGTGCGAGAAGATATGTCTGCTGGTTAGCGTACTAACCAGCAGACATGTCGGGCGGACGGATTCCCAGCCGACAGATTTTAAAGCATGCTTTAAAATCTGTGGGCTGGCCAAATCTGTCTGCTCGCCCGTACACACAATCAAATCTGTCTGCTCGGACAGTCGGACCGACCGTTTCCAGCAGATATATTTGATCGTGTGTACGCGGCCTTTCAGTAATCAAGATAAAACATAACAGTAAATGTTATCATTGGTCTATGAACAGTGATAGCTCTGCTTGTATGAACATAATGCATCACTCTAATCAAAATACAAATTTTTCATTGGTCACAAAATTTGTTTGCTATTTGATGCCCCTTCTTCATGCTTTTATGGATTACCTGTTCCGTGTATAGTACCTTTTAGCTTCTGGAAATATGAACAAATACATTTGATTAATTATTTAGATCTCCATAGAAGTTAACAAATGCAGCGAGGGTTACATCTTTTTAACAGAAATGAAGGAAGCAAAATATTGTGGCAAATAACTAAAAGTAGCATTGGTATTAAATATGGGTGTGGTTTATTAGTAGTGGGTGCAGCATATTAGAATTGGGAGTGGATCAATATGTAAGATTAAAAACACCACAGCAATCGAAAAGTTTTATTTTGCGAAATGTACTTATATGTCACTCAGAGGGAGAAAGATTGTGGTGGACAGGAGATAGATGTGTGTTTGAAACTGCCAGAATAGGGGCTCTGTACCTGATATACATAACTTACATGCTCCAACTGCCATTACATAACCATGTGTTTTTTAGGCTTAGGCCCAATAGGTGGAGAATGCATTGGGAATGTAGAAAACCAGTAATGCCTTGTACACACAATCAGAATTTCCAATGAAAAAAGTCAGACAGACTTTTTCCATTGGATATTCCGATCGCGTGTAGCCCCATCAAAATATTTTCATCGGAAATTCCGGTGAATTAAATCAGAGTTTAAATATAGAACATGTTCTATTTTTCTCAAATGGATTTCCGATGTGATTTGATGGGGAAAAATCCTGATCGCGTGTACAAGGCATTACTAGTACATACAAAGATACAACAACATCAAAAGGGGAAAGATGTTCATGATTGGGCAATATACAAAACAGTAAAAATTGGGTCTCTGGTATACTTTTAAAGTAAAACTAAAGGCAAAACTTTTTTTTCAGTTTTAGGCAGAGTATGGATGGATTAGAACATCTGTCACTCGTTATTGCATTCTGTGCCCCCATTAAGGAGATTCACCCTCTCTGTTTGTCCTGTTTACTATTATCATTGATCGTGAAAGTAAAAGAAAATCCCAAATTTTGGGTTGTCCCCAGAAAAGTAATATAGGGGAAATCTTTCAGAGGACAATAGTTCTGGTGACCTGGGGGACCCTAAGGAATTACCTTAATTTGCAGGGACAGGAAGTGAAGAGAAATATCTGCAATAGGACACAGATGGCGAAAAAAAATCTGACAGGGGTTATGATACTCCTTTACGTTATACAAAATGAACACAAAAGTTTTACCTATAGTTCTACTTTAAGCTAGCCATTAAAATAAGTTGTCTTAAAGTACAACTAAAGGTAGCATGTTCATTTTAATAAACCCTAATATGACACTTCAAAGTTAAACATGGTAATAAATATAACAAATGAGATTATTATTTTCCTACCATTTAGAGGCAACTGTGGCCTCTAATCCACCCAACCATAACTCCTCTGCTTGATAATGCCCGTGATGATGGGAGGAGTTCAGCAGAGCTAGCATGTAATTTCCTTTTCAATGTGCCTCCTTATGCCTTGTATCATGCCCACTCTATTTTGCATAACACTCTGTCAATAAATTGCTGGGTGTGTGTTAAGTATAACAGAGTCAGCACGATCTGAGGTATGTGACTTTAAGAAGACAAGCAGACAGGCTGAGCTTAGATGGGACATAGGTGGGAGTAGATGAGGCATAGTTGGGATTGGGCCGGGCATTGTAGGCCGCCGTAAGGGGGAGTGGGCAGAACCTTGGCAGGACTTCGCTGAAGATTGAGATTACAGGGCATTTGATGGATAAAAGAGCAACTCCCCCGATGATGTCATGACAACACGCTGTAGTCTGTACAGAGCAGCATAATGCAAAAGGGAACAACGGAGGCATTTAGAGAAAGATGAAGCAGCATTGCTTCCCGATTGCAGGAAATTAACATGAAAGTTTTCAGCTACAAGGGGAAAAGGTAAATATGTGAATATGCTTACCGTTATTTGAAAAACAACCCATGAGTCAATTTACAGATTACAGATTTACATCACATATTGATTTTTTTAATTTTGATCATAGTTCTTTAAAGGAACGTTGTGCTTTCCACATGTATTTTATTATTATTAGTATTATTCAGGATATATATAGCGCCGACAGTTTACGCAGCGCTTTACAATACAAAAGGGAGAAAATACAGTTATAATACAATAAAATACAAGAAGATTAAAGGAGTTGTAAGTATTTTTTTTTTTTTTGCTGAAATGACTGTTTACAGGGCATAGAGACATAATAGTTTACTGATTCCTTTTAAAAATGATAAAAAATAGATAAAAAACAATCATATAATATACCTGTAGTTTTGTTTTTGCATGTTTCCTGCTTCTCTGCTGTACAGAGCCACAGAGCCAATACAGGGCAGTGATGGTTTGGAAAACAAAACTGATTGGTGCTGTGGGGTTTTAGACACACAGTAATCACACCTCCTTGATTAGTGACCACAGAGAGAAAGCTCCCAGTACTGTGGTTATCAGGAAACAGACAACCAGGAAGTGTGGAGATCAGAGAAGAATTACAGCAACTTGAGAGCAAAAACTAACAATGAGGACATGAAAACAGCACTGTGTTAAGGCAAATGAAGCTATTAAGATAATATACCTGTAGTTTTGTTTTTGCATGTTTCCTGCTTCTCTGCTGTACAGAGCCACAGAGCCAATACAGGGCAGTGATGGTTTGGAAAACAAAACTGATTGGTGCTGTGGGGTTTTAGACACACAGTAATCACACCTCCTTGATTAGTGACCACAGAGAGAAAGCTCCCAGTACTGTGGTTATCAGGAAACAGACAACCAGGAAGTGTGGAGATCAGAGAAGAATTACAGCAACTTGAGAGAAAAAACTAACAATGAGGACATGAAAAAAGCACTGCATTAAGGCAAAGGAAGCTATTAAGATAAACAAAATCCTTTACAAACCCTTTAAGAGGGCTCTGCTCAGAAGAGTTTACAATCTAATAGGATGGGTCAGGTGGTACAAAAGGTTGTAACTGTGGGGAATAAGCTGATGGAAGTGGTAAAAGATTAGTTGGAGGTGTGATAGGCTTCCCCAAAGAGATTTGTTTTCAGGGCCTTAAGGTAGCAAGAGTAGGGGATAGCCGGACAGGTTAAGGTAGCGTGTTCCAGAGGATGGGAGAGGCTCAGGAGAAAACTTGGAGATGAGCATGGGAGGACTAGACGAGGGAGCTTGGCAGTAGAAGGTCTTGGAAGGAGCAGAGAGGACGGTTTGGTTACCTTTTGGAGACACGATTGGTGATGTAGCTTGGGGCAGAGTTGTGAATGGCTTTGTATGTTGTGGTTAGTATTTTGAATTTAATTTGCTGGGCGATTGAGAGCCAGGGTAGGGATTGGAGGAGAGACCATTGATTTGCTAGTCAAATATGCTAATGAGGGACTTACAGGGATCCACAAAAGAACGTTGGGGCAGCGCAGGCTACGCAGTGTGCGCAACAGCAAAATGTCCTGTCTAAAATTAGACCATATAAAAGCTGGTCTAAAATTAGAAAAATCGTCTACATGTCAGAGAAAGCAACACTGTTAGTGAGGAGCTGAGCAGTCACACGTGTTGCACAACAATCTGTATGCCAACATGCCAGTGGCATCCATGCTCATAGCTATACTACTGACTTTAGATGAGCAAAGAAGGAGGAGGGCACTGAGGAGGGCACTGAGGAGGGCACTGAGGAGGGCACAGGATTTTTTTTATTGTTGTTTGTTTTTTTAAACTTTTTATTTGCTTATATAAACTTTACAATTTAATCTAATCTAATACAATATTCTTATGTGATACAAGCCCCTCAATCTTCACTCTTCACGGGAGAGGATATACTGCACACGCATAGACATCTATGGCATGAGTGATTCTGAGGTGTCTCGCATCTTCAGATTCACCCCTCATGCCATCATGGAATTAACCACAAGCTTGCAGAAGGACATCACCAGCCCAACACATGACACTACCAATGACACCCATGACAGCTACATATACAATCAGAGCCCCATCCCCACAGATTTCGAACAGAACATGTATGGGGACAGCTGGTTGGTTGGTGAGTAACATGGGTGGCAGGCATGACTGCCCCCCCCCCCATGATGCACACATCACAAGGGACACATACACTACTAATATCCTCCTGTCTTTTCCCTTCAAGGTGACTCTGCATATGCACTGGGACCCCATCTCATGACCCCATTTCATGCCAGCTCACATTATGCATCTTTGCACGTTACACACACACATTAATCATGGCACAATGAGAACGCATGCATGCACACCACTGTGGTCCCTAGCACACACACCCCACATCCTCATCACATTGGATTGGCACAAGCCACCACAAATGAGGGTGACACCCCTTTTCCGGCAGAAATGTCACCTCCACATTCCCAAATCATACACAAACAGAACCAAAAAAAAAAAAAATTACCAGCAAAAAAAAAATAAGCCCAGCAAAAATATAATTTTACAAAAAAAACAACAAAGAAAACACATAAAAGACAAAAATCACTCTGCAAAACAGTCCCCAAATATTTCAAAGACACGTCACAAACAAACAAATAAACGCTAACAAACAACAGAACAAAAGCACCTTGCTGTATAGGGATATACAAAGGGATGTACTTTTGCAAAGGAAGTGCGTTTCTGTCTGTCTATTTATGCTGTCTGCGTAATTCTCTAATTTGCCCTAGTCCACTTCCAATTTCACTGATTGCGCCGTTCCCGAGTTGTGAGCATGCGCACAGAGGTGCTGACCATGGTCTCCTTCAAGCGTGCATGCGCGAGCCGGCCGGCCCTTCATTTGCATGGGGTCACGGCTCATTTCAATGTAACACGCCCACGTCCTTCCCAATTTGTATTACTCCACCTTACGCCTCTGAAATAACGTTACGCATGCGCAAAATTTCTGCGTAAAATCGACGAGAATAGGGTGATTGCGCGGCTACATTGCGCAAGTCTAACGTAAAGGCGGTGCGCTACGCCGGTCCAATAATGCGCAGATGTACCTGAATCTGGCCCTATGTTTTTACCCGAGGAATTGAAACTAATTTGTTATTTTTTTTCTTTTTGCTGGCTAGCTTAAACGTGTACTGGGGACCCCTATTGTACAGTTTTGTATGTTGCCCTGACCATTTGCACCTTTCCCATGTTTGCTGCTTTCAAATCAATCAGTGCATCAATCAGAGCAGCTGCTGTAAATGTTTTTTTTTATGTGGTGGAGACACAAAGGGGGTTAAATCACGAAAGGCAAATCCACTTTGCACTACAAGTGCAGGCTACACGTGCAAAGTGCACTTGAAATTGCACTGAAAGTGCACTTGGAAGCACAGTCGCTGTAGATCCCAGGAGGACAGCATTTTAGCTTGCACATGATTGGATAATAAAGTCAGCAAAGCTTCCCCTCATTTCAGATTTGCGCCTCAGATTTACAGTGACTGAACTTCCAAGTGCACTTTCAATGCATTTTTAAGTGCACTTTACACTTGTAGTGCAAAGTGGATTTGCCCTTCGTAAATAACCCCCAAAGTCTCCAGCTGCCTTCAGTAAACCTTCAGATGAGCCTTCTCTGTGTTTGTGCATTGGCATATACGGTATGCATCCATAGTTGCAAAACTCAGATCGTTTAGCAATAGGGACTACACTTATCAAATGTGCCTTGACATGGAAGTTTGGCTTCCATATGTATTTGCAAATGTATGGAGAGTAAAGGGGTTGTAAAGGAAAAAACATTTTTCCCTAAATAGCTTCCTTTACCTTAGTGCAGTCCTCCTTCACTTACCTCATCCTTCGATTTTGTATTTAAATGTCCGTATTTCTTCTGAGAAATCCTCACTTCCTGTTCTTCGGTCTGTAACTCACCACCGTAATGCGAGGCTTTCTCCCTGGAGCCTCTTGAGGGGGGAGGGGGCGACCAGGAGTTTTAGGACGCCCACTAACACACAGCTCCTTTCTCTATCTGCAAAGTAGAGAGTGTCCTGACTTACCTGCTAGCCCCCTCCTCCATCAAGAGGCGTTCTCCAATGGAAGGATGAGGTAAGTGAAGGAGGACTGCACCTTAGTAAAGGAAGCTATTTAGGGAAAAAAAACATTTTCCTTTACAACCCTTTAAACTTCTGTTTTTAACCTAAGTAGATGAAACAGATTATCTGCTTTTTTTTTTTTTATTCTGGCTAGCCTGAAAGTGTACTGGAGACCCCCTCTGTACTATTTTACTGTTAAAACACAGAACACTAGTCTCTTTAAATATCTGTTCACATAATCCATCAGAACAGCTTATCCTTTTTCTACAGAGATTCCTTCTTTCTGCAGGAAAAAAAAAACCTTTTCATTTATAGACTATAGAAAGGTCTGGCAATACTATGTAGCCTCAATAGCTTGAAAGGGCCTTTTTTTCTAGGCTTTTGTAAAAAAGAAAAAGGAAAGAAAAGTTTCAGGTGTTGAGACCAAGGGAAAAAGCCCTAATTATTAATTTCTCCCCATGACCCTGGGAGATTATTCTTCTGAACACCATGCAGTGCTGTCAGAAGAGGTTTATTGAAAAGTGAAGCAATGTCATTGAAATGTGCAAGACAGCCTTGTAGCTTCAAACCCATTCTTGTTTTTGAAAGTTGACTTAAGCGATAAGCTCTGATCCACCTTGCCATTTATACCCATTCTGTTTTGTTACTGTAACAGAAGCAATCTCAAACTGACATTTCACATTTCCATGTGAATGAGAGGAATTGTACTTTGTGGAGTTTTTTTGTATCTCAGTTTAATGACAAAGTTCTTTATGTGTCAGTAGTCTTCCTAAGAAGGTGAATAACAGCTACCTGTACCAACTGTGCTGCAGCAAAGGTTCAAGAAAGAAAAATGATAGTTCAGGGGGTGTTTGTGTCTTGTGCAAGAAGGTAGTCATGGTAGATCTTGAACTGAGTGACTTCATTTATGGGATCCGTGGGACATCCTCGACTTTGTGCGGTGATATCTGAAACATGACATAGACCTGAAAATTCTTCCAACTGGATTTTCAAAAAGAAGCACAAAATCTATAATTTATAAGAAAAAAAGAACAAAGAATCTTGTGGCAATTGAAGCAGAATACACAGAGAAGAGGCACCCAAATGAATAAACACTTAGTGAGATTCTAAAACATTACATTGATCCATCAAAGTTTAAAGAGTGTGTGGGGTCTTCTTGTGATGTAAAGGTCTTTATGGAGGTCTTTATGGGGACATTATTTGCAGTACTTTTGGAAGATTTGTGAATATACAAATTATGGGACATTTAATTGTGCACTTGCATTTTATGATTTTTTTTTTCATATTAAATTGTTTTATGTATATGTTTGTATATGCTGTATATTAGCAGATTATTGAGCACTTTAGCACTTTAGGATTGCTTTGTTTTGCAAACATTTAGTATGCTTTGTTAATAAAGGCAATTTTTATGTAGTTAAATAATTGTATTACTTTATTGGGTTAGAGGACTACGCTTTGTTTAGGGCTTTTCTCGGATTGGTTAAAACACATCATGGGGGGGGGGGGCAACCCTTATCCTTTACTTTAAAAATAAGGCTCTCAAGGACCAAGAGGTCACAACTTGATAGTTACGATAGCTTTGGGTCAGTAACTTTGAATATATTGCAGCTATTGGATCAACAATACAGCCAAGCAAACCTCCCATGTAAAAGTAAATTCATAAGCATATGAAGTCAGTAAAATGCCACCACTGATTTCCGGCCACCAAAGGCCTAGATCTATGCTGATTGTGTGAAGTAATTTGTCGGGTATGTTGATCATTGTGATAGACAGAGGACAGCTCCCCCATATGTTCCCCATTAACTCCTTGGGTCACTTAGGATGCCTACCCCAGGGTGGGTTATTCTGGGCTACATCAGAGAGCAGAAAGGACAATTGTTTTACACAGGGTTTACACCTTGCCCTAAGGTGTAAACATGAGACCAGACCCCAGACCAAAGGTGAGGTCATGTGAAAGTAAAAAATGAAGGCAGTCCTCCAAGATCAGTTGAGCCACTTGTGTGTGGTAGACATGTGCATTCATTTTTGTCCGAATGCATTTTCGTCCGAATTTCAGGTATTTTCGTTACCGTTTTAACAAACAAAAACGAACGCACAAAATACGAAAACCGAAATATCCGACTTAAACAAATGCTTTATTTTAGTTTTCGGTGGTCGAATGTGCCTAACCTTAACTCTATTAGTCCAAGATTATTCTATATAGAAAGAAAAGATTCGACATTATAGAGAGAAAAGATTCGACATTATAGAGAGAAAAGGTACAACATTATAGAAAGAAAAGATTTGACATTATAGAGAGAAAAAATTCAACATTATAGAGAGAACAATGGCTGCTGGAATTGGGTGGGGGAAGTAAAATATAAATAATGATGATGATGATTGTTATTGGCTGATTGTAACCAACGAGGAGGAGCAGTAAAATAGCTAGAACTAACTTGACAATTCAACATGAACGACGAAGATTCGACAAAGCATTGAAAAACATACAAACGTTGAATGTGTCATGGAAGGCTTATGGTGTCTGTTGATAGTTCTAAGAAGATTCGACAAGCAGCTAAACTGTACGACGATGCAATCATACACTTTTCCAGGTCAAATGCTCGGCCCATAGGCTATAGAATGTTAGTTGACTAGTAATAAAAAATTATAAATATACTGTAATTATTACTAGTGTCATACAACATTAGAATTCTACTATAGCTTGGAAAAGTATGATTGCAGCGTCATACAGTTTCGCTGCTCCGTCGAATCTTCTTTGAACATTCGACAGACATCATAAGCCTTCAATGACAGATTCAACATTAATTAGTTCGGATTTTGGACGAAAAGGAATTTTCAACGAAAAACAAATTTCGGGAGTAACGAAATAAATGTATTTTTCGGACGAAAACAAAATTCCGAAACAAAATATTTCAGTGTGCACATGTCTAGTGTGTAGTGTTATGTGAAGTTCTCCCAAAGATAGTGTCCCATATTCTATGCAATTTAACAGGTGTATATGCTGCATTAGGAGGGACATTCAGAACCTACACCCACTCCACCAATCAGCGTACCTCTGTTACCTCACTCCAAATAACAGAATGGGGTCCCACCTCATGTGTGCATCACTTAATTCTTCTCATTCCATTCCAAGTGACCAGGTATTATATCTCCATTAGGGATGAGCCGAACATACCCGCGTTCGGTTCGCACCAGAACCGTCGAACAGACCGACCGTTCGCGCGAACATTTAGAACCCCATTGAAGTCTATGGGACTCGACTGTTTGAATTCAAAATCGCTCATTTTAAAGACCAATATTCAAGTTATTGTTGGAAAATGTCTTTGAGAACCCGGGTCTTGCCCCAGGAAACATGTATCAATGGAAAAAAGTTTAAAAAACGTGACCGTTTTTAAAACTTTTTTTCCATTGATACATGTTCCCTCGGGCTATTTTGGCATTTTATGGCCTTCAAAACTGTGATAGGTAGTGAGGAGTGAAATCAAAAATGTACACCCTTAGAAAGCCTGAAGGCAGTGATTGGTTTTTGGGGTCCCGTACGCGGCTAGGCTCCCAAAAAGTCTCACACATGTGGTATCCCCGTACTCAGGAGAAGCAGCAGAATGTATTTCTTTCTCGTACATCACGGGACACAGAGCGGCATATTCATTACTATATGGGTTATATGGAGTACCTTCAGGTGATGGACACTGGCAATCTCAAACAGGAAGTCCCCTCCCTATATAACCCCCTCCCCTAGAGGGAGTACCTCAGTTTTTTCGCCAGTGTCTTAGGTGTTGGTCACGGAATAGCTTTGCCTCCACATCCTTGGGATTAAGGGCGGGCTAACCGGATCTGTCCAAGGTGCCTCAGTGCCAAAGTGGACAGTACCCGGGCCCCAAACCGTGGGGTTTTGCCTATAATGCTCCTCTTTAGAGGGCTGGACCCTGGGCCCAGGACTTGGAGTTTTTTAAAAGACCATAAGATCCTGTTTGCCAGGGTGCTGTATAGGTCCAGGACAGTGGGTGCCTTCCAGGACCCCAGTGCCTGAAGGTCTACTACACTACCCACGGAGATGGGAGAAGATTGGACCGTTTTGTTAGGCAAACGTCCTGCGGCATGAAGCAGGTAAGAGGGGAGCCTGCGGGACTTGGTTCGACAGCAGGCTCTCCAGGGAGACCTTAAGGGGGGGTAGCCTAAGTATGCTCTGCATTGGCAGCCTTGGTCACTATGTCTGAGAGACAGGATGATCTGATTTCCCCCCATCACTTGGTCCCCCTGTCTAAGAAATAGGTTTGCTAGCTACCTGCTGCTCGCTGGTCCCAGGGCTGATAAGGATTCCTATGGGGCCTTTTGAAAGTCCTACCTGACCGGGGTTTGATTCTGCCGCCTGAAGCCTGCAGTCCTAGGTCTCCAGCAGCGCGTCTCCTCCATGTGCTTCCCTTCCCCGGCATACGCGCGCGCGCACGTCTTATAGACGTTTTTCGCGCCGTCCGGAGGGGGGGGCGGGGGGTGTGCCTGCAGCGTCATCAGAGGGCGTGCCTTCAATCGCTGTTATACACAGCAGGCTGTGATCATGGCTCAGTCTGAGGCTGATCTGGAAGGGAGAGGACGCAGAGCGGCAGAACAGTGACTCCCGGTGGCGGAAGAGGGGTAGTACATGCTGGAGTTTGTTCCAATGCAATTGTGTTAAGCCAAAAAATCCCCTTTGGCAACAGATTGGAGGCTGGCAAACTAAATTGGGGCGGTGCTGTATGTTTAAAAAAAAAAAAAAAAAAGAAGATATATATAATATAAAAAAAAAAAAAGAAGAAAACATACTGGGCCCCACCGGTTTTTGGGCATTAGTGGTCTATTGTCCCCTAAACCCTAGTTTTGTACTCCTGGCCACTACAGTCGGTTGTTGTAGGCGGAGTCCCTCGGTTTTGTATTATGGCTTCCAAGGGGGTTCGGGATCAAAAGGTACAAAAAAGACCAAAAAACAAAGGGGTTCCCCCTCTGATTCTGATGATATGCCGGTACTTTCCCCGCAGCTTATTCCTATGAAGGTCGCCTTGGATGAGCCATTAGGGGGGTCTGGTGCTGAGGCTGGCCCAGATCAGCCCAGCCCTGTGTTTGTCACAGAGGAGATGCTAGCCGTCACCCTAGGGGGGCTAGAGAAAAGATTAGCAGCGATGATCGCTAGCTCTATTCCTGGCAAGAAACGGGCTAGATCCCCATCGCCAAGATGTGTATCCTCAGATGCTGAAATTCTCTCTCCGGAGGAATTAGAATTTCAGGAGGATCAACTGGACCGGAACCAAGAGGGTTCAGGGATTGAAGAATCTACCTCTGAGGAACCGTTTTCAGACTCCCAAACAGAGAGGCTGTGGGTCCAGTCTTTGACGGACATGGTCCGCTCGGCATTTAATTTACCATTGCCAGAGCCTCAGGTTCCTGCGGTATCCTCTCTGGGCTCTTTAAAAGCCGACTCTTCGGAGAGGATCTGGATAAATACATTCAGACTATTTCAAGTGGCAAAAGTACCCTTTTACCAGTCAAAAAGAGATTCCGGGGTCCTACATTTAAAAGGCAGCTCTCCCCTGTCCCGGGGCCCTCAAATTCCAGGCAGTATCGACGGCCGCCTGCGCGATCAAACTTTAACAATAAATCGCAGGGACAGGCACCTGGGGGTAAGAGGCCATGGTATCGCAAGCCGACAAAGCCAGCCCCAAAGTCTGCCTTAGGAAGGGGCGCCCCCACTCACGCGGGTGGGGGGAAGGCTTCGTTTCTTCTCACAAGTTTGGGAAGCCAATATCCCCGACAAATGGGTCCGGTCGTCTGTGACCACAGGCTACAGATTGGAGTTTCTAAAGTTTCCTCCGCCTCATTTTCAAGAGTCAAGGGTACCAAACGATCCAACAAAGAAGGCCTCGATGCTGGCGGCTTTGGATCACCTGCTTTACCAGGGCGTGATAATAGAGGTACCAGCCCAAGAACAAGGGCTAGGTTTCTATTCCAATCTCTTTGTCATACCAAAGCCCAACGGCGATGTCAGGCCAATCTTGGACCTAAAGGGTTTAAATGTTTACCCAAGAGTTCGTTCCTTCCGGATGGAATCCGTCCGATCAGCAGTCGCCACGCTCCAGAGGGACGACTTTCTGGCTTCTATAGACATAAAGGATGCTTACCTTCATGTACCAATCTTTCAGCCACATCAAAGATTTTTACGCTTCGCAGTGGGGCAGCGACACTTCCAATTCGTGGCGCTCCCCTTCGGGCTGGCCACGCCCCCCCGGGTATTCACGAAGGTCCTAGCTCTAATTCTGGCCAATCTAAGGATCCAAGGGGTCACGGTCCTAGCATACTTGGACGACCTTTTAATCATAGATCACTCGCGGCCGGGTCTGGAACAAGCAGTAAACCTCACGGTTCAGTACCTTGAGAGGTTCGGCTGGGTCCTAAACCGGGAAAAATCAGCATTTCATCCTACAAAACAGTTGGAATACCTCGGCATGAGGTTAGACACAGAACAGCAAAGGGTGTTCCTGCCCCTTGTAAAGGTCGAGGCTATCAAGGGGTTGGTTCAGTTGGTTCTAAGCAAAAGGGAACCAACTATTCGCCTGTGTATGCGATTACTAGGCAAGCTAGTGGCCACGTTCGAGGCGGTACCATATGCTCAGATCCACACTCGCGTCCTACAGGCAGCCATTCTAGCAGCCTGGAGCAAGAGAGCACAGGCCTTGGAGTCCCCTTTGACGCGATCATCAAGGGTCCGGCAAAGTCTGGCCTGGTGGTTAAACCCTCAGAATCTTCTGAAGGGAAAGTCCTTCAGCCCCGTAGTCTGGAAGGTAGTTACCACAGACGCCAGCCTGGTAGGCTGGGGGGCGGTCTTGGATGGGTTCACTCGCCAGGGAACTTGGGCGGAGGCGGAGAGGCAGCTGCCCATCAATGTCTTGGAGATCAGAGCTGCTCGGCTAGCCCTCCTGGCATGGACATCCAGATTACAGGGGTCCCCGTGAGAATCCAGTCAGACAATGCCACAGCGGTGGCATACATAAACCACCAAGGGGGAACCAGGAGTCAGGCCGCTCAGAGGGAGGTGAGCTTGATTTTTCGGTGGGCAGAGGTTTATGTACCCTGCATTTCGGCGATATTCATTCCCGGAGTGGACAACCTGCAGGCAGACTTCCTAAGTCGCCAGACTCTGTCGCCGGGGGAGTGGTCTCTGCATCCCCAGGTCTTTCAGACAATCTGAAGTGGGGAGTGCCAGACATACATGTAATGGCATCAAGGTTCAACAAGAAGCTAGACAGGTTCGTGTCTCGAGCAAGGGACCCTATGGCCTGCCGAACCGATGCGTTGGTTTGCCCTTGGCATCAATTCAAACTTCTATATGCATTTCCCCCGCTACAATTACTTCCCCGCCTGTTGCGCAGGATCAGAATGGAGCACAAGCCAGTCATCCTAGTAGCCCCAGCTTGGCCCCGGAGGACATGGTACTCACTAGTCCTGAAGGTGGCAGTGGGAGACCCTTGGACTCTTCCTCTACGACCAGACCTACTCTCACAAGACCCGATCCTCCACCCTGCATTACGGCGTCTAAATTTGAAGGCCTGGCGGCTGAATCCCTGATTCTCAGGGGTAGAGGTCTGTCTAGGCAGGTAATTCCTACCCTGATTAAGGCTAGAAAGCCGGCCTCCAGGGTAATTTATTACAGGGTGTGGAGGACCTACGTAGGCTGGTGTGAATCCAAAAGATGGCATTCCCGCAAGTATACCATTGATAGAGTATTACGTTTTCTCCAGCTAGGATCACTCCTAACCACTTACTGACCGCCGCACGCAGCAGAGGGGGTCCTGATCATACATGTACGCCCATGTGCCTGTACGTGCCATTCTGTGGACGTACATAGGCGTGCGGCGGTCCTTAAGTGGTTAAATATTGTACCTGCTGGGTGTCTATACATGTGATAACGTCTTTAAACTTCTTTAAATAGCACAATCACCTCTGCCTGCCAGTAAATTAGGAAGAACTGATCTATCTAAGCTATACAGTGTGTACATATATATACAACTCCTAGGAATGTATATATATTCGCTACACACTGTAAATTAAGCTAAACTGACTAGCCTGCCTGCCTGCTCTATCTAGCTATATAAAAAGACAATCTCTCTGTCTTTCTGACTGCTCTCATTAACAAGCCGGAACACACTACACGGGGCCGCCCAGCAGGCGGCCTTATATAGTGTGGGGCGTGTGCTAAAGCCCTGAGCCATAATTGGCCAAAGCCACCCAGGCTTAGGCCAATTATGACTCTTCGTTTTTTGCGCGCTGTGATTGTCCAAGCATGCGGGACATACAGCATGCTTGGCCAATCATCAGCGCGTAATGCCGCAGTGAATTATGGGCCATTTTGTGTCACGCGAATTTGGCGCGAACGACCGCTTTTGTTTGAATTTCATTGAACGTACGAACAGACAATGTTCGAGTCAAACATACGTTCATATCGAACGCAAAGCTCATCCCTAATCTCCATAATGCTAATCTGCTCCTGATGACCGAAGGAGACAGACAGCTAGGGAGGGAGCCATAACCCTGGACCACTTCCCTACCAGAGAACCTGTCACCCTACCAGGTAACATTAAGACTGATTGCAGTTAACCCTTTGTTCCTGTGATGTTACTAGAACCTTTAGGTCTACTGTAGTAGCCCCGGTGCAAGAAATCATGAAGGGCACAGTCGCAAGTGCTGTAAGGTTCCTATTCTTTAGCCCGCTGACCCATGCTCCCTTGACCCCCAGCCTTTGCCTTTTTATATGAAACAGGACAGGAGACTGTACACCAAAAGCCCACAATTGTGAGCAGGAAGGCGATGCAGAGTTAACCCCAGTCTTCTCCCCTTTACCTGGAAAGCAGGGCCGGTGCTACCACTAGGCAAACTAGGCAGCCGCCTAGGGTGCACTGCTGCCTAGGGCGCCTGGCCACTGGTGTTCCTACTCACTTCTCACTCTAGCAAGCAACTAAGTCTCAGCATCAGCATGTAGCTGCCGCTCTATTTGCACATAATGTCAGAGGCGCAGCGGAGGACTGTGTCTTGTCCCGACTTCCGAATGAATGGAAGCAAGCAAACATTCATTGACGAGCACTGATAGGCTGCATTGATGGGCCCTGGCGAGGCTGCATTTGATGGGTGCTGGTGAGGCTGCATTGATGGGCGCTGGTGAGGTTGCATTGATGGGCACTGGTGGGCTGCATTTGATGGGCGCTTCATTAAAAAGGTGGGATATACATGTGCAGGGCAAAGGGGGTGAGGCCAAGAGGGGCGGGAAAATTAGGGTGTCGCCTAGGGTGTTAAAAATCATTGCACCAGCCCTGCTGGGAAGCCACATTATTCTGCCAAACATGAATGCAGTAGGACCTGCCTACAAGCTGAATTTCAGCCTTGTGGTTTGTTTCTTTTTTTAACAAAAATTCTAGTAAAATTTAAATACTATTGATTATTCAGTGTGAGTTCTGGAACTGATATTTTTTGGCCTAAGTAGCTCCTTTCCCCACCATTTAACTGCTCCTGTAATTGCAGAATGGGATTAGGCCATATAAAATAATTTAGCCATAATAACTTCCATACAATTGTATGGCATTAGCAGATAACCTCAGGGTAACTACAGACTCATTTTTCCCTTCACACAGTACAGACGTTACCTTTTATGACTTCTCTTTCAGAATAATAATCATAACTCAATCTTTCAGGCTTGGTTAACCACCTATGTATTTCTATTACAGACGTCAAAACAATGGTACAGCGATGATATTAATAGGCTGCAAGTAAAGTGAATTCTGCAGTACACATCCTTTAAAAGGATACACTGTGCACCATGGAGGAGCTGACAAGAGGAGACATGCTCAACTACAGTAATCTTGTCTACAGCAGGGATAGAGAAAAAAAGGGATATTTTACTCTCATGATTTGGGCAGCACATACAGTGGGGATCGAAAGTTTGGGCACCCCAGGTAAAAAAAATTGTATTAATGTGCATAACGAAGCCAAGGAAAGATGAAAAAAATCTCCAAAAGGCATCAAATTACAGATTAGACATTCAAAAAAAGTTAGACTTTATTTCCATCATTTACACAAATTACAGAAAACAAAAAAATGGCGTCTGCAAAAGTTTGGGCACCCTGCAGAGTTAATATCTTGTACTTTTTGTAGTCAGCCAAGAGTCTTTCAATTCTTGTTTGAGGTATCTTTGCCCATTCTTCCTTACAAAAGTCTTCCAGTTCTTTCAGATTTCTGGGCTGTCTGTCACGCACTGCTCTTTTAAGGTTTATCAATAGATTTTGAATTATGTTGAGGTCAGGAGATTGTGAAGGCCATGACAAAACCTTCAGTTTATGCCTCTTGATGTAATCCCCCGTGGATTTTAATTTTTTTTTAGTATCATTATCCATTTGCAGAAGCCATCCTCTCTTTAACTTCAGCTTTTTCACAGATGGCATCAAGTTACCATCCAAAAATTGCTGAAATTGTATTTAATCCATTTTTTCTTCTACTCGTGAAATGTTCCCTGTGCCACTGGCTGCAATACAACCCCAAAGCATTATTGATCCACCCCCATGCTTAACAGTTGGACAGAGGTTCTTTTCATTAAATTCTGTGCCCTTTATTCTCCAAGCGTACCTTTGCTCATTCCGGCCAAAAAATTATATTTTAACCTCATCGCTCCACAGAAGTTTCCAAAATGCATCAGGCTTGTCTATATGTTCATTTGCAAAGTTCAAACGCTGATTTTTCTGGTGAGGACGTAGAAGAGGTTTTCTTCTGATGACTCTTCTATGACGACCATATTTGTACAAATATCTCTTTATAGTGGAATAGTGTACCACAACTCCAGTGTCTGCCAGATCTTTCTGGAGGGATCGTGCAGTCAAACGTGGGTTTTGAATTGCTTTTCTCACAATCCTGCGAGCTGTTCTGTCTGATATTTTTCTTGGTCTTCCAGATCTTGCTTAAACTTTCACTGTTCCTGATGACTGCCATTTCTTAATTACATTCCGAACAGAGGATATAGACATCTGAAAACGCTTTGCTATCTTCTTCTTATAGCCTTCCCCAGCTTTGTGAGCGTCAACTATTTTCAGTTTCAGTTTTCTAGACAGCTGCTTAGAAGAGCCCATGGTGCTGATTGTTGGGGCAAGGTCAGATAAGTCTGGGCATTTAAAACCTTTGAGATTGACATCACCTGGTCTTCCCAGGCGATGATTGAGAACAATCCATGACACTGGCAGGTCTCAGCTTTGCAAAGGGGGCAGTGCATGCTATAAATTCTGCAGGGTGCCCAAACTTTTGCAGATGCCATTTTTTTTTGTTTTCTGTAATTTTGAAAGTGTAAATGATGGAAATAAAATCTAACTTATTTTGACATAATATTAGAATGTCTAATCTGTTTTTGATGCCTTTTAGAGATTTTTCCATCTTTCCTTGGCTTCGTTATGCACATTAATACAATTTTTTACCTGGGGTGCCCAAACTTTTGATCCCCACTGTACATAGAGCAAGTAAGATAGTTAATTTTGTTGGCTTATACCCATTTCAATGGTTTTTAAGTCAGGTTAGTATCTCATAAATGCAATGACTGTATTTATATATGAACTTTTAGGCTAGTTATATTATGGAACAAGAATTGTGTGACATCAAAGTAGGTAAGAAATTGAATATAGTCTAAAAAAATACCGTAGATTTTAAAGATATATAAAGCTGGCAAAGAGCCCATCAAAAATCCATATTGTTGGGTGGTGTCAACTGACATGCTAATATTAAAGACCTAATTCTCTACATTAGCCTTTGGCAAACATTTTCAACATAGAGGAACCCTTGAAAGAACTTTTCGGTACCTGAGAATCCCTGCTAAAATGTACTCATGATACATTGGTGTGATGGTCAGTGGGAAGAATGCTCCTTACACTTGTGGACATTGGGAAGAATTACCCTCTTACAGATAGCTAAAACGATCAATAGTGTCAATGGGAACTTATCTGAGAGGCAGAAATTGCTCATTGCTCAGGGAACCCAAAGCAACCCTTGAAGTGTTAGAAATTCTTATTATATCCCTACAGAACAGGCAGTGCACAGTCCACATGTATTTATCTGCTGCTTAACCACTTGCCTACTGTGCACATACACCCCCTTCCTGCCCAGACAAAATTTTAGCTTCTGGCACTGCGTCGCTTTAACTGACAATTGTGCGGTCGTGCGACATGGCTCCCAAACAAAATTTTACGTCCTTTTTTCTCCACAAATAGAGCTTTATTTGGTGGTATTTTTTTGGGCTATAAACAAGAAAAGAGCATAAATTTTGAAAAAAAAAACAATATTTTTTGCTTTTTGCTATAATAAATATCCCATTTAAAAAAAAAAAAAATATATATATATATATATATATATATATATATTTATCTCAAAATAGGGGACATAATTATGATTTTTTTTTTTTTTTACTAGGAATGGTGGCGATCTGCGATTTTTTTTTCGGGACTGCGACATTGTAGCGGACACATCGGACACTTTTGACACTTTTATACAGTGAACAGTGCTATAAATATGCATTGATCACTGTATAAATGTGACTGGCAGTGAAGGGGTTAACCACTAGGGGGCGGGGAAGGGGTTAAATGTGTGTCCTATTGAGTGTTCTAACTGTAGGAGGAGGGGCGTGACTGGGGGAGGTGACCGATTGTGTCCCTATGTACAAGTGACACAGATCGGTCTCCTCTCTCCCTGACAGGACATGGAGCTCTGTGTTCAGGAGACTTACACCGGTCGTATCTTAACAATATTTAAGCGTATCTCACTTTGAGAATACGCTTAAATATACGCCGGCGCAGATTCAGAGTTACGACTTTATTTAGGTATAATAAATAAAAAAATCCATGTTAATTCCATGTTGTGAGGCAACAAAACACGAAAAATACCAAGGGGGTGAAAACTTTTGCAAGGCACTGTATAAGTTGACCACTACAGGCGACTCCACCTCTCCACCTCTCCCCCTCTCTCCCTGCAATAAAAGTGACTCAAACTTTTTTTTTTAAAAGGACAGTGTAAAAATAAAAATAAAATACATAAGAAAAAAATGTAATAATTTAAAGTGACCTGTCCCGCCGAGTTTGCGCGCAGAAGCGCCCGCATATGAAAACGTTGTTCAAACCACATATGTGAGGTATCACCACGACTGTCAGGCCCCGTACACATGACCGGTTTTCTCGGCAGAATCCATCAACAAACTTGATGGGAGACGTATTCTGCCGAGAAAACCGGTCGTGTGTACACTTTTCGCCGAGAAAACCGTTGAGAAACTCGTCGAGCCAAAAAGAGAGCAGGTTCTCTATTTTCTCGACGGGAGTCGAATTTGGCTCGTCAAATTTCTCGTCGGGCTGTTTTCTGACGAAAAACTCGAGCATGTGTATGCTAAGAAACCCGCGCACCTTCTGTAAAAGTAGCGTTTGTAATGAAAATAGCACATTTGTCACGCTGTAACAGACTGAAAAGTGAAAATGTCTCTTACCAAACTTTTCAGTAACATGAGATTAGCAAAAGCAGCCCCAAG
This sequence comes from Rana kukunoris, assembly GCA_029574335.1. NCBI lineage: Eukaryota > Metazoa > Chordata > Amphibia > Anura > Ranidae > Rana > Rana kukunoris. The sequence continues at coordinate 456,188,815 of CM056051.1, read as the reverse complement.
GGTTGTGCCAATGGAATCAAACTTCCCCTGTTGTTGTATGTGTTGAAGTCACCGCGCTTGAGAACGAGGAGATTTGGTCTTTAACGTGTGTACGCAAAGCAAGCTTGTCGAGTTCCTCGACAAGCCTAACAAGGAACTCGACGAGGAAAACTATGTGTTTCGCCCGTCGAGTTCCTCGGTCGTGTGTACGCGGCCTCAGAGTGAGAGCAATAATTCTAGCACTAGTCCTCCTCTGTAACTATAAACATTTAGGCCCTGATTCACGTAGGACGGCGTATCGTATCTTTTTTACGCTACGCCGCCGCACCTTAGAGAGGCAAGTGCAGTATTACGGCAGCGTAGCGTAAATGGGCCGGCATAAGCCCGCGTAATTCAAATTAGGCCAGGTAGGGGGCATGTTGTATGCTAATAAAGCATGACCCCATGTAAATGAATGGCAGAACAAACGGCGCATGCGTCGTCCATGAACGTATTCCTGTGCGCAAGCTCAGAATTACGCCAGCTATAATTCCTAAGATACGTAGAAGACTGTATATGACTTGAGTGTAAATTACGCCCAGGCGCATTCATGTACGCCTTACGTAATCTACGTAAAATTCGACGGCTGTTCCGACGTCCATACCTTAACATGGGCTGCGCCTCATATAGCAGGGGTAACTTTACGCCGGACGTACGCACGGACGTACGCCTTACGTAAACGGCGTAGCTTACATCGATGGGCGCATCTACGTTCGTGAATCGGCGTATCTTGCTCATTTTTTTAATGGGAATGCCGACGGCTGAAGCCATGTTTTTCGACGTATCATGCTTTGTGGATTGGCGTAAAGATGCGACGGCGCACATTTGAAATTACGGCGGCGTATCTGGAGATACGCCGGTGTAAAGCCTTTGTGGATCCTGGCTGTAACCTGTAGAAATGTTTAAACATTGCCACATTGCCTATGGAGGTTCTAAGGGTAAAAGTTTGTCGCCATTCCATGAGCGGGCGCAATTTTGAAGCGTGACATGTTGGGTATTAAAGTAACGTTATCTTTCACAAATAAAATAAAAAATTGGACTAATTTTACTGATGTCATTTTTTTTAAGTAAAAAAAAATATTTTTTCCCAAAAAACTGCACTTCTTAGGCCTAGTACACACGATCAAATCTATCTGCTGGAAACGGTCTGACAGACCGTTTCAGCAGACAGATTCGATCGTGTGTACGGGCGGACAGACAGATTTTGCCAGCAGACAGATTTTAAAGCATGCTTTAAAATCTGTCTGATGGGAATCCGTCCGTCCGACATGTCTGCTGGTTAGTACGCTAACCAGCAGACATATCTGCTCGCACATGTGTCGAATGGATTCGACTCATGCGCTGAAGTGTTTTACTTTCTGGTGCGGTGACGTGGCGGCGTCAACGTCGTTGCCACGTCACCGCGCTGTCTGCCGGCAGGGATTTTGGTTTGATCGTGTTTACAGCGATCAAACCAAAACAGCCCAGCAGACAAATCTGATCAAATCGATCTATCAAACCGATTTGAACAGATTTATTTGGTCGTGTGTACGCGGCCTAAGACCGCTGCTCAAATATGGTTTGACATAAAATATTGCAACGTCCACCATTTTGTTCTCTAGGGTGTTAGAAAAATATATATATAATGTTTGGGGTTCTAAGTAATTTTCTAGCAATAAAAAAAATATTTTAAGTTAAACACAGAGTCTGAAAAATAAGCTGGGACATGGATCTAGCTGGAACTCCGCTTTAGGCCCCTTTCACACTTGTGTGACTTCAAAGTCGCTAGATTTTACCACAGTTTTGCGGCCGCGATTTTGATGCAATTTTCCCGCAATTTCAGGGAGACTTGAGGTCTATGAACCTGAACCTACATCAAAGTCGGACCAATGTAGTGCAGTGAAGTCGTACTAATATGAAATATGGTTGTCATTGGAAATCATGGAGGAACGACTTGTCATGCTACTTTGCAGTTCCAAATCATGGAACAAGTCTTACAAATGTTAAAGGAGCCCACTTAACGACCGAGCCTCTTTTTGACACTTGTTTACAAGTTAAAAAAAAAATTTGGCTAGAAAATTACTTAGAACCCCAAAACATTATAGATGTTAGATTTATTTTCTAATACCCTAGAGTGGCCATGTTGCTAGGACAGGGCACAACCTCGATCTCTGTGAAGAGCCATGACCGTGGACATATGATCGGCGGTGTCCAAACACAGCCAGTCACATGTAAACACGGAGATGCCGGTAATAGGCTCTCCTTGCCTCACACTGACAGAGTGTGTGGTGAGGAGAGACGATCAGCGGAATATCAACGCAGGGGGATATCTAAAAATGTAATCAGGGCACTAATCATCAGTGTCCTGATTACAGTGTAGCGATCAGTGCCCACCATTGCCCACCAGTGCCAGCAATCAGTGCCCACCACTGTCCACAAGTGCAACCAATCAGTGCCCATTAGCAATGGCAGTCATTGTTGGCTATCAGTGCCGCCTATTAGTTCTGCTCATCAATGCTAATCCCTGCTGTCGATCAATGCCCATCAGTGCCACCCATCAATGCCCATGAGTACCGCCTATCCATGCCGCCTATCAGTGCCTACCAGTAAAGCCTATCAGTGCCGCCTATGAGTGCTAATCAGTGCCACATATCAGTGCCACCTCTCAGTGCCCATAAGTACGGCATATTAGTGAATCCTTATCAGTGCCACCTAATCAGTGCCCATAAGTGCCACCCCATTAATGCCCACCAGTTCAGCCTATCAGTGCCCAATTAGTTACACAATTTACTGAGAGAAACTAAGTAAATAAAAGTTTTTTGTTTGTTTTTTTTCAAAATGCTTGGTCTTTTTTTTTGTAAAAAATAAAAAAAAACAGCAGTGATTAAATACCACCAAATAAAGCTCTACTTGTGTAAAGAAAATTATAAAAAAGTTTGGGTACAGTGTTGTATGACCACGCAATTGTCATTCAAAGTGTGACAGTGCTAAAAGCTGAAAAAAGTCTTGGGCAGGAAGGGGGTGTAAGTGCCCTGTAGGCAAGTGGTTAAGAGCTATGGGCAGAAGTAGCATTTGACACTGCTTCTGACCTCCCATGCTATGGAGCCATGGATGCCTGGCTGCCGAGTGAGGGGAAGATGGCCCCACGGCCATCTTCCCTCACTCGGCAGTCAGGCATCCACGACGGGTATGGTAAGCAGAGGAGATGACCAGAACGCAGTGACCACATGGAAAAGGAGTATAGCATAACCAGGGATGGCACGTCCAAAAGGACGCACAGGACTCCCCCTATCTATGCATCTGGCCCCTTTCAGGACATGGCGCATGGATTCTACTGCAAAGGGGTTGTTTTTTAAGCACCGATTAGAGCCAGAGGCTCTAATAGGCTTCAATATAGCATGGGCTTGGGTCGCAGAGAGCGCGCTCCAATATCACCCAGGTGTGTTACAACAGCGAATGAATATTTGCTGTTGTAACACTAATCCTCCTCCCGGCCAATCAGGAAGTGGGTTTTGATACCGGTCACCTGCGTGGCTGAATGGAATTTCTAAGCATGAAGGTAAAATACCTTCTGTGTGCAGCAGCCCCCCTCCCTAATACTTACCTGAGCCCCCTCTCGATTCAGCGATGTCCACAAAAGCCTTGCCTCTCCGGGGACTTGAACTCCTAATTGTCTTTTTGCCAATGGCTCCCGTTGCTGTCATTTACAGCCAGTGAACCAATCAGGAGACAGAGGGGGCAGGGCCGAGCTGCAAGTCCATGTGTGAATGGACACACAGAGCCGCAAGTCAAGAGTGTGTCTGTTTGAGTGTGCCTGTTTGGATCCCCCCAAGACTTTAAAGGAGTTGTAAAGTTAGAAGGTTTCTATATCTTAATGCATTCTATACATTAGGATAAAAAGCCTTCTGTGTGTAGCAGCACCCCCTAATACTTACCTGAGCCCCCTCTCTGTCCAATGATGTCCACAATTTCCTCGGCCGCCCAGGAATCTCTTCTTGATTGGCTGAGACATAGCAGCAGCGCCATTGGCTCCTGCCGGCTGTCAATCAAAGTCAGTTAGCCAATCAGGAGATAGAGGAGCAGCGCCAAATGGCACCTCCATGTCTGAATGGAAACGCGGAGCTGCAAATCAGCTCGGGTGCCTCCATAGCAAGCTGCTTGCTGTGGGGGCACTCGATAGGAGGGAGTGGTCAGAAGCAGCGAAGAGGGGCCCGAGAAGAGAAGGATCTGGACACTCATTGAACATTCATTACTAAGAAAAATGGGCAGTGCTTCCCTTCCCACCTTTTTTACAGCATATGGTGGCAACACTACATTAGCCATATACTGGGATGCTAACAGAACTCAGGAAGATGTCAGATCCACAACCTGGCACAGGTCTCCACTGAAATCCTATATACTTTTCACCAGTCCAAGCAAGATGGATTCTCTAGCTTTCTTTTAAGCACAGTAGTCTGAAATCTTCCATGACAAATCTGACGGCTTGTTAAATAACAATCTTCCACCTCTAGGCAGAACGCTTATCAGACTGGCTGGTTAATGTGACATCATTCAAAATATAATGTAATAGTGGCATAATGCTTTAAGTGAACCTATCTCTATATAAAGAATGATGTTAACAGATTGTGCCTGACTTGAGGTCACCCAGCAGTGCCAGCACATACAAACATCACACAGGTATCTTTTCTTTTAAATGGTCTTTATCAGGCTTCATGGTGTTTCTGTCCCATGATAAATCTGATCTAAATTTAGCAGGAAACACATTCTCTCCACATGGCCATGCCTCATTTTCAGCATCAGTCACCATCCGAAACATTTATCTTGCTGGGTGATGGATGGGATTCATTCCCCACATATGTGATACAACAATGGCATCTTTGCAGTAGCAAGGAAATGGAATATCATGTTGAGATGTTTTCATAGTAGAATCAGGATGATAGAGCTAACACATAACAAACAATAGGCAGAAGGACTATGTCAAGAACCAGATGCTTCCAAGGTCATGGCTTTTGTTTTCTCATACTTAGAGATTTGCAATATATTTACCTGTTGCCAGTGGTGGTCACTTTATAGTGTACTTCTACACATTTCTTCTAGTGGATTCTTTATAGTAACATTTACATTGCTTCAGACAGCCCAAACTGATCTTTTTAGTTGGGTCACAGACAACAGAAAGGCCCAGCAAGGGTTCGAATCTTCCTCCACCCCTGCCAGACGAAAAGCTTAGGCCTCATACACACAGAATCTTGTCAGGAAAAAACATTGTTTTTCCAGACGATATTCTTGGCAAGAATCTCTTGCCGCCTGAGTGTACACACAGACCTTTCAAAAGAACCACGGTTCTCTTGAAAGGCAAGAATGCAGTGACGTCATCGCGTACGACGAGCTTGCGCTCGTCACATTCAATGCTGTCGCCGCCATCTTGCTTCACCCTACTTATGCCACGGAAGCTACCGCGCATGCGTCAAAGTAATTTCGAGGATGCACAAGTTTCCACGGCGACAGGTAAGTATACACACTGTCTGGTTTCTCGTCGGGAAAGAGGACGACAAGAATCTCAATGAGAAAATAGAGAGCAGAATCTCTATTTTTCTCATCAAGATTCTTGCCAGATTTCCAGACAAGAAAACTGAAAACCTCATACACACGCTCGGTTTACCCGAGCGTGTGTACGAGGCTTTAGTGTAGTGTCCAGTATTTAAAGCTGTCAAATACATTCTCTGCTTTAGAGGATTCTAGATCCAAAGCAAAATGATAGGCTTTATCCATGAACTTTTCAATGTCCACAATAAATTGTAAGTGTATGTGCGTGTTATATGCCGATACTGCAATTTGGGCTGCGTCAGAAAAAATGGGGAGGGGTCGGGACGAGCACCATCAGATTACATACAGCGAGAATCTCCTGTTTACTAAGCAGCCTCTCTAATAGGAAGTCCCATCTCCTGGGCCGGCATTGGACCGGTGTTCTGTCTATCATAGAAGCCAGTCCAGGAGGCGGGACTTTGTATTAAAGAGGCCACTGTGTAAACAGGAGATTCTCGCTGTATGTAATCTGATGATGCTCATCCCACCCCCCTCCCTGAGATGGGCATTGATCAGGCTGCATTCGAAGTCAATGGGGAGGCTGCATATGGGCATTAATCAAGCTGCACTGATGGGCAATTGTGGGCATTGATCAAGCTGCATTGATGGAAAATTGTGAGGCTACAGATGGGCATTGATCAAGTTGCATTGATGGGAAATTGTGAGGCTACAGATGGGCATTGATCAAGCTGCATTGATGGGCAATTTTGGGGCTGCAGGTGGGCATTGATCAGGCTGCATTAATGGGCACTGACCCTTTATTTGATTCAAAGTTCTTTATTTAAAAAATGTCTGAAATTTCCCTCTTAAAATTAAAGTGTGTGTTATACGCCAGTGCGTGTTATATGTCGATAAATACAGTATATCAGAAGTACAGGGCTTTATATTGCACCATCATTTCACTCTATTATAACAAGAGCTCCTCTTTGTTAAAATGGCCACATTTCAACCAAGGGCTAATTTATTGTTCTATTTTTATTTTATTTTTAATTTCACCCACATTTAAATTCTCTAGGGTTTGGAAAATAATAAGAATTTCAAAGAAAGAAACTGTTTTTCACAGGGTTCTGCAGCTGGGGAGGCTCCGCCCTTTCCCTCGTCTGGGGCTTCCGCGCCCACCATGGCGGTCCTCCTATACCCTATTTCAGTGTTTCTCAACTCCAGTCCTCAAGGCGCCCCAACAGGTCATGTTTTCAGGCTTTCCATTATTTTGCACAGGTGATTTGATCAGTTTCACTGCCTTAGTAATTACCACAGCCATTTCATCTGAAGGAAATCCTGAAAACATGACCTGTTGGTGCGCCTTGAGGACTGGAGTTGAGAAACACTGCCCTATTTTATAAAGGTCCAAGCTGATATCACTTTTTTGCATCGAAGTCCTACTTACCCTAGATGCATTTCAAACCCAGAAAGTGAAGGGGGTGCACAATCAACAAAGCACAAAGTAGAACTTAATGCCCTACACACTTGATATCCAGTGAAGTAAACAAAGCACACAAGAGCACACACCCTACTCGGCACAACAGACACAGCACAAAGCAGGACATACAATACTGGGCACATATGACAGAGCACATACCATACTCAGCATAAGTGGCGGCCACTCCATACAGGGTGCTGCCTCCCTAATCCATGCGCCCAGCACGTAATCTACATGCCGGGTGCCGGACACATAGATTTTTTTTTTTAAGCACATGATTAGAGCCAGAGGCTTTAATTGGCTTCAGAAAAGAGTGGGTTCGGGGGTAGCAGAGTACTGAGTGTGGGGGGGGGCAGCTTTGTCTACCACCCCCCCCCCCCAAAAAAAAAAATATTGAGCACCAGCCACCAGTGGACACAACACAGAATATAGCCAGTACACAGGATAGTTACAAAAAGTTAGCGAAAAAACAAACAAACAAAAAATAAGAATCAGAATCAATCAACTACTTGATGGACTTTCTGTCGTCAGTTTTCTATGCTTCTATGAAGGGAAGTTTCCACAATAGGACACAGATGGTGAAAACAAATCTGACAGGGGTTATAACCCTCCCTTGCTTTATCCACAATGAAAACAAAAGTTTGAGAGGTCAATGGATGCATGATAGAATGTTGCGTTGAGCTGGTTTACTGGATCCAACATACCTATCAAGAGGATGGAGAGAGATTTTCCACTTCACCCCCCTACTTGGATACATTTTCCATCAGGTCATCCTCAAGGGTGAAAATGACTCTTTGACCCTTACAGGGGTATGGACCTTAGACCCCATGGCATGGAAACTTCAAAGAAAGATTTGAATGATTTACTGAAATACAGTAATTCAAGTTCCTCCAAGAAAAAATGTTTGGTGCTGACCCAACTGGGGACACCAAAAGAAACAGAAAATAAGAGGCAAACTTTGTTGGCCAAATAGTGCAGGCTCATTATGCATATCCTGACATCTTATATTCAGTGATGGGGAGAGCTATACCCTTATTGTCAGGATTAGACCATACATAGCATAGAAGAGGTTCAAGGATAAGTATAAAAGTGATAGGGGATAGGGTACCCTTACCTGGTATCGTTGTGCAAGTCAAAAAGGTCTGAAATTGTTTTATTGATACTCACTGTAGCTGTAAGTTGAGAATAGATTTCCTTCTGATACAGGAGCATGTGCCATATCCACAAGTGTGCAAAGTCAGCTATCAGACATTATTTTTTTTCTTTAAATAGACTTTAACCTCCCTGGCGGTATGATTCTTTCAGATTTTAGGTGCTGAAAGCGGTACCATTTGCAAGGAAATTTGGCGTTTTATACTGTAGGCCTGTAATTCTGAGGAATAACTCACTTAAATCTGACCAAACAAGAGTCTAATAGGCATCCCAGGTATGACATTTAAAAAAAAAAAAATTATAAATTATAATATAATAAATATTTATAAATAATTATATTAAATAATAATATAATTATAATAAAAATTATTCAATAATGTAATCAAATCAAAATCACTGAAATTTGCTCAGTTGCAGAATTGTCGCTGTAATTTTTTTTTTATGACAAATTTCCCCACAAATCACTATCGTTCAATTCTGAAAGTGATTCTAATTTATTATCGCTGTTTTTTAGCTGCTCTAAAATCATTTTTGACATAAAGGGACACTTTTGGTTGCTATGGGCAATCTACAGTTTGCAGGGAGAAAGAACACTTTTTATTATGTAAAAGTGCATGTAGGACACAGGGCAGACCACTAGGGACAAGGGGGGTGTGTATTTTTTACACACAGTACTGTAATCTATAAGATTACAGTATACTGTATGTAATGTGTTTGTTTACATTTTTTGAATATGGCGCCGTTCTCCGCCCCCCGTGCGTCGTAACGTCGCAGGGAACGGAGCTCGGCGGCACATGGGGACACTGTGTGAATCGAGCGAGCACCCGCTCGCTCACACAGCGCGGATGCATCGCTGGATCCAGTAACAAGGTAAGTAAACCAAGCCTGTGGATTCAGACCCCTGACTCCCCTGACTCAGGGTTACCGATCGCAGCACAGAAATCTAACCCCGAGTCAAAATCGGGAATACCGCCAGGGGGGTTAATTAATACGTATGTTTTTTTTTATTATTTATATATGCCATATATTTATTAGAAAAAAAGGATTTCATGTGTATAGTAACTGCATCTCCTTAAAGCGTAACTCCACTTTTGTTGAGAAAAAAAAACATTACCCTCTGGGTGATCTATGTACATTGCAAGGATTATATCAACCCTTGTTGCAGATTCCTACCTTTTGTTAATCTGAAGAAATCCATGTGTGTTTGTCTGTTCCTCTGTACCGAGTGGGTCTATATAGGAGTGGTTTCATAATTAACTGCCGGATGTGCAGCTGCAGGGCACTAATAAAGAAATGTGCTCGGCCTGCATCCCTTTAGACATGCTCCTATTGAAAGTATCTCTCCAAAAATAAAAAAAATTGTTACAGGGGGTGCCTGAAATCTGACTTGTATCTTAGGCAGACTTCTGGGAAAATTAGTGAGCCAATCACACAAGCAGGAAATTATGTTTCTGGGAAGTGGTCTGTACACACTCTGTGAACAGAACAACATATTGCAATGCATTCTCAGAAAATTACACTGGCTGCAGATTGAAAAGGAGAGGTAATTTTTAATAACATTCATCTACAATATGATTAGTGTGGCAATTATATGTGCTATATTATTTTTCCTTTATTTGCTATGTTTTCACCACAAAAGTGGAGTTACCCTTTTAGGTTACTGTATAATAAATTATTACCTTGACGTGCATTTTTGGCACTATGGTTTATTTTTTCATTTTCACAGTGCAGAATAGACTTTTACAATACAATGGCAAAAATAGATTTTCTTTTCTGTCATTTCATAACATGATACAATGGCAGTTGGCAGAAAGTGTAACTATTCAGCAAACAAAACTGATGTACTTTGTCAGCACAATGAAGTAGACCCTTGCAGCCATAGAGCGAGGAGATATGTTACAGAGTACAGTATCTATAGCAAGGCCTTCAATGTGGATAAAGCTTCAGTTTAATACAGTTCTTTCCTTACTTGTGCCGTATATTTTAGATTACAATGTTAAAGAACAACAGTACTCCACACCACAGAGGTTACTTTACATGGTTTATTTGTACTGTGACATTCTATGGCTATTTTTTTATAAAGAATAGCAAGAATGAACCTTCTCTCCTCCAGCTTAGACACTTGAAACCAACAATTGCAAATATTTCAAGGACCAACAAAGCAGACTTAAAAGTTGGCTTATATAAAGAAGATGGCTATCATTTAAAATCTATCTGGAAAAAAACTTAGGGCCAGATTCACAGAGCGATTACGCCGGCGTTACAGGAGATGTGCGGCGCAAGTCTAAATTTCCGCATGCATTTCGATGCGCTGCATCCCCAAACGAGATACGCAAGAAATCTACTTTTTTTTGACCCGCGTAATTTCGATAGACAGGCGCATCCGTCCGCGCAAAACTGCGCTAGACACACCATTGATTTGCTATTCAAATATGCAAATGAGGCAGTTACGGGGATCCACAAAAGAACGTTGGTGCAGCGCAGGCTATGCGCTGTGCGCAACAGCTGCACGTCCTGTCTAAAATTAGACCATATAAAAGGTGGTATAAAATTAGACTAAAGCAACACTGTTAGTGAGGAGCTGAGCAGTCACACTTGCTGCCCAACAAACTGTATGCCAACATGCCAGTGGCATCCATGCTCATAGCTATACTACTGACTTTAGATGAGCAAAGAAGGAGGAGGGCACGGAGGAGGGCACGGAGGAGGGCACGGAGGAGGGCACGGGAGAGGGTTTTTTTTTTTTTTTTCAAAAAAAAATTCTTTGCTTTTATAAACATTTTTACAAAAAAAATACATACATATATACATCAATACATAACATACATACAAATTACAAACACGGTCTCACTATCTTTCAATAGCCCAATAACCTTGATGGATATAATAATCTAATCTGATACAAGCCCCTCACTCTTCACTTCATATATCACACACGCATAGACATCTTTGGCATGAGTGATTCTGAGGTGTCTTGCATCTTCAGATTCTCCCCTCATGCCATCCTGGAATTAACCACAACCCTGCAGGAGCCCAACACCAGCCCAACACATGACACCACCCATGACACCCATGACAGCTACATATACAATCCTAGCCCTATCCCCACAGATTTCGAACAGAACATGTATGGGGACAGCTGGCTGGTTGGTGAGTGACATGGGTGGCAGGCATGACTGTCCCCCCCCCATGATGCTGAAATCACAAGGGGCACATGCACTAACTATCATCCCTTCAGGGTGACTGCATATGCACTGGGACCCCATCTCATGACTCCTATATGGAACCCCCCATGGTACCCTGTTATATTCCCCAAACTTTGTATGCCAGATCATTGGTGCATGTTGCATGCTGCACAACTTCGCAGTAAGAAAGGGCCAGCAGATTGACATACGTGATGAACTGACCCCTGAACCAGACAATCCCCCCCTAAGCGAGGATACCCCGTCTTCTGAGGGAAAAGCAGCCAGCTCACATTAGACATCTTTGCCCGTTAAACACACACATTAATCATGGCACAATGAGAATGCATGCATGCACACCACTGTGGTCCCTAGCACAGACACATCACATCCTCATCACATTGGATTGGCACAAGTCCACCATGCAAGACTTGTGAGAAGCAACGCCATGCCACGGCTCCAATTATGTCACTGTACATTCATACACCATTTACACGGACCTGGGGATCACTTCTCCATCCAGAAATGAGGGTGACACCCCTTTTCCGGCAGGAATGTCACCCCCACATTCCAAAATCATTCACAAACAGAACCCCAAAAAAAAAAATTCACCAGCAAAAATAAAAAATGCCCAGCAAAAATCTAATTTAAAAAAAATAACAACAAAGAAAACACATAAAAGGCAAAAATCACTCTGCAAAACAGTCCCCAAATATCTCAAAGACACGTCACAAACAAACAAACGCTAATCAACAACAGAACAAAAGCACCTTGCTGTATAGGAAGGGATACAAAGGGATGTACTTTTGCAAAGTAAGTGCGTTTGTGTCTGTCTATTTATGCTGTCTGCGTAGTTCACTAAGTTGCCCGGGTCCACTTCCAATTTCACTGATTGCGCCGTTCCCGAGTTGTGAGCATGCGCACAGAGGTGCTGACCATGGTCTGCTTCATGTGCGCATGCGCGAGCCGGCTGGCCCTTCATTTGCATGGGGTCACGGCTCATTTCAATGTAACACGCCCACGTCCTTTCCCAATTTGAATTACTCCGCCTTACGCCTCTGAAATTACGTTGCACAGGCGCTAATTTTCTGCGCAAAACAAACGAGAATACGGTGATTGCGCCGCTACATTGCGGCAGTCTAACGTAAAGGAGGTGCGCTATGCCAGTCAAAAAATGTGCCGATGTACGTGAATCTGGCCCTTAGTGTTTAAAGTGATATTAAAGATTTATTTTTTAAATTATTTTTTTAATAACAAACATCTTATACACACCTGCTCTGTTCAATGATTTTGTATAGAGTAGCCCTGATCCTTCTCTTCTCTGCCCCCATAGCAAGCTCCTGAGCCCTGCTCTGTGTATCCATAAGGGCCTTTAGGGGGATTTGTGCTAGAGGGAAATTTGAGGGAGGGTTGGAGGTTGTGCTAAAGTAAATATTATTGTAAATATTTTATTATATCTTTTCATGTGACAACACTGAATAAATTACACTTTACTACAATAAAGTAGTGAGGGTACAACTTGTATAACAGTGTAAATGTCTAAACTGATGGCAACAAAAGTGAGTACATCCCTAAGTGAAAATGTCCAAATTGAGCCCAAAGTGTCAATATTTTGTGTGGCCACCATTATTTTCCAGCAATACCTTAACCCTCTCGGGCATGTAATTCACCAGAGCTTCACAGGTTGCCACTGGAGTCCTCTTCCACTCCTCCATGATGACATCACGGAGGAGAGCTGGTGGATGTTAGAGACCTTGGGCCAGATTCAGGTAGGAGAGCGGATCTTTATTCTGGAGTAACGTTCGTCATTTACGTTACTCCGCCGAAACTTTAGGAGCAAGTACTGTATTCACAAAGCACTTGCTCCTAAAGTTGCGGCGGCGTAGCGAAAATGAGCCGGCGGAATTCAAATTGGGCGGGTAGGGGGCGTGTATTATTTAAACTAGGCGCGATCCCGCGGCGAACGTACTGCGCATGCGTCGACTGTCAGTGCGCATGCTCCAAATTCTGTCAGTGAACGTCAATGACGTCAATCCCCATTCACGGACGTTTTACGCAAACGACGTTAAACTTTTTCAATTCGACGCGATCACGACGGCCATACTTAACATAGGATACATGTTTTTCTTTACGCCGCGTATCGCTTACGGAAACGTTGGAAAGTCACTGCGTCGGGCCCGCGCGTACGATCGTGAATTGCCGTCTCTCGCTGATTTACATATTCTTGGCGTAAATCAGCGGGAACGCCCCGAGCGCCCATTTTAAAATTGCAGTTCCAATACGACGGCGAAATACAATTACGCCGCTCGTATATAAACTCAATCCCGGCGTATCTTGTTTTCTGCATACAGAAAACAGATAAGCCGGCTCAAAGTGTGAGTTATGCTGGCGAATCACTGATACTCCAGCGTAACTCTACCTGAATCTGGCCCCTTGTGTTTGAGGATGCCCTGCATACGCTCAATAGGGTTAAGTCTGGAAACATGCTTGGCCAGTCTCTCACCTTTACCCTCATCTTCTATAGCAAGTCAGTAGTCATTTTGGAGGTGTGTTTGGGGTCCTTATCATGTTGGAATACTGCCCATGGCCCAGTCTCTGAAGGGAGGGGATCATGCTCTGCTTCAGTATGTCACAATACATGTCGGCATTCATGGTTCCCTTTTTAAAAGATTTTAAAAGTATGGCAAAATTCAATAGAGTGAACACATTGTAAAAGTGACCCAATTGTGTATGCAATATTAAGACATAAAACCCATAGAGGGTTAATAGAGAAATGAAGGGAGATTAGTAAGAGATATAAGCCAAAGCAGGGAAAAATATGGCAGTAGTTAAAATGGCCAATAGCACACTGGTGCAATCCAAATCCCGTCATGTGACTGGACAAACAAAGGGAATGAGAGAAGTTAAAATGGTGGCCATGTAACATCCGGTCTGGCGGAATAACAACATCCAGCCAGATGGTATTGGTGGCTACAGGTCAACAAATGGAAGGGAAGAGGATAAACCAAGATGGCGGAGACGCTGTTTCCAGTCTGACGGAGAAACAACATCCGGCCATCCGGTTTGAAAACTGTCACGACATTTAAAAAATGTATCGGTATTCGGTATCGGTGAGTACATGAAAAAAAGTTTCGGTACTTGTACTCGGTCCTAAAAAAGTGGTATCGAGACAACCCTATTAGCAAGTATAGTATATTGCTAAATATGAAATTGTGCTATTGTTTATTTCTTTCTTTTAGCTATAACCAACCTTAGAAAGAATAATTGTTAAGAAGAATCATGAGTGGAGGGTTGGGGGTTGGTAAAAGAAGGCAAAAGGGAAGAGATAGAAATTCTTACCTGACCTCCCTCTCCCCACATTCCAAACATAAGCTAGAGCTGCAGTCAAAGACTCACCCTGTCCATTTTGGGATAAAATAATGACAGGCAAGTATATTGGATCCAGGGATCCCAGACTCTATCAAACTGTCATTGTTAATATTTAAAGGGGGTTGTAAAGGTTTTTTTTTTTTTCCTAAACAGGTTACTTTAAGCTAGTGCATTGTTGGTTCACTTACCTGTTTCTTCGATTTCCCTTCTAAATGTTTTTTTTCTTTGTTTTCTTTGTCTGAATTTCTCACTTCCTGTTCCTCCTCAGTAAGGTGTTCAGTAAGCTGTTCTAAATGACTTTCCTCCGCTCTGATGATGGTGGAAAGCTTACTGAGGAGAAACAGGAAGTGAGAAATTCAAACAAAGAAAAAAAAACATTTAGAAGGGAAATTGAAGGAAAAGGTAAGTGAACCAACAATGCACTAGCTTAACCATTTAAGGACCCCCGCACGCACATATACGGCCACAACATGGCTCGTACAGGCACAAGGGCGTAAATTTACGTCCCCGCCTTCGTGCGGTTCGGGGGTCCCATCGGGACCCCCTCCGCGGCGTGCGGGGGTCCCCCTGGCTCCGGGAGCGATCCGGGACGAGCGGGCGGATGTCAGTGTTTACCCGCCCCCCCGCGATCGCTCCCAGCCAATGCACGCGCTCCCCCTTTGTGTCACTTCCTCCTCCTGTGTAAACACAGGAAGGGGGAAGTGATGTAATCTCCCATCGCAGCGGTATTTCCAACCGCTGCGATGGGAGAAACAACTCACAGTAAGTGTGCACCAACACTACACTGACATACACACACATAGGCATACTTAACCCCTTGCGATCTGCCCCCCCACCCCCCTGTCACAGTGTCACTGAATGCAGTGATCTAATCACTGCATTTAGTGTCAGTGTGACAGGCAGTGTAAAATCAGTTAGTGTTAGGTTCAGGATAGCCCCCCCACCCCCCCTAATAAAGTTTTAACCCCCTGATCACCGCCCTAGTTAACCCTTTCACTCCCTATTGCCAGCGTCACTAAGCGATCATTTTTCTGATCGCTGTATTAGTGTCGCTGTTCCCGCTAGGTAGCTATTTTTTTTTATCGCAAATTTTTTTTTTTTACTAAAGGCATGTGGCTAAATAAATTTTGGCCTAAATGTTTGACTAAAATTTAGTTTATTTGATTTTTTTTTAACAAAAAGTAAAAAATTGTGTTTTTTTTTTTTTTCAAAAATGACGCTCTATTTTTGTATATAGCGCAAAAAATTCAAATCGCAGAGGTGATCAAATACCACCAAAAGAAAGCTCTATTTGTGGGAAGAAAAGGACGCAAATTTTGTTTGGGAGCCACGTCGCACGACCGCGCAATTGTCTGTTAAAGCGACGCAGTGCCGAATCGCAAAAACACCTTGGGTCATTTACCAGCGTATTGGTCCGGGTCTTAAGTGGTTAAAGGAACCAATTTTGAAAATAAAAGATGAACCTTTACAACCCCTTTAACTATATTTGCCGACATCTCATGTATTATGATCATTGAGTTTGGCTTTAGTTAGTTCTACATAATTTGCCAGGGATATTCAAGACTTAGCAACCAATATTTTTCTTATACTACACAAGAGTCTAATAGGGCCTTTGGATGCCTGCTGTTGATTCATTTAAAAGACATGTACAGTATCACTTGAAAACTATACATCCCCTTAAAGCCGTGTGCATCTGTAGTAACAGACTTTTACTATGATTTTGTAAGGCTGGCAGATTTTTCTGGGTCACTGTAATGTTCTCTGGCTACTTAAAGCTCTATTAAGAAGTCTCTCAATGGGAAAATCTCCTGGATATTGTTTTAAGCAATGGCAAGCATTTAACAATTGTATTTCCGAGGCATTTACCACATTATTGCCAATTTTCTTAATCAACACTCTAATCATAAACAAGCTATTCCTTCAGGATTGTTTGCTATAGCAATCCAGACAGTGAAAAATTAACATAATTAAATCTGGCAGTATCTTCTGACAGCAGGACATTGCCCTGAAACTCCAAATGGGGATCTAAAACGTCAGATTTTACTGACATGTACAGGACACACTGTATTCTTTTCCAGTGTTGCTTTTATTTTTAGCCTCATTTGATTGATATTTTATAAACCAGTTGCCACCTTTCTTTAATTAAGATTCTGATATGTGGCAGATTGTAAAAGATGAATTAACAGGCCCTGAACAATTAACATAATAATTACATAAGAAAATAAAGCTCTGAAACAAAGAATTCAGAGGAACTCTGTTAAAAGGTTGTAAAATTATAATCTTGTTTGGAGATATCAGTTCATAATAAAACAGGCTGCCAATCTGCTACTTATCAAAGACTGGCCTTTCTAAGAGCCTTTGGGAACTGTGGGAATTTCAGCTTCAAATACTCAATATTAAAACTCTACCAAAAAACATTTAATCTACGTTTGTTGGGGTTGAAGCACCTGTTAGGTTATTATTTTTATCGGTGACCTTATTTGGAGATTTGCACTGATTGTATTTTCTTAGAAGAGCAGTGGAAGGCTAGAACATGTGTCAGTTTTGTAAAGCCGTCTGTGTCGCCACTGTTTTCCCCTCACTTGCTGTTTATTAGTACATGAAGCGATGGGACACAGACCATAATATAAGACAAATGTTCTATCACCCTGATGCCCAACCTATGGCTCTTTGACACTTTTTGTGTTGCTCCCAGCCCCCTGGAGACATGTTTGTGTTTCCCTATTGTCCAGTTTTAGCAGTGGTTTCTAGCAGTCTCATACAATTTGTCAGAAGTATATCCCCAGTCTGCAACAAATCCTATAGCATGTTCATAGTAATCTCTTGTTTCGTGTCTGCGGTCTCAAACCACCTCTTGCCATTTTTACAGTCTCTGACAATCTCTTGTATCATGTTCCCAGTCTTTGACCATCTTGTGTACCTTGTCCACAGTCTTTGAACTTCCTTTGTATCATGTCTGTGGTCTCTGACCATCTCTTGTAAAATATTGTCAGTCTCTGACCATCTCTTGTATAATGTTGGCAGTCTATGACCATTTCCTGTACCATGTCCACAGTCTCTGACCATCTCTTGAATCATGTCTGTAGTCTCTTACCAACTTTTGCATAATGTTTGTAGTCTCAGAACATCTCCTTTACCATGTCATCAGTCACTAAACATCCATAGTCTCTCACTATCGCTTGTATCCTGCCTGCAGTCTCTGACCCTCTTCTGTATCATGTCTACAGTCTCAGAACACCTCTTTTATCATGCCCATAGTCTTTGACTGTTCATTGTTATGTGCCTGCTGTCTCCACAATTGAATATTTACAGAATTTTACATGTGGCCATTTGGTAATGTTGATGGCCACACTTGAGGCCCCACCCGTATCAAGAAAGTTGACCTAAACATCTCTATCCAGTGAAAACTAAAACTAAAATGTAATAAATTATAAATATAAATGTAGTTTCTGGATATGCTTGGGTTAAAAAAAGCCCTAAAACACAGTGGCCCAGATTCAGAGAGCCATTACGCCTGTCTAACTGGTGTTAGACTGGAGTAATTTCTAATTACGCACGTTTTCTAGCTAGTCGCAAACCTTAAACCATGAATAGACGGTTGCGGGCTTCAATTCGACTGGATTACATGTTTGTACGCCTTCGGATCTACTCTGCAATAAAATTGCGGCCACTGGGTGGACTTCCCGTCGTTTTCCGCGTCGGGGTATGCAAATGAGCTTTTGCCGGCGATCCCAGAAATTACGATCTTCATTCGCAATCTCTTACGGCACCTTTAGTCATCTTTTTTTGCTGCTCTAATATTAGACAGCCCATGTTAAGTATGGCCGTCGTTCCCGCGTCGAATTTCTACGTTTTCCGACGTCTTTTATTTTTTTTTACGTAAGTCGTCCGGGAATAGGAATGTTCGTAAACGACGCTACTCAAACAACGAATGACGTAACGACGTGATTTTGCGCAATGCACGGCGGGAAATTTCTGAACAGAGCATGCGCAGTTCGATCGCCGCGGGGACGCGCTTAATTTAAATGCTTCACGCCCCCTAATCGCGTATTTCGATTACGCGGCGAGAAATAGACTACGCCGCCGTAGCGTACGGGCAAAAATCTACCAGGATTCGGTGTAGAGCCTGGTAAAATACGGCAGCGTAGATTATTTTGATTACGCAGCGCAATATTAAGTGTATGTGAATCTGGCCCAGTATTGTTGCATAAATATAAGAACGTTTTGTTGCATTGTGTTTATGGCAGGACTATTTTTGACTTCAAGTCCTACCTTGATCCTGTAAAGGTGATGACAGGTCAATGTTATAATAAAATTAAGATGGCAGGTATTTGAGACCAAACATGGCCTGATAGACTCCACTCCTATTACCTATCTGTTAGGCCGTGTACACACGATCAGACCGGTCCGATGATAATGGTCCGACGGACCGTTTTACATAGTTACATAGTTAGCTAGGTTGAAAAAAGACACAAGTCCATCCAGTTCAACCATAAAAAAATAAAATAAACAAACAAAATAAAACACAAAATCCGATCGGGTCAGAACGCGGTGACGTAGAACACAACGACGTGCTGAAAAAACAGAGTTCAGTGCTTCCAAGCATGCGTCGACTTGATTCTGAGCATGCGCGGGACCAATTTTAAAGCAAGTTTTAAAACTTTGGTCCGATGAACAACGGTCCGATGGTCCGTATACACGATCGATTTGGTCCGATTGTGTGTACGCGGCCTTAGGCCTCGTACACACGAGCGGACAGATTTGTTCAAATCTGTCCGTCCGACAGATTTGAACAAATCTGTCTGCTGGGATTTTGGTTTGCTCGTGTGTACACACAAGCAAACCAAAATCCCCGCCAGCAGACGGCGCGCTGACGTGACGGTGACGTGGCGGTGACGTTGACGCCGCCACGTCACCGCACCAGGAAGTAAAACACTTCCGCGCATGCACCGAATCCATTCGGCGGCGGTGCGGCGGCGGTGCGGGACGACATGTCTGCTGGTAAGTGTACTAACCAGCAGACATGTCGGGCGGACAGATTCCCACCCGATAGATTTCAAAGCATGCTTTGAAATCTGTCGGGTGGACAAATCTGTCCGCTAGCCCATACACACGATCGGAGATGTCTGCTGAAACGGTCCATCGGACCGTTTTCAGCAGACAAATTCGATCGTGTGTACGCGGCCTTAGAGTTTTGGCACAAGAATCCATGAAAAAAAATGTGTTCGAACACCGGTGAAGTCTATGGGACACGAACATGAAAAATCAAAAGTGCTCATTTTAAAGGCTTATATGCATGTTATTGCCATAAAAAGTGTTTGGGGATCTGGTTCCTGCCCCAGGAGACATGTATCAATGCAAAAACAAGTTTTAAAATATACATTTTTTTCAGGAGCAGAAATTTTAATAATGATTAAAATGAAACAATAAAAATGAAATATTCCTTCAAATATCGTGCCTGGGGGGGGTCTTCTTAGCATGCCTGTAAAGAAGTGCATCTTTCCCGTGTTTAAAACAGTACCACGGCAAAATAACATTTCTAAAGGAAAAAATATAATTTAAAACTACTTGCGGTTGTAAATTATTGTTGGATCCCGGCAATATAGATAAAAGTCATTGAAAAAAATGGTTTGGGTCCCCCTAAAATCCCTACCAGGCCCTTCAGGTCTGTTATGGATATTAAGCGGAACCCTGCGCAATTTTTTTTTAAATGGCATGGGGGGTCCCTCTCAAAATCTATACCATACCTTTATCTGAGCACGCAACCTGGCAGGCCCTACCAAGCCACATGCCCTCAACATAGGGAGGATGCTTTGGGGTCCCCCGCAAAACACCTTGTCCCCATGTTGATGGGGACAAGGGCCTTATCCCCACAACCCTTGCCAGGTGGTTGTGGGGGTCTGTGGGCAGGGGGCTTATCGGAATCTGGAAGCCCCCTTTAACAAAGGGACCCCGAGATGATGCCCCTTGATATAGGAATGGGTATCGGGTACATTGTACCCCTACACATTCACCCAACAAAGTGTAAAAAAAAAAAAAAATGACAGCAGACAGTTTTTGACAAAAAAAGAAAATGTCTGCAATGTAAATCCATCTTCAATCATAGCGCTGAGGACCTGTGAAAAAAAAAAGGAAAAACTCTGTCTCGATTGGAGCTGTCATCGCAAAAAGGCTTCAGCAATGGAGACTCCTCCCATCAAGACGGGGTTTTTCCATTTTGTGGGGGGGGGGGGGGGTTTCTCTGGACCATCGGCTTGTAATTTAAGATGAATGGACATTGTTCAAATTTTTTTTTTTAAACAAAGGAATTGTCCCAAACTGCCTTTGGCCAATCATGACTCTCACA
The DNA here is from genome assembly GCA_029574335.1 of Rana kukunoris. Lineage (NCBI taxonomy): Eukaryota > Metazoa > Chordata > Amphibia > Anura > Ranidae > Rana > Rana kukunoris. The sequence continues at coordinate 456,167,766 of CM056051.1, read as the reverse complement.
GCAGAGAGCGCTGTGATTGGCCAAAGCATGCAGGTCAGGTGTATGCTTTGGCCAATCAGCAACCGTCAATGCACTGCGATCTTGCAGTGTATAGACGGTCTCGCAGTGCATTATGGGACTCTCTGTGGGCGCTCTAATTTCCCGCAAATGCCCCATAATGTTCTAAATTCAGCGAACAATGTTTGAATCTACGTCCGATTCGAACATTGGGCTCATCCCTACCCATGAGTAATGTGAGTTGGATGTTTGTTAGTCTAAGAGACAAGTAGGCACTAGTAATATGTTCCTTTGAAGAGGATCAGTAGGCTGTAGCAAGCACTACTCATTTTGCACTTACCTGGCAGGGGAGACACCATGATCATGAAGGTGGTTCTCCCAGGGCGAGGCTCAGCCATTGCACTCTGGCTGAGCTGATCGTGGTGTCATCCCTGCCACTGCTCGGCCTTTTGGCTAAGATCAGGTGTGGTATCCGTTCTCGTCAGTTGCTAGAGGAGCGCTGAAGCACCTCCTATTTGTGGAGGGTGGATGCAATCTAATAGCGTCATTGCACCTGGAAGGGTGGTTTCAGCAGGGACTATGCCGTGCTGCCCGACAGATACTGGGGGCCGGCCAATGGTTGCGTCTGAGCCACCTGGAAGGGTGCTTCTGGTGAGGATGGGTGGCTGCGCCTGGTCTGGTCTTTTTGCCGGGTTCTAGTCTGGCCTTCTGGCTGGCTGGTGCAAGTGCTGTCCCTGTCAGAGATCTGGTAGGAGGAGCTGGAACTGCCCTGATGGAAAGACGGGGTAGCACCATGCAAATCCTGCTAGGTTGACAGGGAGTCTGGAAGGGTTAGTATTGGTGGAGGCTGCTAGATGGGGGCAGCTTCTTCCCAAGAAAACCTGGAAGGGCTCTCTTTCTGGCAGGGGTGGAGGGCTGCACTGGCCGGTCGGGGGGTTAGATTTGGAACAGAAAAGCCTATGGTGCATGTGCCCCTGGAGTGGCAGTCCAGGGGTGTCTGAGAATCACTGTGAGTGAGGGTCACTTTGATTTGACGACACCACGGTCACTGCACCAGCTACACGCTTTTTTTGCACCTGCCTCCTGGGCCGGGCCTTTTGGCCAGGACCGGAGGAATTTTTTATTCCTGGCCGGAGGGCCTGGTCATTGTTGAACACAATGACCACTTCTTCACTCTCCTCTTCACTATCCCTTTCCCCACTTTATTTAATTTATTAGCCTATGTTTGCCACCTTTTTGTCTTTTTTTGTTGTGCACGTTTTGTACACAGTGTGATTAGTAGGGTGCCGGTCCTCGGGCCAGCCCTGAACGTCTTGGGAGTGGGTGGACATGGCCTTTTGGCTTAGTTCACCTGCTCTCATGGGGTCTCCCTTCGGGGGAGTCCCACCTAGTACTTGGAGGGTTCTGTTTCGGCAGTCTCTCCAGGGAAGTTGGGTCCGAGTCGGCTTCGGTTGCTCGGACCACAGTAACTCAGTCCCCGTCTGGAGCCTAACGCCCCGGGGGATCAGGGTTTGGGTCCCTTCCGCACAGAAGGACCACTTGACGTTGCACCCGTCTGCACGTTTTTGTGAACACTCTTTATGTGTGTGCACATTTTTTCTGCAGCGGGTGGAGTTTTTGAGTGTGTTTCACACGCCATAGGCTTTTCAAAAAAAAAAAAAAACTACTCATTTTGCACAAAGTGAGTGTTATGTCTGCCATTTTTGTAGTTATACAGACTTTAAACATGAGTCTTATAGTAGAGTCTACCAGAGGTAGAGAGAGTAGTTTAAGAGTGCCTTCTAGTAAAAAGCATGGCTGAGATTTTCCTAGTCAGCCACTGAGAAAGTTGACAATTTGAAATAATCAGGAGAATTTGACGGTTCACCTTTTTATTGATAACCAATTATAAATAACTTATAAACATATCCACATATAAACGTATAAACATATAAACATCCGGTATATTCTACCAAAATAAGAGTCACAAGGTCCTTGTGGGCATCAGCTGCTCATACCTCCACCTGCAACAAACACTGACAAACAACTCTACGTAAATACCACTAGCCATTATAATATGGGTCATACCCAGGACAAAATGTAAATTTTTCATACTCAAAAACTCATGGCAGGAACTAGTATCCCCCACCGGATGCCACGACTAAACCTCGAAACATCCTGGTCCCAACCGCATCCAACAAGCCATGGAACTCAATAAAGATGAGAGTGTGGGCCGTTGCCCCAAGCATGCTCTCCTCCGACTGATGACTACTCAAGACCCTCCTACAGGTTCCCTTACTACAGCCCCACCTTCTACAATACTCTCCACCAATCACGTGAGTACTCTTCAAAAAATACTTTCAACTTACCAGAAGTCCTTTTTCTGTGCCAATTCATCTTTAACCCTGTCATGTTGGCCCTACATTTATGCTTTCTTCTTTTAACTGGGGGGCCTATGTAAATTATAGCTGACCTTACACCTGTGTTTTGGGCATACACTTGTCAAAGTTAATCCAGAAGTACCATGAAAATCCAGACATTGACATGATGTGGTATTCAAATGAAAAGCTGTTCAAAATTGAATGTTCAGATTAATTATGATCCTTTCTCATTCAAACATTCAAACACAATTCTACAGGTGTAAGGCTCCTCGGAACATACATATGGCAATGAATACATTGAGAAGACATATGCTTTGGAGGCTCAAGGTAGCTGAAGACCCACTGTTTTTGTTTGCAACAATCATAATTTGCAGAGAAAAGGTATGTAACCAGGGGTGGACTGACCATTGAGTCACGCGGGCACTGTGCAAGGGCCCCATGCCACTAGGGGGCCCCATCAGGGTTGCCAGGCTCAGTAAAACTAGGGACAGTATGTAAAAATCAGTGTTTTTTTTTTACATCTGTCCCTGATATGTCCAAAACTGACATGCTTTTGATGTGAAAATCCTGAGATTTTAGCTGCCCCGCCTCTGCACTGCCTCCTGGCGTGGTGGCCATCAGTAAGCCCAGGGGCTACAAAATCTTCTATTGCCTGGGGGCCCCATGAGTTGTCAGTCCGCCCCTGTATGTAACCCTGCCTTACGCAGGCATGTATTCTGCATGGGCGCAGTCAGTCAATGCCAATCTGCAGTTTGTTCAGTTTTCCCTAAGTTTAGCTTTGCTGTCAGTTCTCCCTTCTTTCAGTGGTTGGCACTGTCACCTCTGGTATTAGTGAGAAAGCACATAATAAGTCTGGATTATGAATATTCATAGATTTTCCAAGCCTGCCAATAGGAGTTTCCTTTGCCAGTAGGGCATTATGGGAAAGGGTAAAAATGTTTGAAGCTTGCCGATGCAAACTTTCTTCCCCCCAAGCCTTGGCCTGGGGAGGGTGCATTTAACAGATCTTCTGCTTTAAGCCTGATTGCCTGAAAGGGCTTGGATGTGTTTAGGTCTGACGCTGAGGCAGGCACGGCGTTGAGACTTGGTGCTGCTGATTATTACTGGAGGCAGGATTAAGTGCATGGAGGTTGGTTGACTCTGCTGCATACTTTTCGGGTTGTAAAAAACAACTTTTTTTAAAATGGCATTTAAAACGATCGTGTGTGGGCTTCAGAGCATTTTTCGGGTTCTGAAAAACGACAAAAAGACAATTCGAACAAGCTCTATTTTAAACAATGTTGTTTTTCGGGTTTCAAAAAATGATCGTGTGAGGGCTTTTACAACGTAAAGAAGCTCAGAAGCAAGTTATGAGACGGGAGTGCTCGTTCTGGCAAAACTACCGTTCGTAATGGAGTAAGCACATTCATCACGCTGTAACAGACAGAAAAGCGCGAATCGTCTTTTATAAACACGAAATCAGCTAAAGCAGCCGCAAGGGTGGCATCATCCGCATGGAACTTCCCCTTTATAGTGCCGTCGTACGTGTTGTACATCACCGCGCTTTGATAGAGCATCGTGTGTAGGCAACGTCGTTTTAATGATGAAGTTGAAAACTTTGTTTTTTACAACCCGAAAAATGATCGTGTGTACGCAGCATAACTCTCTCTTTCCCATGAACTGTGAGTAATAAAATCTTTTTAGTGTCTCACCTAAAAGTGACTGTCATCCATCTATCTTTATGTCCTGCTCTGCCTAATTAATCTACCCCTAAGGTGGAATGTCAGCCCACTCTGTCTCTGGGGGTTCCCACCATGCCTCCAGGAGTCTGGGGGTGCTACAGGTAAATAAAAAGCTCTGCTTTAACCTAAAAAAGCTAGTTATAAAACAACCCAAGCCTTTGCAATTTTTGCTTTCACAAAAAAATAAAGTTGTAGATAAGCAGTATAATGTTTGATACAAACAGCAATTAGCATGACATATTATGACCTTATTAAGGGTGTTTAACCATGACTATAATACCAAGCATATCACGGTCAAAATAAATAACAATCACTGGTTGGCACTGTGAGAATTAGGCGGACTTGTCCCAGCTCATGACGGTCTAGGTTAACACCTATAGCTCATCATGTTTCCCACCTTTCATATATAGCCACCAATACACTCTCTCATGACAGATATATACACAGACAATATGTCTCCCAAGAGCATTAAGCATGATTTATCCCTAACAGCTTGCAGAGTGAATTAAAGCTACAAGCAAGTCAAGCGGTCAGTCTAATGGAGAGAAATGAATGATTTATTTCTCTCTTGGGGGAGGAGGTAGAGAGGGGGAGCTGCTTCCCAGTCATTTTATATACATGCTGCTCAATTTTATTACCTACTTTTACTGTTCTAGTTTAAGGGCACCATAAACTGATCAAGAAAGCGCCCAAGGATCCTTCTCACTCTCGTTCTACTTTACAAGTGTTTATATAAAGATTGTGGACATAAATAAACACCTATCACCCATGCTCCTAAAAAATTAAAAATGTTCAATGTTTTGTTCAAGTTTATAGAATGCTTATTGGGTGTGAATGCACCTAAAACTCACCAACCTATATTCTGGTGTGGTGCAAATTCGAAGCGTCAATCAAACTTAGTGAACTCTTAAATTTTTCCAAAATCATGAGCTCTAAATGAGAATGGTGACATGTTACTGAGCATGGTTACATTCTGCATTATTAGCTAATGTATACAATACCCTTATCAAAAAGTTATGTTGGTTATATATAAAACAAAATCTTGTTTTAATATGGTTCTCAGGCCATCATTATCGGGATTGTCACTCATCTTATATTCTGGGCCTTCTACATGCTCCATATACTTTTATAGGGGAACATACTGTATGCCCTCTTCTCCTCTTTGTTCTTGTGATGTACTATGTCAGGTCCCACAGCCAACTAAAGGCAAAACTTTTTTTTTTTTTTTTGGATTGAGTGGAGAGGGATTAGAATCCCTATCAGTTTTTTTTGCTGTCTGTGCCCCTGTTTAGAAGATTTATTCTCTCTATCCATCCTGTTTACCATTATCAATACAAGTTAAAGCAAAGAAAATCTAAAATGTTGTGTTGTGTCCAGAAAAGTAATAGAGGGGGAAATCTTCCAATGGGGACATTCGTTTTGATGACCTGGGGGTCCCCAAGGAATTCCCTTAACTTTCAGGAATTTCCTTTGATGTCCTGTTTGGCTATGGGACAGGAAATTAAGGGAAATCTCTGCCATGGGATACAGATAGCAAAAATAAAATCTGATATGGGGTTATAACCCTCGTCCAAAAAAAAAAAAAAAAAGGTTTTGCCTATAGTTCTACTTTAAAACTTATTATGTCCATAAGCAAAGCAATTTTCTGGAAATTTCTGCCACTGTAAACTAACTTTTGATTTAATAAAAAAAAAGAAGAATCAAGGCAACCTACCATTAGCATTTTATATACAGTATAACTATTCCTGTATTGCAAGGATGGTTGTAGGTTGTGTTGATTCACCCACTCATTTTTGCAATTGACAGTTGGCTGAACATCTTTAAATTTCCTGAAAATTGTAGCATGTATATGTATTGTTTTAGTTTGGAGCTAAGATACCAATGAGTTTTTAATATATGAGTTCCATAGTTGGAATACTTGTCAGGAACATGGTATCAACTGTCAGGCTAAGACGCGCTATCTGGCTATTGAGCGTCCACATACGCATAAGTACACACACAGACTTGTGCACATTCCCTGCCAACAAGATGTCTATTTAAATCTGAACTCTGTACTATCCCTTTGCTGAATTATATGTGAATATTCTCAATTCTTGAGTAAATAAGTTTCAGTGGGGTTGATTTACTAAAACTGGAGAATGCTAAATCTGTTGCAGCTGTGCATGGCAGCCAGTCAATTAAACAACAATAAGTCTGGTTCTAGGGGACTGGGACACAGATTCCCCTGGGATCAATGTATGGTGCCCTGTGAATCAGCTATGAGGAATATCCACACCAGGACTGGTGTAGAAAACACAGTCCACATAGCGGTCCACCCAGCTGCTGATCTGCTCCTCTGCTTCCCACGGGTGCTGCCGCGACGTCCACCACCAGTGCTCCAGCCCCGACGGTCTGCTCTATCCACCCGGCTCTGCATTCATCCTCTCCCCCTTCACAATGTAGGTTGTTTTGCTTTTGAACCCCACTTTGAAAGCGGAGAGGATGAATGCAGAGCCGAGTGGATGGAGCAGATCTTTAGGCCTGGAACACTGGTGGCAGATGGCGGGGCAGCCGTGGGAAGGAGAGGAGTAGATAAGCAGCTGGGTGGGCTGCTGTGTTGACTGGCAAGTTTAAGCGCTTGAGTTGACCTTAGCGCTTGTTAAGGTACTCCCACAGTGGTTTCTATTTTGGTCAAGCATTCCATCCATGTGAGGAGAGTTTTACTTGTTAATTTTTACCATTCCACATCATTTTTTTAATAAACCTACTAATGTTTTTTACTACATTGGCATCATCAGAGATTGTTTTCAAGTGGCTAAGCGATCAATTGCTTTCCATCTATAGAAGTTTCCATTTAGTGCTTCCAGTTGTGACTGTTTTTTCTGAGTATTGTTATGGTAGCCAGTCAGCTTCCGACTTCATCTTGTTTAATTAAGCTTTCACAAAAAAAACTTCAAGCCTGAAGCTAATTGATTTCTTTGTAAAGCTGCACAAGTTTTTGCACTCTCCAGTTTTGGTAAATTAACCCCAGTGAGTGAAGAAAAAGGGTAAGGAAGGTGGACACTGGATTGATTTACCAAACTAATATAGCCTGATTGCATAGCAAAATGTTCAAATTCCAAACTTTGCTTATTAAATAAGGTGAAGTTCTACCCAGTCATGTGTCTCTTCAGCTGCTGACACAATTGTCCTTCCCAATCCATCCTTCAGATGAAAGAATGCAGCCAGCACTGGATATGCAACTCCAGAATTTCACAAACAAGCACCCCTGGCCTTGCTTAAACCTACACAAATGCAAATGCATTCTCCTACTCAAAAAAGTTGGGTGCTGGGTAAATGCTGCCATTTGGGGGACAGTTTTGGGAGGACAGCTGTGTCAGCAGCTAAAGAGGTAGGCATTTGTTTGGGGAACAGAGCACAGCATTTTAATATATTGAGGATACTGTGGTACTTGGGAACGTGTAATGTGTACCTACCTTTTAAAATAGATGTGTGAAATTCTTTTGTATAGCTAGCTGAATTACCAGAGAATGGTCACCAGGTATTGGTTATCTAGACTTTTCAAATAAATATTGGTTTGTTTTCCTTCCTCTTCCAGGTGAATTTCCCACAACCAAGCATTTTAAAGCCGACATGGCATCATGCATATGTATAGAATATATAAATAGAATAGCTCCTCTAAAATGCAGTAAAGATCTAATACTTATAAATAAAAAACAAGGAAATAATCTATCTTCCCTAGTGTTTTCCTTCGGACATATCGTTTTAAATAAAACCACTGGTGCACTATAATTCTATGACTTACTGTATATTGCATGCCTCCAGTTCTCTGGTGTCATTAGCAATCAAGTTCCTGTGCTGTACAGACATTCAACCATATTCCCATGCAGTGAGCAGCTATAAATTAATTTGAAAGACGGGATGGAAGCTGCAGACACTACAGGCTGTCATGGGCTGTCACTGTTTATTGGTTGCATATGGAAACTATTCATTTTTCACACCACGGAAAGGAACAGAGGTCAAGGACAGTAGGTGACACTTAGTAAATGGATTGTTGTTGATGTGAAGAGGGGGCATTTCACACTAAATCCTACAAGCATAGCAAGACATTATATATATAAATATATATATATATATATATATATATATATATATATATATATATATATATATATATATATATATATATATATAGATAGATAGATAGATAGATAGATAGATAGATAGATAGATAGATAGATAGATAGATAGATAGATATCTAGATTTAGATCTAGATATATACCTAGATCTAGATCTAGATAAAGCGATGCGCAAACTGTTGACGCTATATAAATCCTGTATAATATAATAATATAATATATATAGATAGACACTACATATAGATAGACACTATAGACACTACAGTGCCATTTCTAAAAAGAAAACTGTGATTTTTAGAAATATGTTTAAAATGTATACTAGGATGACATATTTCATTGATAGAGATTTAGATAGATTCGGCAGATAGATAGATAGAAGTCTCATTTGTAAACTGCATACATGAGGTTGATTTACTTTAATTCAATGGGTTGGTTGTTTACTTTGCAAGGGAATTTTACATTAACTTAGTGAAAGATATGAGGCTCTGCTGACTTTCTTTACATAATCATGTGCAAGCACGTGACTGGGTATTCCATGCAAAGTGGATTTTCACCACATTTACCATTTACTAATTTTGCAAAGTGAGATTTCCTTGCAAAATGAACAGACTATTTTAGTTTAGTGAATAAACCTCATGGAGTCATTACATAATTTATGTGTAGTCACCTTGCCTTTAGCAGGATAATTAAATTAAGTACTGACTGGCTGTAGCCAGCTAGCACTCAGTTGATAAATGCCACTGTTCCTTCTTGGTTTGCTCACTTTCAGTCTGATAGTTTACTATTGCCTGCTAGGGATGAGGCGAACAACCCCCCTGGTTTGGATCGCAGCAGAACATTCAAACAGACAATAAATTTGTGCGAACATTCAAACACTGTTAAAGTCTATAGGACACGAACGTGAAAAATCAAAAGTGTTCGTTTTAAAGCCTCATATGCAAGTTATTGCCATACAAAGTGTTTGGCGACCTGGGTCCTGCCCCAGGGGACATGCATCAATGCAAAAATAGTTTTTAAAACTGCCTTTTTCAGGAGCAGTGATTTTAATAATACTTAAAGTGAAAACAATAAAAATTACATATCCCTTTAAATATTGTGCCTGGAGGTCCCCTTCATCTGCCTGTAAAGTAGCGCATATTTCTCACGTTTATAATAGTAAGCAGCAAAATGAAATTTCTGAAGGAAAAAATGTAATTTAAAATTGATCGCAGCTGTAATGTATTGTCGGATCCCAGCAATATACATACAAATCTTTGAAAAAAATGGAGTGGGTCCTCCCCCCAGTCCATACCAGGCCCTTCAGGTCTGGTATGGATATCAAGGGGAACTCCACACCAATTAGTTTTTTTTTAAATGACGTGGCCCTCCCCCAAAATCAATACCAGTTCCCCAGGTCATGTGACGTCAGAGCAGGCGGGGTCACGTCACCCATTTATGTCATCGGGTGGCCCCATCCTTGTCTATATAACAGCTGTCAAAGTGAAAAGACGGCAGTCGCTAGGACACCTCCCATTGAGGTAGAGTTTTTCCGTCGTTTTTTTTTCTTTGGAATGTCAGACGCCATGATTGACAATTGATTTACATCGTAGGACACTTTTTTTAAATAAAGGATTTGTCAAAAAGTGTCTACTGTTGTTTTTACTTTTTTGACACTTTTTTTGGTGAATGGGTAGGGTGTACAATGTACAGATTCTGATAAGCCCCCTGCCCACAGACCCCCACAACCACCGGGCAAGGTTTGTGGGGATGAAGCCCCTCAAAACACCCTCCCTATGTTGGAGGCATGTGGCCTGGGCATGTGTACAGGGCATTAGCCCCCTGAGCCACATAATTGGCCAAAGGCACCCTGCCTTTGGAGAATTATGGCTCTGTCAGCAGTGTGCTGCAATTGGCCAAAGCATACAGGTCAGGTGCATGCTTTGGCCAATCATAGGACACCAATGCACTGCGATCTGGCAGTTCATTATGGGGCATTCTGCGGCACTCAATTTTGGAGGGAAACCCAATCTTGGAGGGAAACCCAACTGAAAATAGTACACCGGGCTCACATTTCTATCGTCCAAACAAGGTCAAACCGTCTCCATCTGCCCCCTCTGTCAACACTGTCAACACCCCAGACCTTCCTTGACTCATCGATTCTGGTTGTGCACCTACATCTCCTCATTCTGGGATCAAGTCCTATCCTACATCTTTGAAGTAACCTTACTGAAATTACCTAAAGACTCCCTGCTCCTTATCTTTTGCTACTGGGACCCCCAGCTACTGCCCTGGTCGCTCAACTCTACCCCCACTGGCAAAGACTGGTCCCTGATCTGCCTCCTACTCGCCAGAACATCCATTCTGCTTAACTGGACCTCCAACATACAGCCAAACACCTCACAAATCAAAAGAGACCTCTTACAACTACTATTCAAAGACAACCTCAACACAAACTTTTCGCATTAAAAGACCAAAACACATTTCTACCATACATTGCAGCCTTTTATGGTCTCAGCACTTTCTCCTATGGATCAGGCAAAGTTTGAGCAACTTTTATTCTCATACCATGGGCCTCCCTCTACACCGTAAGCAAGGCTGCTCTCCATGCAAGATCATTTTCCGCCCACCAACCTCTTCTCTCCCTTCAAACAGAATAACGGAGAACGCTACCCTCGAAACAGAAGTGGCAATTTTTAATGTATACCCTCAAGATACCTCGTTAGTAAGAACTTGGTGCTCATTCCATCCACTCCCCCTACCCCCCCCCCCACTTTTTTTATTTCTTCACCCCTCCTCACACCTCCTCTTAGCTCATTCATTTACATTTATCTGGTGACTTTAAGAACCATCCTTTTTAGATCCATCCAGTTAACACTCTTTTTATGTAATTTTTTTTTTTCAATCTGACGATTACTATTCTTGATCGGTTACAAGTCCTATTGTTACTTTTATGTATTCTGCCACTTTCTGTATAACTGCTTTTTTCTGTACAAAAGCACTGATTCTGTGGAAATTATACTCTGTATGTAGGACCTTTCAATAAAATCTAATATTAAAAAAAATAATTGATGGATTTTGGAGATTCCTCTTAGCATGAGTCTTAAATCCAGTATAGGAAGTAGGAGGTACCATGAAATGAATCCCTGAAGTCTAGAAAAGCATATTTGACAGTATATGAACCTAAATTGTTGCTCCAAAAGGGAGGTAAGTAAAAGTCCCAAGTATCAGTAATTGTGCACCTGGTGACATGGCGGTGACATAGGTTTGTGTTATTTTTTTAAATACTTGAAATCAATTGGTTAGATGTCCAAGCGCTCAGGCTCTCCACTTGAAGAAGAAGCTAATAAGGGTTTTAGTGACGCCATTGCAGATTCACTTACCATATTTATCGGCGTATAACACGCACAGGCGTATAACACGCACCCTAACTTTAAGAGAGAAGTTTCAGGAAAAAAAACTTTCCACAGCCCCCTGCGTATAACACGCAGGCACAGTTTACCCGATATTTTCAGGGTAAAAAAGTGAGTGTTATACGCCAATAAATACAGTAATTCATTTAATATCTGTACCTAGAAGAGTTCACAAATTGGCAGCAATATGAATGCTAAAGGATTTGCTCATCTCTAGCGAGTTTGTCCTTGATTGAGTTTTAACATTTTCTAAACAACAAACATGTGTAAGGTCATTTTAGAACTTATGTGATGTTTTCCTTTTCAAGAGCATAATACGAATATTACTCAAGGTCAATGGGGCAACACAACTCTCAAACGGCGCATGCCATTCTCTACCCCGCATGACCGTTGGCTCCTGCAGAACACAATAATAACAGACTAGAATTGGCTAGCAGGGCTGCTAAATTAGTCTTTACAAAACTAACACATTTTACCCTGTAATCATATTTCTGTGTTAGGAAGGGATCAATCAGTGTCACTTGCCTTGAAATAAGCCCACTTCATTTCCTCCTGTGCAGACGGCATCTGTGGAGAAAGTCATTGCTTCGACCCATGATTATCACACAAAAAGGGGTGTTGTTTGATCTTGATGCTTGTGATTTTTATGTTATTGAGTCCTTAATATTTCCTACAGTAAAAAATAAAATAAAAAATTATCTGCAGGTTTAAAAAAAATTGCTACAGTTAGTTCACATACAGCAGAAAATAGGACAGCATTTAGGTACAAAAGTCTGGTAACCAAGCAGCAAACAAAATGATCTGTTTAGAGTATCTGTAGACTGTGACATGTGACATTTTTAATTTTCTGAACCAATATCACATACAATGGAAACTAAAGGTGACCATAGTTTACAAGTCATAATAGGCAACATGTTTCCATGGCATTTAAAAGCATACGCCACAATGGAGCGCTGGAATTTTAATTGGGCATTTTGAAAAATGTGGGCGATTCCATGATTCATTACCTTCAATGCTTGCTAGAATTTAGTGTCAGGGAGTAGATGCTTTTTAAAAACCAGTAAAGAAAAAAAACAAAACAGCTGCCGGTGATACTGAAGTTGGAGTCGTTCATACTGCTGCCTGATTAACAGCCAAATTACAGTGTGTAGTATTGTCTAACAAAATAAATACGCTAACCCAAAGAATGAAATATATTACTACTTATGAACAAGGAAAAGTGCAATAATCAAAAATTGCATTGTACAGTACCTAAACATACCATGAAAAATGATTGACATTAACTAATTTGGGAGTTAATAAAGAGAACATAATTAATTAGCACGTGAGCTTATTAACCTACATGATGCATCAACTGGATCAACTGTGGGTATAGAATTGGGTACATGGGATTGTATGATATTTTTTATTTTATTTATTTTTATGGTTGAACTAGATGGACTTGTGTCTTTTTTTCAACCTGACTAACTATGTAACACGTACTCATGTCTCAGTTTTTTATCAGATATGTAGTATACATAGGTGTGTGCAGCCTATGGCATTAGGGTGTGCACCCCAAAGCTCAAACAAACGTCTGTGTGTGTGTGTATGTATATATATATATATATATATAAAACACAATTTACTAAACTTCAGTTATGTATGAACACAGTGAGCAGTGGCGGCCTGTCCATAGAGGGCGCATGGGTGCCACCTCCACTGAGAGCCAGAGGCTCTAATAGGCTTCAAAAAAGGGTGGGCTCGGGGAGCAGTGCACTCAGTTGTGTGACGATAGGGAATTTTTTTTCGCTATTTTCACACTATAGTTTCTTCTCGCCAATCAGTAGGCAGGTCACCGGAGCCGCTGCCCACATCCTGGGAGAGGAGGAGAGGACACCACATCTTGCCAGCCCTAGATTAGGTAGGTGCCTGATCGCTGGCCACCAGGGGGAGGTTGTCAGTGCTGCGCCGCGGGGCTCTCGGAGGAGGAGGTTAGGTTTCAGAGCCTATCTGCGGGTCTCCTGGGGTGGGGTGCTTGTTTGCCACCCCCAAAAAAAAAACATTAGCCGCCACTGACAGTGAGTGATCAGTACTGATCACTCACTGTGTTCATTCACAAAAGGATGGGGCCTGTAAATGACATAGTGGCTCAGGCAACAGGGCGAATCTGTGCCACATGGGGTGTTTAGGTTGTGCCCAGGCACACCTGGCACACTCTGTGTACACACCTATGGTAATATACTTTAGGCTACAGCTGAAAAGCAGGTCTGCTCAATACTTTTTCAGGCCCTAAAGAGCAAGTATTTACAGCGTCGGCTGTCATTTCCTGTGGCTGTGTTTTGTTTGTGCATGCCCATTTTTACCAATAAAGACAACTTATTTTAAGTTTTCTTTGGAGTGCGGCTATCCATCCCTTTTCCATTTTCTACATACGCAGTTTTAGGGCTTGACATGTTTGGTATGTATTGACTAAAAGCAACACCATTATTTATATTTTACTAAGCAAAAGGATATTATATTGTGGCTTTGTGCATTAAAATGTATTGTAGTGTTTTTTTCACTGAAAATATGCACTTGATAAACAGCTGCGCAAATATCATGCGACACATAAATTGCAACCACCACCATTTTATTCTAAAGGACCTCTACTTTCAGAAAATATCTAATTGTTTAGTGGATTTTATGTAATTTTTTTTTGAATTTTTTTTAAAAAGGATTTGTCAAAAACTGTACCTGGATTTTTCTTACTTTTTGGCACTTTTTTGGTGAATGGGTAGGGGTAGTACCCCATACTCATTCACGTGGGGGGGGCGGGGTCTGGGGACCCCCTTGTTAAAGCGGGATTCCAGTTATCAATAAACCCCCCACCCGCAGACCCCTTCATCCACCGTACAGGGTTGTCTGGGAAGAGGTCCTTGTCATCAACGACAAGGTGCTTTGGAAGGGGTGGCTGAGTACCCCCCTGCCCTTAATCTCCCACCCCCCCCCCATGTTGAGGGCATGTGGCCTGGTATGGTTCAGGAGGGGGGGCGTAAGCTCGTCCACACTCTTTCCTGACCGGTTAAAGGTCTGGTATGGATTTTGGGGGGGACACTACACCGTTTTTTTAGCGGAGAAGCTACTGACAGCTGATGAATCATTGGCTGTTAAGGACGCAGGGGCCAGCTTCCTGGCTCCCTGCTTAGCAACCAACATTGTCAAAAAACAAACTGGGGGTCCGCAACCCCCAGGCAGCTTTTTTTGACAAATCTCAGCCAATGCAGTAAATTACTGCATTAACCACTTAAGCCCCGGACCATTTTGTTGGCCAAAAACCAGGCCACTTTTTGCGATTCGGCACTGCATTGCTTTAACTGACAATTGCGCAGTCGTGCGACGTGGCTCCCAAGAAAAGTTGACATCCTTTTTTCCCCACAAATATTGATTTCTTTTGGTGGTATAGAGCGCGGTAGGAGTCATGGAGCTTGCGGCGGGTGCTCGCGTCCACAATGCCGCTATCTTAAAGGGGACGTGTATATATATGTCCTTTTGCCTGCCCGTGCCATGCTAATTACCGCCAATTAGAACAAATACTGCATTCGGAATTTAACAGTAAATTTTTATTGAGTTGAATTTTCACAACTGATTTACCACATGCAGTATTTTACGATTTTTACCTCATTTTTCTGGATGTTATTTAACTCTTAGGCCTCGTACACACAAGGGGATATGTCCGCTGAAAACGGTCCGATGGACCGTTTCAGCAGACATCTCCGCTCGTGTGTATGGGCTAGCGGACAGATTTCTCCACCCGACAGATTTCAAAGCATGCTTTGAAATCTATCTGGTGGGAATCTGTACGCCCGACATGTCTGCTGGTTAGTACACTTACCAGCAGACATGTCGTCCCCACCGCCGCCGCGCCGCTGCCGAATGGATTCGGCGCACGAAGTGTTTAACTTCCTGGTGCGGTGACGTGGCGGTGACGTGGCGGTGACGTAGCGGCGTCAACGTCACCGCCGCGTCACCGCCACGTCACCGCGCCGTCCGGCGGCGGGGAATTTGATCCGATGGTGTGTACACGCCATCGGATCAAACTCCCGATCGGACATATCCGATGGAAATGGTCCGCGGACCGTTTTCATCGGATATGTCCGATCGTGTGTACGAGGCCTCAGTGAATTGCCCCCTGTCTCTTTCATACAAGATTTGCTTTAAAGGGACACTATTGCCAGATCATTAGTTTCAATAACAATCCCATAAGATTATATGTGCATTTAACATATTTTGGGCATGTTATATACCCGTATAAGCCTCCCTTGTGTAGATATGTAAAAGCCTTAAGTCTGCTGCTGGGCACTGCCATCGTGGATGTGCACTCAGAGCTGTGACTCAAGTGAGGCTCTATAGAATATTCCTTTGCTCTTTCTCTGGCAGTTATTACAGGCCAAAAACATGTCTAAAATATGTAAAATGCATATATAATCTTATTGGAAGATTTTTGTTTAAATGAAGTGTCTGGTGACAGGGTCTTTTAAAAGGTATAATGCAAGCAAAATTTTTATTTTAATTACATTTAATAATGGAGGGTCATGATTCTATCAGAATATATTGCCCAATCCCCCTAACCATAAATGAGTTAAAAAAATTATTCCATGGTGCAATAATATCATCAAGAGATAAACTTAAAGTGTTACTAAACCCATGAACCTGCATTCACTATATCTGGTCTCCCACAGTACACAGAACATGGAAATTCAATTATTTTAGTAAATATAAACTGCTAAATACCCTTTCTCATCAGCAGTTCTAGCAGTTGTATCACTGACTGCTAAAAGCTTCTAAGAGGAGATTTAAAGGGGTTGTAAATGTACAAATTGTTTTTTATCTTAATGCATTAAGGTAATAAAACATCCGAAGATCACCGCCCCCCCGTTTATTTACCTGAGCCCTGGAAAGTCCCGCGTCATGAACGCTTTCGATCGTCGCCTGGGTTCCCGGCTCTGGATAGATTGATAGCAGCCCAGCCATTAGCGGCGGTGGGGCCGACTGATACACTCGGCGGTGGCAGAGGAGCCATGAGAGCCACCGTCGGACCCCAGAAGAGGATGTTCAGGGCCACTCTGTGCAAAACGAACTGCACAGTAGAGTTAAGTATGATATGTTTGTTATTTTTATTTTTTTAAAACACAAACATTTAGTACTACTTTAATTTTGCCCTGACCCTCTGCCCGGACAGTGCTGATTGGCCCTGTGCTGATCACATGCACTCTCCCAAGAAAAAAAAAAAACTCTATAGCAATACACACCAAACTGAGCATGTGCAGTCTGTCCCCCTAATGCTCTGGGTTCAGTGGAAGAAGAGGAGGATCAGAGAGACAGGATTACGCGGCCTTTGCGCTTTACTGCATATACAGACTGATTTTACTGGTGTGGGTTTAGTAACACTTTAACTTTGAAATAACGGAAGATAGATACAGTAGATAGATAGATAGATAGATAGATAGATAGATAGATAGATAGATAGATAGATAGATAGATAGATAGATAGAATACATTACATGGGACTCAGAACACTAGGGAAATCCAGCCCTTGCGATTTCTGTAGAGGTTTCTTTTTTTTTAATTACCATAATAATGTGCATTGGCAGTGAATACCTTGGCTGGTGAATAGTGGACAAAGGATTGCTTGGTGCAAAGGGATATGTTATAATTTACTGAGTTTATCTAACTGCCCAAACATAAACTAGACAGGAGTGAGAAAGTAAGACAATGAATGAATTAACCTAGATGTGCTGTCAGCCAGTCTGCACCTCTGAGCATCAATGTAAATTAATGCAATAAACTATCAAGGCCAAGCACATTTAGGAGAAAGTACCAAAGTGCACTGTCTTGGATCTCTCATTTAATAATTTATAATGTGTTTACCTGCGAGGTATCGGCTGAGAGCAGTGATTGCCCTCAGGGCTGCATTTCAAAAACGACTAATAGCTTATAGTATTTTTTCCCAGTTTTTAAGTTTTAGTTTTGCTGTACTTCTCAGTGGGTTTTCTTCCACTGAGGAAACAAAAATCTAATTAAACACCAAAAGATCGATTGTACATTTTTGTTATAAGGTTCATTGACATTGATTCTTCCAGGCAGTAAATAAAAGATTGTTTTGCATTGCTAAAGATTTAAGGAACTCAAGTAGACTTCATTCCATTGTTTTCATGAGAACATTTATATATTCTTAGTAAAAGGAAGAAAACTTTACCTTCTCTCTATAAAAGTTAAAAAAAAATGAAATCCAGCTTCATTCAAAACTTTTCTTTTTAGTTTTGCATAGAAAAGAGAACTGCTGCCCAGTTTGTATTACTAGCTATTACCCTTTTGGTCTATCCAAGGCATGAGAACTGAGGTTAAATCACAAAAGGGCAAAAATGGCAATAAAAACTTAACCAAAGATCTATCTTTTCTTCACTCTATTCAAACTGACATATAAAGTTTTGGCGAGAGATACAGACAACAGTGAATAAGTTCTTTTGCTCATTGGCAGAGGTCTTTAAAAGGACCAATATATTGAAAAAAAAAATGTTATTCAGGCAAATTAGTCAGAGTAAACTGAATTAAAAAAACAATATGGTTTAATGCAGAGGTAGTCAGAATAGTAAAGTAGAACAAAATACAAATAAAATCAGCATCCAGTATATGAGATACAAGGAAATGCAGTCCTGATGGGTCTGAGTGTGTACAGGTGGGTGAGGGGGGGAGCTGAGTGTGTACAGGTGTGTGTGTGTGTGGGGGGGGGGGGGGGTAGACGATAGTGTACAGGTGTGTGGGGGGGAACTGAGTGTGTACAGGTGTGTGTGTGTGTGTGGGGGGGAGCAGATGAGTGTGTACAGGTGTGGGAGGGGCAGGTGAGTGTGTGCAGATATGTGTGTGTGTGGGGGGGGGGCAGCTGAGTATGTACTGGTGTGTGTGTGTGGGGCAGCTGAGTGTGTACAGGTGTGTGTGGGGGGGCAGCTGAGTGTGTAAAGGGTGTGTGTGGAGGGGGCAGCTGTGTATGTACAGGTGTGTGTGGAGGGGGCAAATGAGTGTGTACAGGTGTGTGTGTGGGGGGGGGGGGGGGCGGCTGAGTGTGTACAGGTGTGTGTGGAGGGGGCAGCTGAGTATGTACAGGTGTGTGTGTGTGGGGGGGCAGCTGAGTGTGTACAGGTGTGTGTGTGGGGGGGGGGGCAGCTGAGTGTGTACAGGTGTGTGTGTGTGGGGGGGCAGATGAGTGTGTACAGGTGTGTGGGGGGGGCAGCTGAGTGTGTACAGGTGTGTGCCGGGGGGGGCAGCTGAGTGTGTACAGGTGTGTGTGTGTGGGTTGGGGGGCCAGCTAAGTGTGTACAGGTGTGTGTCAGGGGGGCAGCCGAGTGTGTACAGGTCTGTGTGTGGGGGGAGGCAGCTGAGTGTGTACAGGCTACATGATCAGCACAGCTTCACATGATGTCTATTTCCATGTGGAAGGGAAAGAGCCCTTAGAGACTGCGTCCCCTTGTATTTATATTCCTCCACAAGGAGGAAGAGCTATGAATACCCTGGGAAAGAGCAAACATAACACCTTCCTATTTCCCTGGACAGCCTATTACACAAAGACTCACTAAAATAGACTTTTTTATAACACAAACTGCAAATCAAAACCATGAGGCAATATGTACCAAGAGTAGGCACCTGCCTATAGACAGAAAACCTTAAAGAGGAAGTAAACTTCCTCTGATGACATTTACCTTTAGGTGAGCCTATAATAAGGCTTATCTATAGGTAGTGTAAATATCTCCTAAACATGCACCATTTAGGAGATATTTACATTATATGCAGCCAGTAACATCACTGGCGCATGCTTTCTAAAGGGACAGCCACTGGTGCCGTCCCTTCCTAGCCCTGTGCCTAGGGTGACCACGTTTCCAAACTACCATTCAGGGACACCCTTCCTTCCCAAAAATCAGCTTGTGCTGTAACGAATCACAACACAGTGATTGGACACAAGAGGTGGGATTTATGATTTCTCCAATCACTAGCAGGGGGTGGGGATTGTGCTCCTCCAGGCATTCCCGACCAGGACAAGTACTGTCAGTGAGTAAAGCGGTGATGTGGGGCTTTTTTCGGGGGCATTAGTTTAGCCGGGGGGGGGGGGGGTGGCAGTGGCAGTTTCATTCCGGGACACTGTATTGTCCTGGGATGAAGGTGCTCGGGACAGACCTGCAAAATGCCTACCCACCCTACCTGTGCCATTAATAGCGGCTCCCGCATACATGCACGGGAGTGATGTAATCGTGGCTCTGGCCAGACACAGAGCTGGAGCCTGCGAACCTGGAGAAAGATGGGTAGCAAGGGAAGTGGCTGCAGGGCTGACATCGCATCGCCGGAACAGATTTGTTTTAAGGCAAGTTTTACATAATGTTCTAGTATCAGATGCATTCTAGCACAATATGACTTTATCTTGCAGAACAAAAAAAAAAAAAAAAGTCCAGCGGTATAAAACTACTTTAAAGTAGAACTATAAGCAAAACTTTTTTTCATTTTGGATAGAGCAATTGGAGGTTTATAACCCATGTCAGGTTTTTTTTTTCCATCAGTATCCCATAGCCAAACAGGAAGGGAGCAGAAATCCCTATACATCAAGGAAATTCCTTGGGGACCCCCAAGTTACCAGAACTAGTGTCCCCATTGGAAGATTTCACCTCTATTACTTTTCTGGGGACAACCCAAAATGTAACTTGCAATGATAATGTTAAACAAGACAAATAGAGACGGTAATTCTCCTGAATGGAGTCACAGACAGCAATAAAAACTGACAGGCGTTCTAATTAGTGTTGAGCGGAATACCCCATATTCGATTTCGCGATATATCACGAATATATAGTAGAATATTCGAGAAATATTCGCTAAAATCGAATATTCGTGATATTTTACCGAATAAACAATATTGCGATTTTTCGGCAATGCGATTGCGATTGGGGTTGCGATTGTTATTGCGGTTATTGCGATTCTCGTTCGCGCATGCGCAAACGCGAGAACAACACGCGACCAACACGCGACCATTTCCTGGATCCGTGCCAGTTACCTGACAGCTCGTTTTCGCAATTTTGTGCTGCCTACTTGCCTAATCCTTGGGAGTGAAGATGGTGGGAAGCAATTTTACACCCAGTGAGGAAAATATGCTGATTAATGTAAGTATTTTCACCACTGTTATTTCCTTAGCTTTAACTGCATTTTAGACTAGTTTAAAAGTTAGTATATAAGTTCAGATATTAGTATTTCCCAAACATTGTGTCTTCTGCTGTTGCAAAACTACAACTACCAGCATGCCTGCACAGCTGCAGACACCCTGGTTGGTAAATGTGTATTTATGCACTTTCCTTGCTATTTAGCATAATTAATTTAACATGTTGTGGACATAGTACGTATGCGAACGTCCTGACTTCAGGGTCCTTAAGGCCCAAGGACGTTCGAATACATATTGCCCTTTAGATGTTGCAGAACTACAACTTCCAGCATGCCTGGGCATTAGGGTTGCCACATTTTCGTCAAGCCAAACCCGAACACTTTAGCGACGCACGTCAATTTTTTTGTAGCTTATCCTCGGGAGGTACCGACCGTGCGTTCTGAGGATAAGACTGACAGGCGTCTCAGCCAATCAGGTAACCTGATTGGCTGAAGCGTCATCGAGGGCAGGACGAGGGACATCGAGGGACATAGAAGCCAGAAAGGTAAGTGCCAGGGGGGTACTGGGCACGGTGTCGACAATTGGGGGCACAGTGGCTGCATTTGATGGCATAGTGTTGAAAATTGATGGCATGGCACAGTGGCTGTGTTTTGATGGCGCGGTGGCTGTGTTTTGATGGCACGGTGGCTGCGTTTTGATGGCATGGCACAGTGGCTGCGTTTTGATAGCATGGTGGCTGCGTTTTATGGAATGGCACAGTGGTTGCATTTTGATGGCACGGCTGCTGAGTTTTGATGGCATGGCACAGTGGCTGCGTTGTGATGGCATGGTAGCTGCGTTTTGATGGCATGGCACAGTGGTTGCGTTTGATGGCACAGTGACTGCGTTTGATGGGATGGCACAGTGGCTGAATTTTTATGGCATGGTGGCTGCGTTTTGATAGCATGGTGGCTGCGTTTTATGGGATGGCACAGTGGTTGCGTTTTGATGGCACGGTTGCTGAGTTTTGATGGCATGGCACAGTGGCTGCGTTTTGATGGCACGGTGGCTGCGGTTTCATGGCATGGCACCAGCCGCCACTGGCAGCATGCGTAGACCAGACCTCCTCCAGGGCCCCCCTTTATATCAGCATGCATCGACCTCCCCCAGGGCCCCCCTTTTATTAGCATACAACTCGACCTCCCCATTTTTAAATGTGCCCGGGTTTCAGATGGCTTCAAAATCGTGCACATGTGTCCAAACCCGGACTGTCCGGGTGAAAAACGGACAGGTGGCAACCCTACTGGGCATGCTGGCACTTCTAGTTTTGCAAGTTCTGCAGGCCCACATTTTTCAGACCACTATACACGGGTCTCTAAACTGTGGCACCCTAGATGCAGCAAAAGTAAAATTCTTACCATGCACTGACAGACCATGGCTGATGGTAGTAGTAGTTTTGCAACAGCTGGAGGTGGACTGGTCTTGAAACCCTGAGTTAGGTAACAAACGCGCAGTGTTTTGCAACCATTCTGCCTCCAGCTGTTGCAAAAGTATAACTCCCTGCATGCAACTGGCTGCAATAACCCCCCCCCCCTCTTCCCCAATGTGAATGTACAGGGTACATTCACATGGGCTGGGACTTACAGTGTGCTTCTAGCTGAAGCAAATTTGGCGCTGCAGCTCAAACCCTCAGCGGGAAACTACTGTGAACCCCACGCCCCTTTGACTGTACCTTACAAACACGACACCACACTAAATATAAATTAAAAAACAAAACATATACACGTACCCCTACATAGCCACCCTCCACAACAAAAAAAAACATCTGGTACGGCACTGTTTACTAAACGGAGCCTACAGCTGTTGCAAAACAACTCCCCAGTATTACCGGACAGCCATTAACTGTCATTGATTAATAAGGCGAGAATGCTTCCAATTGTTGAATACCATAGATTTCCGTCATATATCCATAAGGGTTTAAACAAAAGTATTGTAATATACTTTGTTCTTCATCTTGCAGAGGTTCCTGCAAAAGGGCTATGATGAGGAGCGGACGCATGCAGAAAAAAAAAAAATGATCAGCTCCATAATTCAGGAGTTACACGAGCAATATGGCAGCACACATGACCGCTTAGCCGTATTAAAAAAATGGTCCGACCTGAAGAGGCGCCACATGGACCAGGTAAAGCGTATAAGGGAGGAATATCATCCAGGTAAGTTATTGGTGACAGTTATGTATTTTTTTTTTCTAAAGTGTATTTTGTGCATGTACTCGAGAGAGGAGCCGGACTGCAGGAGTTGGGAGTAGGCAGGCCTCCCCCAGAGGCAATCTGCCACCTTTCTCCATGCCCCGGGTGGCTTTGAACCTCAACGGGGCAGAGGGACTCCCTATAAGGGAGTGAGAGTATTTGCCCGCTCAACCAGCCCCGTTAGTCCTTCGCCTCTCTTTTTAGAGACCGCGTGGTCAGAGTGCGTGCATGTTAAACCAATTTCGAGTGCGTGTGTAAGTGTGGTGGTTTTTGTGGGAGGGGGGTGGGCGTACTAAGCGCAGGCTTACCTCGCATAGCACTCCCACCGGGTGCCGGGCTGAGACCACCAAACTCAATTCACATGTAGCCGAGAGCGGGATCCGAACCCCTAGCTGCAGAGGTGAATGGCTTGTCAGCGCAGTGCCAATCGCATTGAGCCACCGCAGCTCCTTTGGTGACAGTTATGTAAGGTCATATGTAATTAATGTAAGGGCAGATGTTGTTAACCCAGACGCCATGTTGTGGTAACATATATCACCACCACCAGCCAAGGTATTTATAGTACTGTTGAAAAAAGACATGGGACAGCAGACAGGAACGCAGAAGTTATGTGGGAACATACTTTTCCCATTGCTTTGCATGGGACTTTAAACAAAAACCCCAACCCTCACAAATGGGGGTAGTTAAGGGATAAATTAACGATCCTATACTTTAAGTGGACGTAAAAGTAACATATGACCAAGTGTTATCGAAATATCTACAGCTGTTATGAAGTAACATGTATTTTCCATAGAGTAGAATGGGACTTTAAAGAAAAACCCTGACCATGGCAAATGGGGGTGGGTAAGGGTTAAACCACCTATCCTATGTTTGTGGCTGACATATAAGTAACCTGTGTGCCAAGTTTCATGTAAATATCTTTAGCCTTTTTGACGCGATGCTGGTACATACATACATACTGTACATACACACACACACACACACACGTTGAGTTTTATATATATAAATTCCCACTAAATTCCTGTGTTAGGCGTGGGCTTGTCATAGTAATCCCGTGTGATCCATCAGGCCCTTTTTTTAACATGAGATCGTCTGAACAAAACAAAGGAGACAAAAACAGTTCATTTTACCATGGTGGCAGCCCAGCTCACACTCAGTCCCCTGTAGTGCCCGCAAGACCCTTTAATATAACATTGTCCCATTGGTTAACTGTCTATATAAATTTATTTGTATTCATATACAATACAGCAGAGTTCACAGAATTTGCATATGTTATTATAAAACATTTTCACATATATGGACATTGTGTTATTATAGATGTTGCTCTACCATCTGTGCGCCATAAACGCAAAAGGCGACAGGCCGCAGAGGAGGATGTAGAGGAGGAGGAGGAGGATGCAGAGGAGGAGAGTAATGAGGAGCATCCAGGGCCCTCCAACTCGTCAGCCACAGCTCTTGTGCTCTTGTGGAGGAGGAAGATGAGGAGCTGCAACCCGCCCCCCCCCCCAAACTTCTGGTGGTGTAGGAGAAGAGGAGCAGGAGGATGACACTCTTCCTGTGACCTACGGTCAGGAGGGTAAATATGTGCACAAAGATTAATAACATTTCAAAAACTAGAAATGGTAATATTTCTAAGGAAATTGTGTGACGTGTTCTTGCCTTCACCAATACTCCAGACGGGAGACGGTGCCCCTGCAGATGTAAATGTGATGCAACAATGTGTCTATCCATTGATCCATTAAAAACTGCTCCATCAAAACCTATCCCATCAAAACTGCACCATCCTATTAGCCCCCTCAAAAACTGTTTGCAATGGACTGGTTGCTATGGACTGGCGTGTTTTGCAATCAAATGTCTGTATCCTGAAAACCATTTGACCGATCACTTAGCCGTCAACACGTGCAGTAGCAGCAGGGACAGCTGAACATTTTGATATAAGATTTGTGTAGGTCGGCCTGAAAATGAGGGAGTGGTCGTAGTTTTGAAATCTTGTAATGATTTTTCAGTTTTAAAAATCTCACACTCTAAGCTTCACCATTCATTTCTATGGGAACATTTTGCCATAATAACAACGATATTTCGCAAACGATTTGGCGAAACGTTCCACAAAGTAATGGTCGACTATTCGGGAACAATCTGCTCATTTTGATATATGACTCGTCTATGTAGCGTAAAAACTGTGGGAGGAGTTAGGGTGGTAAATTTGGCTATAAGAATAATAATAATAATATATATGTGAGAGAATAGTAAGTGATCTTGCTATGCAAGACCACCTAATAAGATGTAGAAAAAAAAAGGACAGCATTTAAAGCTTACCCGTCAGATTTCACAACAATAATATGGTATTTATGATACAAGTATATGTGCTAGACACATAACAATTGTATAGACATGATAATGATTGTTTAATAAGCAACATAAATATTATATTGATTTGGTAACGCTCTTTGAAATCCAAATGTTTTTTTCTTTTATCCTAACAGTTTTAAAAAAGATGGTTGACAGAAAAACCGAACTTGAAAACATTGCAGCCAAAATACAAGCAAACGAACGTAAGATGAATTTTTTAATTTCTCAAAATGAGCAGCTGTTACAACGCCAACGAGACATTTTGGCTCTGATGGGAGAAGACCACAAGAAAATGAAGAATCATGTTTGATTTTTTTTTTTATTTTAATAAAAAAAGTTTTTGTCAAATGTTTCCTTTCTTACTTAGATTGTTAGGTTTTTCAACACATCTAACTTCACACATCAACATCCACATCAACATCAACAGGCCGCAAACCAGGGTTTAACATAAAGTTCATTGTTTTACTCACACTTGCTGTTACGATCCGGTCTGGTAGCTTGTAGCGGAGGCTGTTGGTGGATCCGCTGTGCCAGAGAGGTCATGAAGCATTAACCAGCATGAAGGCAGCAGCAGTAGTATTCAAATATAAACTAATAATCACACACACAACATTTACAAGCAGTAGTTGTAATAGTCATATATAGTATCTAAACAGTTGGCCAAGACTTGACACCAGCAGTAGTGGTAATAGTAGTATATAGTGGCAAAGAACTTGTCACATAGGTATCTGAGCAGCAGTATAGTAGTAACAGTACACAATAAAGTGTTTTTTTCACTCGTGGTCGTGGAAGAGGTGGCAGCAGGACAGCAGCAGCATTGATAATTGTAGCATATAGTGCCAAAGAACTTGTCACATAGGTAAGTGAGCACTGGCAGCAGCAGCAGTATAGTAGTAGTAACAGTACACAATAAAGTGTTTTTTTCACTCGTGGTCGTGGAAGAGGTGGCAGCAGGATAGCAGCAGCATTGATAATTGTAGCATATAGTGCCAAAGAACTTGACACATAAGTATCTGAGCACTGGCAGCAGCAGCAGCATAGTAGTACCAGTACACAATTAAGTGTTTTTTTCACTCGTGGTCGTGGAAGAGGTGGCAGCAGGATAGCAGCAGCATTTGATAATTGTAGCATATAGTGCCAAACAACTTGACACATAGGTATATGAGCAATGGCAGCAGCAGCAGCAGTATAGTAGTAGTAACAGTACACAATTAAGTGTTTTTTTCACTCGTGGTCGTGGAAGAGGTGGCAGCAGCATAGGAGCAGCAGCATTGATAATTGTAGCATATAGTGGCAAAGAACCTGTCACATAGGTAAGTGAGCACTGGCAGCATCAGCAGTATAGTAGTAGTAACAGTACACAATAAAGTGTTTTTTTCACTCGTGGTCGTGGAAGAGGTGGCAGCAGCACAGCAGCAGCATTGATAACTGTAGCATACAGTGGCAAAGAACTTGTCACATAGGTAAGTGAGCACTGGCAGCATCAGCAGTATAGTAGTAGTAACAGTACACAATAAAGTGTTTTTTTCACTCGTGGTCATGGAAGAGGTGGCAGCAGCACAGCAGCAGCATTGATAACTGTAGCATACAGTGGCAAAGAACTTGTCACATAGGTAAGTGAGCACTGGCAGCATCAGCAGTATAGTAGTAGTAACAGTACACAATTAAGTGTTTTTTTTTCACTCGTGGTCGTGGAAGAGGTGGCAGCAGCATAGGAGCAGCAGCATTGATAATTGTAACATATAGTGGCAAAGAACTTGTCACATAGGTAAGTGAGCACTGTCAGCATCAGCAGTATAGTAGTAGTAACAGTACACAATAAAGTGTTTTTTTCACTTGTGGTCGTGGAAGAGGTGGCAGCAGCATAGGAGCAGCAGCATTGATAATTGTAGCATATAGTGCCAAAGAACTTGACACATAAGTATCTGAGCACTGGCACTGAGAAGCAGCAGCAGCATAGTAGTACCAGTACCCAATTAAGTGTTTTTTTCACTCGTGGTCGTGTGGAAGAGGTGGCAGCAGCATAGGAGCAGCAGCATTGATAATTTTAGCATATAGTGCCAAAGAACTTGACACATAAGTATCTGAGCACTGGCAGCACCAGCAGATAGTATAGTAGTACCAGTACACAATTAAGTGTTTTTTTCACTCGTGGTCGTGGAAGAGGTGGCAGCAGCACCAGCAGTAGTAAGAAAGTGGCAAATCTCACAGACAAAGGTGACAGCACCAGTATGAGTAATATATCGGTACATAATCACTCAGCCTTTTGGCATTAGCAGTAGGAGCCCATATAGTGCCAAAATTACAAAAGCTTGAAATTGCATTAGCATGGTGATTACATTTGAAAAGCAGAATGACACAGGCCTTAAGTAGCTGTGGCACCGGGTGGAGTTTTTGGGTTGTGTTTTGCACGCCACAGGCTTTTTCACACCTCAAAAACCCAGCCAGCAGGTAAGCGACAGGAGAAATGCAAAAATATCCACCTTCTTCCCAGCAGCAGCATAAGGAAAGGGGGATGCACTGTGATGTAAGGGAGAGGGGAACTCCACTTCTGATGGTGGGGTAGGATGGTGGGGTGGCCTTTGACATCTAATGTAAGGGGAGGGGATGCGCTGGACATATAATATTACAGATATAACCGGCCCTTTTGAGGGCAACCATAATGCTGATGCGGACCACGATGAAATTGAGTTTGACACCCCTGGTATAAAGAGATAGGAGAGGTATTGCTAACTGACAAGGGACCATTCAGCGCCCTGAACCGACGGCGGGTGCCAGAAAGTTACCGCCGATCCAGGACTCATTCATTTTGATGAATGTGAGTCTGTCCACGGAGTCTGTGTGGACAGACGGGTCCTCTTGTCCGTGACCACCCCACCTGCCGCGCTGAATGTCCGCTCAGATAGTACGCTGGAGGGGGGGCAAGACAATAACTCCAGCGCATACTGAGCGAGCTCACGGCAGGTGTCCAATCTGGCAACCCAGTACTCCATGGGGTCGTCGGTGCTCATACTGTCAGAAGCACTGACGGACCCCATGTAGTCTGCCACCATGTGGGCCAGCCGCTGGTGGTGACTGCTGCTGCTGCTGCTGGTGCTGTGCTGCTGGTACTACTGGGTCGCTCAGTTTGCATGAACATCCTCATCTCACCCATTAGGTCCCCTGCTCGGCTGCTGATGTTGCTGCTGGGTGCAGCCACCTGCTGGGTGAGATGAGGGGGGACAACTGGAGGCCGGGGAGTTGCCTGCTCCAAACGGCTGACTAGGCATGCCTGCAGTTCCTCCATCCGGGGCTGTCTCCGTCTGGCTGGGAGGAACTGCTCCAGTTTCCCCTTAAATCTGGGATCTACAAGGGTGGCCAGCCAAAACTCGTCCCTCTCCTTGATGGCTTTAACCCGGGGGTCCCTCCTGAGGCATCTCAGCATGTGGGCAGCCATGGGGAAGAGCACAGCCCGCTGTGACTCCTCATGGCTGCCTGGGTCCATGACGTCCGCTTCCTCGGCATGGAGGCGCTGCTGTTCGCGGTCAGTCATGCCAAACCCCCGGACTATCGGTGCCCCCAACACCGGCTCTTCCTCCTGACCAGGCCCTGACTCCAGGACGCCACCAGTCACCTCCTGATCATCATCATGATCCTCCTCCTCCTCCTCGTCCTGGGCCTGGTCTTGGTGGAGCAGTGTTGCCTCCTCCTGCTCCACCAAGGCACTCTCCCCAGCTCCGAGCAGGCGATCTAGTGCCCTGTCCAGCAGGAACACTATAGGGAGCACGTCGTTGAGGCCGACATGCTCCCTGCTCACCATCTTGGTCGCCTGCTCAAAAGGGGCCAACACATGGCAGACCTGGTGTATCTGCCCCCACTCCAGACTGGTGATGTACGGGAGTGTGTGTTGTGATGGCCCGCCAGTGCCTTGCTCCAGCAGGTACTCCTTCACCGCCCTTCGCTGCTCCCACAACCTCTCCAGCATGTAGAGGCTGGAGTTCCACCACCCCCACCGCGTCACACTGTCCACAATCAGCCTGTGAAGGGGCAGGCTGTTGTCCCCGCTGCAACTTTGACAGGGACGGGGTAGCGGTTGGGGAGCGCCTGAAGTGGCTGGCAATCCTGCGTACCCTTAGCACAATGTCACTCAACCCGGGATAGGTGCGCAGGAACTTCTGCACCACTAGGTTGAGGACATGTGCCAGACAGGGCACGTGTGTCAGACTGCCAGCCTGGAGGGCGGAGAGGAGGTTGCTGCCATTGTCACAGACAACCAGACCTGCTTGGAGCCTTCGGGGTGTCAGCCACTTCTGGACCTGAGCCTGAAGTGCGCTCAGCACTTCTCGTCCAGTGTGTCTCCGTTCCCCTAAACTAACAAGCTGGAGCACGGCCTGACAGCGCACGTGCCCCACACTTGAATAGCTACGGGGGCGCTTGCTGGGAGGCTCAGCAGCTGCGGAGACAGTGGCTTGAGGGAGACCAGCACTTCTCCCCTGGACACCCCGGGGTGGCACCACAAAATCAGATGCCGCCAATCCCTCCCCGGCGCCTCGGAGGGAAACCCCAATGGGCCGTGAAGCTTATGTAGCGCCCCTGCCCATGCCTGCCTGCTGGTCCAGCCATCCATTGTCAGATGCACCCTGTTGCTGACAGCATGATCCAGCGACAGGGTTACATTCTGCACAATGTGCTGGTGTAGGGCAGGGACACCAGTCCTGGCAAAGAAATGGCGGCTGGGGGACACGCCATTGGGGTTGGGCCTGCTGCCCAACATCTGCCTGAAGGGTTGCAGTCCACTATGTTAAAGGGAAGCAGATGTTGGGCAATAACCCTTGCCAGGAGCCCATTGAGGGAACGCACACGTCGGTCTGAAGGGGGGAGGGAGGGAGTGTTGCGTTCAAAGGCGTCAGAAAGAGACGCCTGGCGCCGGACGGCAGTGCGGGACACCGAGGAGGAGGGTGATGATGTGGAGGTCTGGCTGCCGGTACCAGTACCTCTACTAGAGGGAGAGGGGGGGGGCATGACCTGCTGGTAGCCGATGAAGCTGTGGCAGGGGCTGCTGTACCCTGCACACTTGTGGTGGTGGCGCTGCTACCACCAACACGCTTCATCTGGTCATGCTCGTGGGGCCAGTGGTTAATCCGCAGGTGCTGGTTGAGTGCCGTGGTACCCACCCACCCGAGCCAAGCACTTCCCTCTCTTCACCTTGGCACGACAGAGCTGGCAGATGGCTACTGTCGGGTTATCTGCTACCAAGGTGAAGTAGGCCCAGACAGGTGACTTCAGCGTCGCCCTCCTGTCAGATGGGGTGACGCTGACTTCCACCTGCTGGGACTCGGTGCGCACAGGTGGAGCTGCCTGCTGCTGCTGCTGCTGCTGCGACACCTCCTGCTGCACATCACCAGTGGAGACCCTGACGCTGGTCTCCCTGGTGACCTGGCGCACCGTTTCCCCAGGGTGCCTACCTTCCTCGTCGTCACTGATGCTGTGAACCGACGAGGCAGGTGGCACCCATGTTGGGTCACCCTCCTCTTCGCCCCCAGATATGTCAGACCCAGGGCTGACATGTGGTGGTCTGAAGGAGACATCTGACATGGAGCCGCTAGCCTGGCTCCGATGTCCCCTCACAGACGCATGGGTCTGAAGGGTCTGACTAGGTGCTGGTGTTTCCTGCAGAAAACCACCAGCACCACCATGAAGGGAGGTCTCTGGGCTACTGACAGCCAGTACCCCCCCATCCTCCTCTTCCTCCATTAACCCTTCAAAAAGGTCCTGACCATCAGCACATAAATCTATGTCTGCATGATCGAGGGCCTCCCCCAAGATATCCATGTCACTTTCACCCTCAAACAGCATGAGGCTGGACTGGCTGGGGCTGGGTACTAAGGCACCGTGTGTACTGATGGTGGTGGTGCTACTTGGTGTGGCTACTGGTGATGACTGAGTGGCACTGCTGTGCCCCATGTACTCCACCACTCCTGCTGGAGCCTGGGAAGGCAATATCGGGCGGCTGCCCGAAGTGAAAAAACTCCCGGATGAGGCGGACTCCCCTTCCACCCGATCCTCTACCAGTAGTAGGGGCGCGAGAGGTACCCCGTGCTGGCAGCGACCCAGCACTGGGAGTAACTCCCCTACCCCTGCTGCCCCACGACCACGAATGCTGCTCATGCTGCTGTATGGGGGGGTGGGTAAACTTTATTGGGGGGGGGTAAATGTGATAAAACAAAAAACAGGCACGCAGACAAACACCTAGTAGCTATGCCACTAAACAACAATTAAACGAAAGGTAAATTTTTTTAATTTTTTTTTTTTTTTTTTTTTAAACTAACTAACTGACTGACAGACAACAGACAAAAACTGACCGGGCAAAGAATAAAAGCAATAAAGAAACTAATATAGATAGAACAGTGACTCTGCTATAACACAGCAGAGCCAGAGATCTGAATAAACTAAAAATAACTTTTTTTTTTTTTTTTTTTCTATAAAACAGATAACTAAATAAACACACTAAACTAAACTAAGCTAGCTAGCTTACAGAGGTGTACAAGTACACTCAAACCTATCTATCTAACACTAAATGAAACTGGAACACAAACACACAAATAGTAGCTTTAAAAAAAGCTGTTTGGTATCTTCTTGCTTTTAAAAAAGCAGTTTAGAAATATAAGCACTAGCAGCTGCTAATACTCAAATGAACAGAACAGGAGCACAGAACTGAAAGGCACTGCAATGCTGATGCAATATAACACAGAGCACAGAAACACTTCTCCCTCTATACCACCACCTTGTGAATCTGCAATGAGCACATGCTGGCACTTAGTTTATATAATGGTCGTGAGGCAGCTTCCTATTGGTTGATGTGGAGGTTGCTAACCTCTGACACCTGTGGAAATGGAACTCTGATTGGCTCTGATGTGAATGAAGGGCGGGGAAAAAAAAATCGCGCGATATTGCTATTGCCGAAATATTCGCATTGCGAATATTCGGCAGCATAAAAGGATCACATGCGCTACTCGGCCCAGGGTCCCTCTAATCATACCACCATTGCTTTTACACGTCGATGGAGATCACTAGCATGTGATCTGTGTTAAAAATGTTTTGAGAAAAATCCGAATATTCGACATTGCGAATATTCGGCGCAATATTCGAGATATTGCGCGATTTCTCGAATATGCAATATTCGAGCCGAATATTCGCAATTCGAATATTCGTGAGCAACACTGGTTCTAATCCCCCTCCACTCTATTGAAAACGAAAAAAAAAAAAATGCCGTTAGTTATGCTTAAAATAGGCTCTGGTCCTTCCCAAAAATAAAAAATGGGATTTGAGCTTTAAGAAGACATGTATGCTACTACTAGAGATATAAGGCTATTATATATATATATATATATATATATATTAGACATGTGCATTTGTTTTCGTTAGAATGCACTTTCGTGGGGGCGTGGCTTGGACTCCACCGAGATGGCGGTGTGAATCCTGAGCTCCAGCTAACGGCGGACTATCACAGCGGCTCACGGCGTACAGAGGCAATATTTCCAGCCCCGATCGCAGCCTAATTGCGGCGGAAACCTCGCTCGACATACAGGGAGCATGACGAGGAAGCGGCAGGCCGAGCATCGGCCGAAAAAAGCTCACAGACTTTTTCGCCTCATCACCGCTGCCTCGTGGGCAAGATGGCGCCGGCGCCTCCTCCGCATCTGGATCCTGTCACGGACGCTTTCAGGCCATCGCTCTGCCAGACCATCCAATATCCCGGGCTGTAGGGGGGATGTCACAGACGCCTTCCCCGCTCAGCAGAAGCCCTGCTAAGTCCCGTTTCAGGGCAGATGACACGGACACCCAGCAGTGTGAGGTAAGGTCTAACCCCCTGACTCACAGGAAGACACGAGGGAGCTCCCTGACTCCATAGTCTCATTCCCCACACAGCACCAACCAGTCCTGGACACTACTCTAAAGGATATGCTCATCTCACTGAGGAGCACTATTCACAGTGACATGATGTCCTGCATGAGGAAGTTTAGTACAGAATTGTCAGAAGTGGGTGATAGAGTGAGCCACATTGAGAACAAAATGGGGGAGTATGCTACAACCATTAATGACCTAGTAGACGCCGCCCATGATACGGTTGAAGAGGAGCAAATGTGGGTGAAAGCCAAACTGGCAGATTTAGAGGACAGGTCACGCAGGAACAACGTGAAGGTCAGGGGTATCCCGGAAACTGTGGCCCCCTCTAATCTGCGCTCATACGCTATGAACTACCTATGATAAGCTTGCTGCAAGCTCATGCCTGATGTCCCTGCCATCGAGCTAAATCGATCGATAGGATACATCGCTTGCCCAAGCCCTCCTTCATCCCAGAGAATGTTCCTAGGGATGTCCTCTTCAGAATGCACTTCTACCAGTCTAAAGAAAGATTGATGTCTATAAACTCGCAAAGGGGAACATAGTGGCACCGACTATGCGTCTCTACAATTCTACGCCGATCTGTCGCAGTTCACCCTACAGCTCCGGAAAAATCTGAACACTATCACCAAAGCCTTAAGGAACCATGGCATCACCTACAAATGGGGGTTCCCAACAAAACTCATGGTGACCAGAGATGGAACCACGCATGTGATCACCTCTCCATCCAAGGGCTTCAAGCTCCTCCAGAAATGGAAGATTCTACCTGGAGACGAGTCTCCCTCCGCCGCCAGCTTTGATACACCTGGCCGGGTGTCCCCCACTTGGAAGCAAGTCTCTAAGGCTCACTGATCTGACTGAACTTAAAGGCCTTTTTCGTTGCCCTGTGTATTTGCTCTGCGCGCCCTAATCTGGGCCCCGCCATTGGAGCTTCCACCACATCTTAGCTCCCCTGCATTTGAGCAGTATTTTCTGCACTTGGGTCATCCCGACCCTCCTTTTACAGTTTGACTGTTTATTTTTTTTGGTTTATTTTATGTTTGTTGTTCTCCTCTCTTAACCAGTTTTGTTTACAGGAACCGTATCTCTCCAAATCTAGGAACTGTATCTCCTTCAATCACATACCTGTCAAGAAGTTAAGCGCGGCACCCTTGGAGTCTGGACCATTAACTCTCGATGGGCATTTCGTGTTCTTGATGTATCTTTGCAAAGGCTGGGTCGTGAGTACATGAGGCCCATGTTGATAGCACTTTGTCACCTAGACTGTAATGCCGGTTAATATCTTGTCAATCAATGCAAATGGCCTGAATCACCCTGCGAAGAGGGCATCGCTCTGGAGGGAAGCTGCTGACTCCCTGCGGTGTGATATTCTCTGTGTCCAGGAGACCCACTTTCATAGTGGTGCCCCACCCAAATGCTCTCACAGATCATTCCAGCACTATTTCTTTTCCAACATGGAAGCAAAAAAGAGGGTGTAATGATCGCTGTGAGGGACACAGTCTCCTTCTCTTTGATAGAGGAACATACTGACCCCCTTGGGTCGCTATATAGTCCTGGTGTGCGATATCAATGGTGTTAGATATACCTTGGTTAATGTATACGTCCCGAACAAAAGACAGATCCACTTTCTGAACGGCCTTATGCGCAAAACCAAAAAAAGATCCTGCAGGGCTCACTTATTGTGTGTGGAGATTTCAATGTAGTGCCTGATCCTCTATTGGATTCTACCACGAGTCACTCTGGTAGGATCCCTGCCCTGGCTACTTTTCTTAGGTCCAATGATTTATACGATGCCTGGCGCTGTACACATGCTAGTGAAAGAGATTATTCTTTTTTTTCGCACAGGCATTGTTCATATTCTAGGATAGATCTATTTCTATTGGACAAATGGCTACTTACTAAGGTGGCCCACTCCAATATTAATACAATCACGTGGTCAGATCACGCCTCCGTCCTCCTAACCCTGAGCGACACATACCCTGACAAACAGCTGCATTTGTTTGGCGTGCCAGTTCTTCTCTCATCCAAAACGCAGCTACTAAAGATACAATAGGAGAGCGACTGACAGAGTATTTTCAGACCAATTCCCCCTCCACAGATAACCCTTTCACACTTTGGAACGCCCACAAGGCGGCGTACATCAGAGGAGTGTTTATCCAGTTGGGTGCTAGGGTCAAGAAGCAGAGGCAATTGGCTATTGCCACTCATTTCTCAGGGACATAGGGTCCCTGGAATCTTTGAACAAAACCAACCCCAACCCATCCACTAGTACTAAGCTTTTGGTTTAAGGCACGACCTCAGACTCTTACTTCTCCAAAACTTTGAGAAAAAAGATAGATGGGCAAGAATGTCTTCTTCTATTCGACGAAAACAACAAGGCTGGTAGGGCGCTGGCCCGTTACATACAGGGTCAGCGCTTCAAAACTAAGATTGCCCGGTTGATACATCCTTTGAGTAAAAAAATTGTGTATGATCCTCAAAACATAGCTGACACATTTAGCGACTACTATAGCTCCCTGTACAACTTAGAGCGGGATCCCACGGCCCACCAACCGTCCGTAGTTGAAATAAAAGATTTCCTATCCAAGATCCACCTACCTAGTCTAACCTCAGAACAATTAAATAACTTGAATTCCCCCTTTACAATGACTGAACTACTGCAAGCTATTAACACCCTCCCTCCTAATAAATCCCCTGGCCCCGATGGACTCATAGGGGACTATTATAAGACTTTTCAAATGACTCTAGGCCCCTATTTATTGAGAGTGTTTGAGTCAGCTGCTACCTCCGAGTCATTTCCCTCTGAAATGCTTGAGGCCTTGATAGTAACACTGCCCAAACCTGGGGAAGTCGCCCGATGCCCCCCTCAAAATTTTCGCCCTATTTCATTGCTAAACAATGATCTCAAAATTTACGCCAAAATGATAGCCTTGCGTCTAGTGGATGTTTTGCCCACCTTGATTGACCCAGACCAATCTGGTTTCACGAAGGGCAGGCAGGCATCGGACGCCACGAGGCGTTTGCTCAATATCATTCATATTGCACGTCGACTCGACCCGAGCGCCTTCTCTGCTCCTCGCTTTGGATGCGGAGAAGGCGTTCGATAGGGTGCACTGGATGTACCTGAAGTGCACTCTGGAAGCATATGGATTTGACAAACACTTACTATCGGCGATCTTAGCATTATATACGGCCCCGTCGTCGCTAAAGTGTATACATCGGGAATGCTATCCAAACCCTTTTAAAATCACGAACGGCACAAGGCAGGGGTGCCCGCTATCCCCCCTCATTTTTTAACCTGCTGATGGAGCCCGCTTGCAGCCTCCGTCAGACAATCTCCCGACGTACACGGTTTTACAATAAAGGGTAAAAAACATGTCATCAGTTTATTCGCGGATGACGTTATATTAATGCTTACGAATCCGGTGACTTCCTTGGAAAGGGTCTCTTGTTTGCTTCAAGATTATGGTAAAATATCGTACTATAAGGTGAACGATACCAAATCCTTCATCTTGGATCTGGGTGTACACCAAGATGATAAACTACATATCCAACAGGTTTACCCTTATAAATGGAATGATCAAGCAATTGATTACTTGGGGATCCATCTTACCCCCTATCCAGAGCAGCTGTTCAACGCCAATTATTTACCACTGATAGATAAGGTTAAGGAAGGAACAAAAGCACTGAGTAAACACATTCTATCGTGGTCCGGTAGACTGGCTGCGTTCAAAATGCAAATGTTACCGCAAGTACTGTATGTGTTTAGAACGGTCCCTATTCCTGTACCCCAAATTTTTTTTAGGGAACTTCAGGGTATACTCTCAAGATATCTCTGGGCAGGCAAGAAGGCACGTAGCGCCTTCAACAAACTTCGCAAAAACTAGGATGGCTGGTGGCATGGGAGTGCCTTCCTTTGCTGATTACCATCTAGCGGCTATTTTAACGCAGGCTAAAGGCTGGTTTCCTGATCTCAGTCGACCCCAATCTGGGGTCCTCTAGAACAATCCCAAGTCCCTGGCAGAGATCTGAGGGCGCTTTTACTAGCAAGCCTTCCTCCTCCTCCAAACCTCGCATCTGATATGCGCCTCCACAATACTGGCAACTCTAGAGGCCTGGAGGAATTTCACCTCAGCGAGCTACTTTCTACTCCCACTGTTAGCTTAGACTCACCCATCTCCTCCTTAGCCCTGATAATCCCTGATCTAAATTTACAAAAATGGCTACTGGGAGGGGTGAATTGGATCTCGGATATACTTAAAGGAGGGTCCCTGAAACCTTTTCACCAATTACAATCTGAATTTGGTCTTCCAGACTCAGAACAATTCAATTTTCTTAGAATACAATCATTTCTTAATAAGGAACCCTATAGACCCTATAAGATATTATGGAAAGTAAAAGATTTTTTTACCTCGCAGAGAAGCAGGAGGAAAGGTATATAACGTTAATTTACAACCTACTCAACAACAAATCTATCTTCGCTAAAAATAATGCTTTATTGACCTGGGAAAAGGGGACCTTGATAGGTATTACTTGGACGAGCAGTGGCTTAAAGCTTTAAAATATACCCACACGGCCACAAGAAGTGCCAATCTGTGGGAACTCTACCATAAGGTTACTCAAAGGTGGTACCTCACACCATCTAGACTTGCTAAGTTTGGACATGGAGCATCTCCGCTCTGTTGGAGACAGTGCTCACAAGCGGGCACACTGCTTCACATCCTATGGGAATGCGGGAGGCTGGCTAAGTTCTGGTCCAGCATTTTCATTATAGTGCGTCAGATAACAGGAATCTCCATACATCCCTCACCCTCTCTAGCTATTTTACATCTGGGTATAGAAGAAATTCCCTCCCCTTTCAGGAAATGCATCATCCATCTTTTCTTGGCGGCCAAATTAGTCATACTTCGACTGTGGAGATCCGATGTGGACCCCAAGGTTGAAGATGTAGTCAGAACTCTTTCGATACACTTCACATATGAACGTATGCTAGCTTACTCAGAAGGTAGACACGTCACTTTTATTTCTCATTGGCAGGCCTGGGTGGACTGGTATGATAACAACAAGACCTTGTATTGAAATATCTCAGTTATCTCTTTTGATATGCGGCGAGGTGCTGGTTCCTTCCTTCTCCTTTATTATTTTAGTTTTTATTCTCTTATGTTTATCTATTTTTTTTTTTATCTTGCTGATAATGTTTTAAGTTTGACTTTGGAGTTTAGCCTTCTTACAAACATAGGAGGAGCATCCCCTTATAGAGCACACTAGCACAGCTATTGGTGTATCTTTGGTTCTGGTGCATATGGGGCAGTGTATGCTCAGCTACACGGGTCACAGTGAGTTCCCATTGGGGTGACCTATAGAAGGAAAAGGGTTATGCTGCTCTTTATGTGCTGCATTGTAAGTTTATGGTTTTCATGCTGCAAGTCGATATGTCAATGTAACATGAAAATGTGATCTCTGCTGCTCTTGTGGATACTCAATTGTACTAACAGACCAATGTTTGTAATATGTTTTCTGTATGTGTTTATATCTTCTAAAACAATAAAAACTATTGATATAAAAAAAAAAAAAAAGAATGCACTTTCGTCAGAAAATCGTTTTTTTTTCATTATCGTTTTAACAAACGATAACGAAAGTGCAAGAAACGAAAATCTGAAAGATCCGACATAAAAAATGCTTTATTTTTGTTTTCGTTGCGGTAAAAATTCGATATAGAGAGATTCGACATTATAGGGAATAGATTTCGATTTATGAGAAAATAGGTCGACATTATTACTAGTCATACAACATTAGAATTCTTGTAGGCAGAATATTCAAATGGCAATGTACGATTCGATGTAAAGATTCGACGTTCCGTCGAATATTCTTTTGACCATTCGACAGAAACCAAGTATTATTGGATTTTCGGACAAAAGCTATTCCCCAACGAAAAACAAAATAAATCAAAACGATTTTCGGGAGTAACTAAATAAATGTATTTTCCAAACGAAAAAATGAAACAAAATATTCCAGTCTGCACATGTCTAATATATATATATATATATATATATATATATATATATATATATATATACACACAGTATATATCAGCCCCTTGTGACTGTTCCATCATCTGAAACTGAGATATATCTGAAAGAATTCTCATCCTTTCTACTCATGTTAACTCTTCTACTCATTCAGCCAGCGTTGGAAAGCACACACTGACTGACGTATTGAAATCTTTCACATGAGATTGATCCCGTGAATGCAGCCGTGGTGTATGTTTGGCACACCAGTATGAGGAGGGAGGTGGGAGCCAGTTTGCGATACGGCTGGACGCACCGTTGAAAATTTCCTGTTCTTTACTCCGTCTCCGGACAATACCACAGATTTGGGCAGCGTCAGAGTGAAATGGTGTGTGGTGACAGGAAAATAAAATGCAATTCATTTCCTGTTTGTTGGGAAGTAGGACCTCGGGCGAAGCAATCAGATGTGCCAAGTGGTCTGGCACATATATTGCAGCGGCACCGACGTGTTGGATCCTGGAAATTTATCAGCATGGCAGTCGCCGCGCTGCTGATAAATAATAGAAGTGGAGCAGTCTCTGCAGGCTGCCTGTGCAATGTGAGATTTATATTTTTTGGGGCATCATAGCTGAATTTATAGACAGACCCCCGGCTCCCCGGTGCTGCTGCAAACGCAGAATTCACTGTACACTGACAAAAGACTTCTCCCTGCAGGTGAAACGAGAAAACAATTCACACAGCTAAGAGCTAAAGACAGTGCAGGTGGCAGTATATAAACCGAGAACTGAGTCATAGAGGAAGCTTGTTATTATAGAGTCTGCAAGCAATTTACATAGTGCCCTGAATTATATCTGATTGACCGCATCATGTTTAAATACCCCATAGAAGTTATTACAGGTACAGTAATTTGTCATTCTAAACCACAGCAAAGACCGCACAGTACACAGTTCTATATAGTGGACTGAATGATACACATGTGCAGCTGACAAGGTCAAGACATTTTTCTGCCAGCAGATCATGTATGCATGGCACACAGAGTTATAAATTAGATATACTCACAAAGGGGGTCATATTTAGGCAAACATCAATTATAGAAAAAAACATTCAGAAATGTACAAATTGGAAGAATGTACACAATTGGGATGCCTGCCTTTACACGCACATACATTTAGATGGCTTCC
Organism: Rana kukunoris; assembly: GCA_029574335.1. Lineage (NCBI taxonomy): Eukaryota > Metazoa > Chordata > Amphibia > Anura > Ranidae > Rana > Rana kukunoris. Next base: position 456,127,379 of record CM056051.1, on the reverse strand, counting down.
CAGTCTTAGGCTGTAGTGTTCAATATTGAGTAAAGCCTCGTACACTTGACCGGTTTTCCGGGCAGGAAAACTGCCAGGAGAGCATTTGGCCAGGAATCCCGGCCGTGTGTATGCTCCTTAAAAGTTTTCCCGACAGGAAAACTGCCCGGGAAAAATAGAGAACCTGCTCTCTATTGTCCCGTCGGGATTCCCGGCAGAGTGTTTCCTGCCGAGAAAACCGGTCGTCTGTACGCTTACCTGTCCGAGGTAAACCTGTGCATGCTCGATAAGACTTTGACGCATGCGCAGTAGCATACAAGCTTAGTGTGGGGTGTAGCAAGATGATGCCACTGCGTTCTTGCCATTCAAAAGAATGGCGGTTCTTTTGAGAGGTCATCTGTATGTGTGGCTTTGCAAGGCAAGCTTGCCAGGAATCCCGTCAGAAAACCAAAGTTTTTTCCCTGACGAGATTCCCGGCTGTGTGTACAGGGCTTTAGAGTTGCCACCTGTCCGAGATTCACCCAGACAGTTTGGGTTTTGAATCATGTGTCTGGGTTTCAGGCAGACTGAAAGCTGGACACATTATTCAGGCTGAGATGTGGCTCCCCAAGTAACCAAGATAGTCACACACACATCTGTTGCCAATTGGGAGCTGTGGGTGGCTGTCTGTGGGGCAGGTTCGGCATCACTGGGATGCAGGGTGATAATGTCAGCAATAGCAATTCGGCCACAGCCACTGTTCGCTGCGGCAGGCTATTCGCACCACATTACTACTCTTCTTGGTGCACCCAAAGGTGTCCCAGGCTGCTAAAGTGTTTGGGTTTGGCTTGAAGAAAAGGTGGCAACCCTATATTGAGTTGGCCCACCCTTTGCAGCTATAACAACTTTAACTCTTCTAGGAAGGCTGTCCACAAGGTTTAGGAGTGTGTCTATGGGAGTGTTGGACCCTTCTTCTTTAGAGTTGAAAATATGTTTATTGGTATTTTAGCAATTGGTACAAACAACAGGAGAAGACACCATCCAAAAACAGTCAAAAGTGCATTGGGGTAAGGAGTCAGTCCAGCGGCTATTGCCCACAGCAGGACTCCCACCGACATATAACGCAATCAGAACAGGAATGACTTCAACATGAAACAACAATTAGATGCAACCACAAGGGTCCTATCGTAGATGGCAGAATTACAGCCAGGATTGCTAGTAAGAGAACAATAAGACTAAAAGGAAATAAAAAATAAAAATAAAAAATAATAAATAAAATAAAATAAAAATGACAAACAGGACAAAAAATCTAAATGGAAATGGGAAGTCAAGAAACTGGGACGTCAAAAGGTAGGAAAAAGAAGAGGGAGGAGAAGGAAGAAGAGGGGAGCAGCAGAGAAAGGAAAAGGGAGAAGGCTAGAGAGAGATCAAGCAGAGAGTTCGAGTTGCTGAACGATCATCAGGGGGACAATAAAGGGTGTGCGGGGAACGAGGAACTCACCTCGCCCCTAGGGCAGTTAAATATCAGGGAGCGCTCATGACTGGGGTGACAACATGTTAGCCAGAGTGTCAGAGGAGGAGAAGTGGAACCAGATGAGCCACAGCATTTTATAGGTATCAAAAATGTCGTTGTCAAGAGCCAACATCTCCTCCATTCTCATAGTGTCGTTCATAATTGATACCCAGTGTGACAAGGGCGGGATTGTGGTCGACTTCCAATAGGAAGGTATGAGCTGTCTCGCTGAGGACATGAAGAAACGGAGGAGATTTTGCTTCTGTGACGTAACCGATCCCGGTAGTATAGAGAGAAGAGCAATCTTAGGAGAGGGAACCAGTAATTCATCATACATTTTGTTGTAACACTCAAATAACTATGTCCAGAGGGGCGGATCCTCTCACATTCCCACCAACATGAAGGTAGGTCCCAGTAGTAGTAGAGCATCTTCAGCATATAGCCGGGAGTGGATGGAAATATTTTGTGCAACGTAGAGGGGTCCCTGTACCACCTTGACAGAATATTTGTAGTTCTTCTCCTGTGAGGTAGCAGGAGATTGTGGACTTGTGAGTAAAATAAAAAGATGTCTGCCATTCCGGTGCGGGATGTCCTCACCCAAGTCTGCAGACCACGTCCTAGTGTAAGAGGGTAGCTTGTGTGCGTGCGTGCTTGTAAGAGGCCATATACGGCTGATAAAAGGTGTCTGGGGGGTCTCCGGAAGGGAGCACAACCGTTCAATTCCGTATTGGGACGGTTTATCTGGAGGACGAATGTAAGTGTTTTGTGAACGTGGATAAAATGTAGTTTAGTGAGCCAATCGTAGCGCTGATCCCGTCGGAGTCACCGGTGACCCTTGCGTAGATGTACGAAGAGCGTACGACGTTAGCGTGAGGCGCCAATTGAGTCTCCTGCGAATCAGCCGTTTAAAGGGGCCTAATGTTGATATACCGATACCCTGAGGAAAGGCAGGATTCAATAGAGGGGATAATGGGAAGGATCAGAGGATAAGTAGGGACATAACCCCCTGTTATACCAAAGTCTGAGAGAGGCTAGTGTAAGCGGGGAGGGAGGGGCATACGCGCTAAACCAGACCTGTAACGCCATAGAATGCAACGGAGATCCACGTGGGCCAGATCCTGCTCTATGGCGACAGAGGCCTTTAAAAAGGGACCAGGAACCATTCCAAGATACGCGCTATATGAGAGGCCTTATAATATGTCTCGAAGTCAGGGACGCCAGCACCGCCCTGTAGCTTCGGGCGAGTGAGTAAATTGAATTTCACCCTAGGGCATCCCTCGTTCCACAGGAATCTAATGGCGAGAGAGCGTAGAGTTAAAGAAGGGTTTAGGGATTGCAATGGGGACCGTTTTGGAGGAGGTACAGAAGTTTGGGTAGAGTGTCCATCTTCAGGTGTTGATTCGTCCGAACCACGGTAAAGAAGACCCTCCCCACTCCTCCAAGTCCTTCCGTAGGCGGGAGAGTAAGGGGACATAATTTAAAGAAAAGAGATTGAGAGATTACAAGGAATAACGACCCCAAGTATGAAATTCCCCTTCGTCTGCCACTGAAATGAGAAATTTGCTTTAAGCATGGACATCGTAGTGGGAGGGAGGGACATTGAAGCCTCCGTCTTGGACATGTTAAGTTTAAAGTTACTAAACGAGCTAAAGCGGCGGAATTCAGCAAAAGGGATGGCAGAGAAATATGGGGTCCTTGCATGTACACCAGGAGGTCGTCGGCATAAAGAATAATTTGTAATGAGAGGAGGGAGTTGGATACCGCAAATTGAGACGTTTTGTCTAATGGCGCAGGCTAAATGTTCGATCACAATGACGAACAGGAGGGGGGACAGGGGGCAGCCCTGCCGAGTGCCATTAAAGATATCAAATGGTTCGGAGGCAGAGCCATTAACTAAGACTGAAGCTGAAGGATGGGAGTAAAGGGACATCACCTTGGAGATAAATGGCACTCCTAGACCTAACTCTTCCAGCGAGAGTCGAAGAAATCTCCAATTAACTCGATCAAACGCTTTTTCGGCGTCAAAGGAAAGGAGACAAGCCCTAACCCCCTTGACGTTGGATGAAGGAGATAAATGAATCGTCTTGGTGTATTGTCCCTAGCTTCACGGCCAGACAAATCCCCACCTGGTCGTTGTGGATCACCCCCCAGGAGAGGGACAAACGACTGGCCAGAACCTTAGCAAACAACTTTAAATCAATGTTGATCAGAGATATGGCCGATAACTGCTGCATTGGGAGGGATCCTTCCCTGGTTTGGGTAATACGGAGATATTAGCGGACAACAATTCCTTGGGCGGAGCGAGGGAGTCCTCCATAGCATTAAATGCCTTAGCCATCAAGGGGGATAGAAGCGGGGCAAAGGTTTTGTAGAAACGAGGGGTGTACCCATCCAGGCCGGGGCATTTGCCCACCTTCAGGACTTTAATGGCGCCTAGAAATTCAGATGAGTGCAAGGGTCTATCTAGTTGAACCACGGCCGACGCGTCAATGGGGGTAACGCCGTTTCAATAATATAATCCCGCATGTCATCGACCGAAGGTGTGGTGCATGTGGTTGGACCATTGGGGCGTAAATTATAGAGTCGGGAATAGTACTCCCGGAAGGCGGAGGATATACCGTTTGTGTTGTATAATCTAGATTGGTCAGGATGTGAGATAAAGGGAATAGAGCATCGTGGCAGTCTAGGATGTAAAACCCGTGCAAGGTGTTTACCGCATTTATTGGTGAGCGAGTAATGAAAATTGCGAGCCCTATCCCTAGCCCTATTAAGGAGTGTGAGTCGAGAAGCTGGAGGAGATCTCTACGGGCATTCGACAAACGAACAAAAATGGCAGGGTCTAGGTTACGCTTGTGTATAGGTTCGAGCTCCGCTATAGTGGAGAGAAGACGGCGAATATCTCCCGAACGCATTTTTTTGAGACGCGAGCCATGTTGAATAAATACTCCCCTTACCACACACTTCAGGGCCTTCCATTGAGTGAGAGGGGAGGTGGTGTCTGTGGAGTGATCTGAGATAAAGTGTCGAATGGCGGCGGAAACTTCAGCCACACAGACGGGGTCTCGCAGTAAGTTGTCATTGAGTCTCCAATGTGTGCCCCTACGTGACGTTGGGGGCGCGCAAGATTCAAGTAACCGGTGCATGTCAGACCAGAGTAGTTGACCCAAGGATGCCTGGATTGGAGTATCTAACAGTGACTGGGAAATCAGGAAGTAATCCAATCTGCTATAAGAATTGTGTGCCGCTGAATAATGGCTGTAGTCCCTTTCTGAGGGATGCTGGACACGCCAAACATCTACCAGGTGTGAGGAGTGTAGGAGAGCTTTGATGCGTGTCAATGTGGAGTGCGGAACAGAGGACTTACCCGAGGACGTGTCTGTGGGTGGGGACATGATGACATTGAGGTCTCCACCAATGATGCAGCAGGGACCCCCGAAGGAGGACAGTCTGGTGAGAACCGATGAGAGGAACCGAGCCTGACCCACATTAGGTACGTATATGTTGGCCACTGTGAAGAGAAAGCCGTTAAGTTTCAGTTTAAGAAATATGAAGCGCCCATTAATATCAACAAAGGTGTCTAGGACCTCAGGTTTAAAAGATTTATGGAAAGCTATGGATACACCTTTAGACTTGGCCTGAGGATTAGTACTATGAAACCATTGTGGATAGTACCTGTTGCGCATAGTCGGTATGGAATCCGAACGGAAAATGTGTTTCCTGGAGTAACAATATATCAGAACGTTTTTATGAAAGTGGTAAAGGATCTGGCTCCGCTTCTCAGGAGTGTTCAACCCCCTACAGTTAAAAGAAGCTAAGGTTATCGGGCAAACAGAGGCCATGACAGCTGTAGGAGTGGAGGGTAGGGGGAGGGGGGGAAGCCTGTGTGGTAATAGTATCATAAGTCAGCAACTCTCGGAGATGGAAACAGCACGAAGTAGGGTCCAGAAGAAGAGGAAAAGAAGAGAGAAGGAGGAGAGCATAGGAAAGGAAGGATAGAAGTAGATAGGTGGGAGGATAACGGGGTGAGACAAAAAACAAAAAAGCACGTAGAATATCTAAAGGCATGGCTTGATGGTGGACCTCGTCTGCACCACCCCAGTCGGAGAACAGAGATGGTAAGAAATAATCAGGGAGGAGTGGCGAGGAGGGAGCCCAGCACAACCCAGCAAATGACAAAAAAAAAGTAGCAATAACAAAAAAGGCCACTAGGTGGCTCCAAAATACTACAAAAAGAAAAGAAAAAAAAACCTTACAGTATGGCATACAGCCATAAACCCTACAGCGTCCATGGTGACACTGTAAGAAAAGAAAAACCCCTCTGAGGGGGGGGGGGGGTACGGTGGGAACCCGCCGGGTAAGGCAGACCCCCTGACCCCAGCTCCACGGAAAAACAATCATGGAACAAAACCAACACACAACCTACATGACCTAAAAAAAAAAAAAAAAACATTAATGTAGAGAAAAAGGGATTGGTCAAAAACATGCGACAGGGAACAAAAACAGTCCAGTAGACCTATACTACAATTAAGTGCAGATACAATGAGAAAAACACAGCAGTGGTTAAGCTGCAGAGTATGGACAAACCGTCTGAGGCTATAGGGAGAAAATATTCGTGTACAGTCTGCGGATAATTCTTTGGCCTGGGACCTGGAGCCCAAGTAACCTAGGAGGAAAACCAGTGGATTAACAACAATAACAGTATTAGAGCAGTCTAGAGCTCAGGGGGGATAAACCCCACAAGAGAAACAATGTCTGGGGGGAACTTCAGGCCGAGCCCATGGTAAAAATATAAAATACAAAAAAAAAAAAAAAAAATTAAAATCAAAGATACAAGAGAAACTATGGGGAGTGATGGCTGTGAAAGTAACCCAGGCACATGGGGGGGGGGGGAGCCCTTAAAGAAAAAAGGTAAAAATGAAGCTAAATAAAAATAAGGTGTGGAGGCTCCCACCCCAAGACGTTCCAGGGGAGTACCCCTATAAAGGGAAAACAAGTAATGCGACTGATCCATCCATGGCAAGTTCAGTCCTCAGCGTCACGACGAGGCACAGGCTTGGAGTGACGCTTGCGACCCTGATTCTGCCATGGTGAGGCAACGGGCAAGCCGGGGGTAGTAGACGTGAATGGCCAGTCTGGGATAGACACCTGAGGAAGTCCTAGTGTGCTGAGGAATGTCGGCAGGTCTCCCAGCGTGCGGAAAATGGCGGTCTTGCCTTCATGGTGCACTCGCAGGTGGAACGGGAATCTCCATTGGTATTTTATCTGTTTGGACTGTAAAAGTTGGGTAAGCGGCTTCAGTGCTTTTCTCATCATCAGCGTCTGGCGTGAAAGGTCTGGAAGGAGCATTACAGGTGTATCATTGAGTAGTATAGTCTCTTGCGAGCTAGCAGCTCTCATGATGGATTCCTTGACCTTATAAAAATGGACCCGACACAGGGTATCGCGAACGAAGGAGGGGTCCTGGTTCCGCGGACCGGAGGTTCTGTGGACCCGGTCTAGCTCGATCGGGTCATCTTTGGGGCGTTGCAGCAGTTGGTTAAAAATGGCAGTAACAGCTCCAGGCAGGGCTTTGCCGTCCACTGATTCAGGAATTCCGCGAATGCGGATATTGTTGCGACGGTTACGATTTTCGATATCGTCCTGCTGGTAACGCCAACTGTTCAGCATGACAGTGTGGGAGTTCAGAATTTTGTCATGAGACTGTACCGTATTGTTTAGACTGTCTGTGGTGGCATCCAGGTCCTCAAAGCGAGCGCCCAGATCCTTCTTGAATTCAAAGATCTCTTTCTTATAGGCCTTCTCAATCCTGTGGACACATTGTTCAAAGTCAGCCTTAGTGGGCAGGGATCTGATGTAGCTGTGAAGGGAGCGAATCTGTGCCTCCAAATCCCATCCATCACCTGAACCCAGGGAGACATTAGAGCGACTCCTGGTGAGCACAAAGTCAGCCTGTGAGTGGAGGGATGACTCAGAGCGAGACGGGGACGGAGGAGCCAGTGCCATCTTGGCTTCAGAGCGGCGCTGCGATGCTGCGCGGGATCGGGCGAAATACTCCTCTAAATCTCCTCCCTGTCGGTCCCCGCTGGTTCCCTTCTGTGCCTGTTGCTTGTCTTTCCCCATGTGTCAGTCTTGAACTGGTTCCTAGTAGTTATGTGGTCCGTGGAGGCAAGGGGTCAGGGGGCCGGGGTAAAGCACATCCTACTGCTCCATACTTCAAGTCACGTCCCGCTAGCTGCCGTTAGGCAGAAGGTAGGGGAGAGGTGTAGGTAGACTAGAGGACTCTGGTGGCTTGAGAAGGTTAGGGGAGAGGAGTGGGACCCGCTGGGTGAAGCAAGAAGGCGGCTACTCACTTGCTGGGCGCAGGGGCCTTTCACAGGCCAGATGAAGATGCGCTTCTGCGGGGGCTGCAGGTGGCAATTAGAGTCCCAAGGGCCCTCCGTGGCTTGTGAGGAGGGAGCCAGTCATCCGGTCGGGAAGGATTGTGCAGGCTGTTAGGGATCCCGGAACGCTGGCTTCCGGGACTAGGCCGAAGCCGCGGTCTTTCCTAAAACGGACGCTGGACGGCAGGAGTCTCCTATCCGCTCCCGATCGCCATACACCTGGGCCGTCCCCTCCGGAGATGTTGCTGGAGGTGGGCGAAGATGCGATGGCCGTCAACCCCACGGGCAGGTGCATCTGAACGCGGAGGATCCCGGAGGTTCCGTAGGCCTCAATATGGCAGCGGGCCTCGGCAGCGTGGAGCTGGCTGTGCCTGAAGGCAAGAGAGTCAGCCAAACTCCGCAATTTCGGCAGGGATCGGAGCGGCAGGGATCCAGCAACAGGTACCGCAACCTTGGTGTGTCACTGGGGTCAATCTTGCAGGGGATGGCAGCAGATTGTTCCAAGCCTCATGGAGCTCAACAAGAGCACGTCTTCCCCGGCACACTTCCGGACACGCCCCGGACCCTTCTTCTTTAGAAGCACATTTGTGAGGTTAGGCACTGATGTTGGACAAGAAGGCCTGGCTCAAGCCTCTGCTCTTATTCAATCCAAAGGCATTCAATCAAGTTAAAGTCAGGCTCACCCCAAACTCACTCATCCACGTCTTTATGGACCTGTGCACTGGTCCAAATCATTTGGTGGAGGGGGGATTATGTTGTGGGGTTGTTTTTTAGGGGTTGGGCTTGACCTCTAGTTTCAGTAAAGGCTCTTATGGTCTCAGCATACCAAGACATTTAGGACAATTTCATGCTCCCAACTTTGTGGGAACAGTTTGGGGATGGCCCCTTGCTTTTCCAACATTAATGCACACCAGTGCACAAAGAAAGGTCTATAAAGACATGGATGAGCAAGTTTTGGGTGGAGGAACTTGACTGGCCTGCACAGAGTCCTGACCTCAACCCGATAGAACACCATATAATGGGCACATCAAATATTCAATAGGAAGGGGGGTCCCAGTAACGGGATACTATATATATATTGCAACAACCAGTATTTCGATACAAAAATAAAAGATACATAGATCTAGTAAAGAGTAAGGTTACTCAGTATAATTGTGACAAAGCACTCTATTCCGAGTGTCCTATGATTCCACAACCAACAGCATTGAAACGACTCCAAAATTCAGGAGTCTCTGAGGAAAGTACCCAAAAAAAGAAAAAAATGGAATGAACAGGGAGGACTGTAAAGAAGATCAAAGAGAGAAAAGGCAGACAAGAAAGAAAAGAAGGGGGGTAAAGAGTCCATAAGTAAGGAGAGAGAAAGAGAAAGAAGGGGAAAGGGGGGGGGCATCCAGAAGTCCCTAAATTAAAAGAAGTTGAGTGTCAAATCTAGAAGGTTGGTGACTTGTTATCCAAGGCTGCCAAACCTTGAGAAATTTACTGTGGGTGTCAGAGATGAAAGACGTCAGCTTTTCGTTTATCATTATATCATTCATTCGATTTTTGACTGCCTCAAAGCTGAGCACAGGGGTTTTCCAGGCCCTCGCAATAGTCAATTTCGTAGCACTAAATAGGTGCTGAGCTAATTGGCGTTCCGGACGCAGGAGTACAAGGATGGGTTTACATAAAAGAGCTTCATAAGGGTCCCTCTTAGGCCTCGTACACACGAGCAGACAGATTTGTTCAAATCTGTCCGTCTGACAGATTTGAACAAATCTGTCTGCTGGGATTTTGGTTTGCTCGCGTGTACACACGAGCAAACCAAAATCCCCGCCAGCAGAGAGCGCGCTGACGTGTCGGTGACGTGGCGGTGACGTTGACGCCGCCACGTCACCGCACCAGGAAGTAAAACACTTCCGCGCATCGCCAAATCCATTCGGCGGCGGTGCGGCGGCGGTGCGGGACGACATGTCTGCTGGTAATGTACTAACCAGCAGACATGTCGGGCGGACGGATTCCCACCCGATAGATTTCAAAGCATGCTTTGAAATCTGTTCGGGTGGCCAAATCCGTCGGCTCGGCCGTACACACGATCGAATCTGTCTGCTGAAACGGTCCAGCGGACCGTTTCCAGCGGACAGATTTGATCGTGTGTACGAGGCCTTAAGGTTAGAATGAATAATTCTTCATAAGAGAAACCGTCATGATCTGCCAGTCCTCCGGTTCCAGTTTTTTACCTAAGTCTTCCTCCCATTGGAGATGATTTACTCTAACTGGGGGTTTCCTAGAGGAGATAATAGAAGAATAAATTAAAGAAATCAAACCCGGACATAGGGAGTGGGCTGGGCCCCCACAAGTTGTTGGAGAAAGTGTCTAATCTGCAAATAACTATAATGTTCCCGAAGGTGAATATCATGAGAAGATCTAAGGATGTCAAACGTGATTATTCTCATGTGGGTGAGCAGAGAATGGACATCTACAAATCCATTATCCACCCACCAAGAGAATTGTTTAGAGTTTTTCGCAAATAGGGGGGAATAATGGACACTGAGTGAGACGCAGCAACGGTAGGTGAGGGGACAAAAGAGCCGCTGAATATTTAACAGAGTCCCATATTCGGAGAGAATGTGCCAAACATGGGCCAAACCCATGTGGGCGCTTGGGAGGGGGTAGCCACGGTACAGAAGAGAGGGAAATGGGATGAGAATTGACCAAATTGATAGTGGCCCAAAGTGGCATTTGGAACGTATCATGAAGGTTGGATAATGGGGCTTTATTTGCAGCCGTGTAGTAGGCCTGAAGATTGGGGACGGAAAAGCCCCCATTGATTTGTCGCGCATACAGTACCTGCCTGTTAATCCGGGGTTGGGTTGAACCCCAAATCAATTTCAAGATCTTACGTTGCTGAATACGTAGCATATAAGAGGCAAGGCAAACTGGCAACACCAAAAAAAAGAGCAATTTTGGGAGATAGGTCATACGGACATTGCTTTTGACTTAGTAGTGTTAACCTGTAGATCCGAAAGAGACGCAAAGTCCTCCAAAAGGGAGAACAGGCAAGGCAGGGAGAGTCTAGGTAACGTCAATGTCAACAAGATGTCATCTGCAAACAGAGAAATCGTATGGTCAGTACCCGCGACCGAAATACCTTTTATATCTGAATGTGAACGAATTGCCTCCGCCAGTGGTTCCAGTGGGCAGCCCTGCCGAGTACCCCTCCGGATAGGAAAAATAGAGGATTCAAACCCGCAAAACTTAATTTTAGCCTAAGGGGCATCGTACAAAGCCAACAAGCATCGTAAAAAATACATACCAAAGCCATAATGGCGTAGTACAGTGATAAGATAAGGCCAGCACAGGGTATCAAAGGCCTTGTTCACATCCAGAGACAAAAGCATGGTTTCCAAAGAGTGAGTATGGGTTGCAATTGAATGATTCTCCTAATAGCATCACCTGCCTGTCTTAATGGGATGAATCCTACCTGATCTTTTTTGGTTAAACGAGGAAGAAATAAATTCAAACAGTTGGCCAGAATTTTAGTGAGGATCTTCATATCAACATTAATTAATGATACGGGTCGAAAATTGTCCCAAGAAGAATGATCACCTTTCGGCAACATTACTATATTGGCAGTCAGAAGATCTGGTGATAGAGTCTGACCATTTTTAACTGAATTTAACATACCCGTCAAGGAAGGGGCTAATACATCCACCAATTTTCTATAATAAAGAGCCGTGAAGCCGCCCGGACCAGGCCTCTTGCCAACCTTCAGATCCCTAATACACTGCCTAACTTCAGATTCTTGAATATCCCGATCCATAAGATCCATATGCACCTTAGATAAGCTGGGCAGTTAAAGGTGTTGCAAAAATTCCACCCTATCTCGTTCACTAGCGTGGGCTTGTGCAGAGTACAGAGCGGTAACTCTATGGCGAAACTCGTCCAGTATGCGTACCGGGTTGCTAGTTATTATATTATGTCGGGTTCAGAAAGTAATAGGGGTAGGTTTAGGAATGAATGTACGTAGTCGCTTAGCCAGCATCACATTTGGCTTGTTTGCCTTGATATACCAGTATTGACAAGACCAACGCAATGTGCGTTCTGCCTGATCAGTGAGACATAGATCCAAGTCTGTGCGGGCCTGGTCCAAAAATCTACGGTTAGCTGGTGTAGGGGTTTGCTTAAAAGTTGCAGAAATAATTTCTAGTTTGGATTCCAACTCAGCCTGCAATTTCTGTCTCTCCTTTTTCCTTTTTGACGCAATCTGTATAATATGACCCCTGAGCACTGCCTTATAGGCCCCCAGAGTGTTACCGGAGAAGAGACAGGGGTAGACGCTTTTAGAAGGTCTTCCTGAATGTCAGGCAGAGATAAGAGCAAATCGTTCATAATCCAAGAGGTATGTTGAGGGTTCTGCACTAGGGACCGACATACCACTAAAACCAAATCATGATCCGTCCAAGGAGCCACAAGAATAGATACCAAATCAATTAAAGAAAGATGTTTTCTAAGCATTATCACGTGGTCAATTCGGGAATGAGAACGATGTGGGTGGGAATAGTACGTAGTCCTTACGCAATGGGTTAAATTCCCTCCAGAGGTCAAACAGATCATGAGACGAAATAGCCATTTGTTCTGAGGGGTACTTATCCAGCACAGGATCCAGGGATACATTTGAGTCTCCCGCCAACAACAGGGTCCCTTTTTGGTGAGTAGCCAGAAGAGAGCAAACAAGTGACGGAAAGGGTCCCGGGTTAATGTTAGGAGCATAATAAGTCATTATAGTAATTTCCACATCCTGAATAGTACCCACAAGCAAGAGGTATCTGCCATTGGGATCAGCAATCTGTTTAATACAATTAAATGGTACCGATTTACAAAAAGCTATCAAAACTCCCCTCTGTTTAGTTGGGCCATTTGCCAAAAATACCTGAGGGTAATAAGAATCAAAATACTTAGGACTAGAGGCAGAAGAACAATGAGTCTCCTGTAAACAAGCTACGTCTATATGCTGCCGTTTTAGATATTTAAATATTTTCACCCGTTTATGCGGCAAATTCATTGCGTTGAACATTCAAGGTCATCCAACGTATGGTCATAATGAAAGAACAATACGAAGCACGCCTTTGGTTCTGGAAGCCACCCCCAAGGACTCATAAGAGAAGAAAGAGAAAAGAAAATGTAAGGAAAGAAAAGGTAAATAGTAGAAAGAGAAAAAAGTGAGTACAGAAAAGCCGAGGTAACCTCGGTAAAATATGTTCAAACAAAGCATTAGTGCAACTAATCGTGGGTCCATAGGCCAACTAGGAGGTCGGTGGTTGGTCAAGACCATAGTCCTGGACAAGTGCCGACTGAGCCAGGCTTTCTCACCCAATCAGCCTCTGACCTCACAAATTCGCTTCTGGAAGAATGGTCAAACATTCCCATAGACACACGCCAAAACCTTCCTAGAAGAGTTGAAACTGTTATAGCTGCAAAGGGTGGGCCAACTCAATTTTGAACCCTACAGACTAATACTGTGATGCCATTAAAGTTCATGTGCGTGTAAAGGCGCACGTCTCAATACTTTTGACAATATGGTGTACATCTAGTATACATTATCTGTTAATATAAGCTAAAAAAAAAAAAAGTGCTTTAAATGCTGGCTAAAATGAACCTATGCTTTGCCCATGCCCATTGGTCCCTTCCCTCAGCTCCTAACACTTAAGCCGCGTACACATGATCGGTTCAAACTGATGAAAACAGACTGAGGTTCGTTTTCATCGGTCCAAACCGATCGTGTGTAGGCCCCATCGGTCCAATATCCTACGGTCCAAAAACAGATGGCTTGCTTTAAAAATCAACCAATGGGCGTCTAATCGATGGTCAAAACTTATCATTAGTACGCACGAGCATCGGTTAAAAATCCACGCATTCTCAGAATCAAGTGACGCATGCTTGGAAGCATTCACTTAGTTTTTTTCATCACCGTTGTGTTTTATGTCACCGCCTGACATCCTTAATGCGTTCTGACATGATCGGTTTCATAAGACCGATGATGTGTAGGCACATCAGTACCATCATCAGCTTCATCGGTGAAATCAATGAAAATGGTTCCGTCGGACCGTTCTCATTGGATGACCGATCGTGTGTATAGGCTTCGCACATGAGGAGAAGACAATTCCAGGTCATAAAGTTCCAATTGGGCTTGGCCTGAGCTTACCACTGGTGGAAGAATTCTTTTCCGCCTCCAACATGAAGATGCTGCTGTTAAAATGGTTACTCAGTGCCCCAAGAGCTGCATTGTGGGAGAAAGAATACCAGGCAGCC